>CM060949.1:153702915-154002915 GCA_030765055.1 Mantis religiosa | reverse complement strand
TTCCATTGTTGTAGAATCTTAATTCATCACAAATAGGAATCTGGATAAGAAACCCACATCAATTACTACTCGCGCCAGTATCGATTCACGAAAGTTCACTCCAGCTTTGATAGAGATGCAAATGATATGAACGAAACTTAGATATTGCACTACAAAAGACGGCCAAGATTGATCTCTTGAGCTACGGATTCCTCGGGATGGCATTTAAAATCTATTCTGTATTAACAAAGGATGTGCCCGCCTCGGTATCGAAGTTGATAACGTATCTGTCTCACGTTGAAGAGGTCCAGAGTTCCGATCTCGGTCAGAGTGAGTTATCTAAATAAGGCTTTTTTCCGAAGTTTTCCCTTATCCAGAAATAGGAATGTCTGCAACTCTAAGCTCAATGTACTGTACTCATTTGAGTATCATCTCATTCATCGTCCGATATGACTTAACGTTCGAGGTTTTCCCTTATCCTGAAAGATGAATGCCTGATACTCTAAGTTCTATGACCCTGGTCTCGCTTGAACATCATTTCACATATTTTATCCATTTTTTTCGTTAGAGGATTTAAATTAGAAAAAGAAAAAAAAAAAACGAATGACACCAGTGCGTGACCAATATGAGGCATTCTTGAAGTGTACGACTTACAATATTTCGGGAAGTTTTTCTGTAGTTGTTACCTATTCTATATGTCTTGTGGTACAGATGTCGAGCTGCTAGCGGTTCTCTCTCACCTCTATGTAGATAAGGGACTTGTTTTTCTAAAAGAATAATACACACGTTGAAATATCCATATCAATTTTAATACATTTTCTATATTTTCTATAAGTAAATGATATAGCATGATAATTTTCTGATACTTCATAGAACTAAAGCGTTCATTTGTGAGGACTCTCTCTCTCTCTCTCTCTCTCTCTCTCTCTCTCTCTCTCTCTCTCTCTCTCTCTCTCTCTCTCTCTCTCTCTCTCTCTCTCTCTCTCTCTCTCTCTCTCGCTCCACATCTTCACATGCTATTCCTTCAGCTGTTTTCAGAGTGAACAAAAGAGGCACATTTGATATTAATGTCGTTATTTTTATGGAAAAATGTAATTCATTTCGCGTGTGCGAGAGCTTTCAGAAATTCACTTAGCCTTTGTTCTTGAGTGCATGACTAAGGGAAAACGAAAAAAAAGGTGATGAAAGAAATCAAAATTTCCTCCGCCAAGGGGCCCCAAAGTGCGTGTGATTTTCTTTTCCCCAAAATCCGACGCGGCGGCTTAACGAAGAAAGACAAAAAGCTTTTTTCTAACAAATAACTGGAAATCTCAAAGGCAATGCCATTCCTTTGAGAAGTTAAAACACTCTTCTCTCTGCGAAAATGAAAACAAAAGCTGTTGCCAACCTTAGGAAAGAAAACCAACTCTGCAGTACGCTGCCAGTGTAAATATTTGCTTTTGTAGTACCTGCGTTTCTTAAGTATACAAGAGTACAATAACACCACTTCCAAGAAAATGCAGGTATAAATGCTAAATACAGTATTTATACAACCATGTACTTTCACCACCATTTATCTAAGGTAGAGGTCATAGCAAATGAATGCTTTGAGGAGTTTTAAACAGGTATCTGTAGAAAAAATTTGTCTATCTTTTTTTGGTGCGTATGGTTATATGTGAGAGAGACAGAGAGAGAAAAGCCTAACTCTAAAACAGAACGTCCAATAATTGCCAAAGGTTGAGCATTTAATTTTTGTAGCTTACAAAGAACCAACACAAGATTTTCAACAGAATTTCTCCCAATTCAATTACACTTTAAATGCACAATTATCTTCCTTTTTATTTTATAAAATCTGTTTCTAAGAACTTTTCTTGAATATCTTATATTAAAAGCATTTACATTATAAACAGACAGTGTATCTTGAATTGTTTCTGAGTATTCTGTGATATCATTCGTAAGAAATTTTGTATTATAACTAGCATGTGTTTAATTGAAAACCAAAATGTAGTACAAAAATATATAACTATTTTTAAATCAGGCAATTAATTTCAGATAAATGTTCTGTGGCGTAACCCATTTCTGGCCCGCCTCGGTATCGTAAGTGCTAGCGCGTCTGCTTCACGTTTAAGAGGTCCCGAGTTCTAATCTCGGTCAGGGTGTTACCTGGGAAGGTTTTTCCAGGGCTTTCCCCTACCCTGAAAGATGAATGTCTGGTAGCTCTAAGCTCTATGGACCTTGAGCTGCTTTGAGCATCATTTCATTCGTCGTGCGATATGACTTAACTTTGGAGGTTTTCTCTTATCCGGAAAGATGAATGTCTGGTAGCTCTAAACTCTATGGACCTTGAGCTGCTTTGAGCATCATTTCATTCGTCGTGCGATATGACTTAACTTTGGAGGTTTTCTCTTATCCGGAAAGATGAATGTCTGGTAGCTCTAAGCTCTATGGACCTTGAGCTGCTTTGAGCATCATTTCATTCGTCGTGCGATATGACTTAACTTTGGAGGTTTTCTCTTATCCGGAAAGATGACTGTCTGGTAGCTCTAAGCTCTATGGATCCTGGACTCATTTCAATATCATTTCATTCATTGTCCAATGTGACTTAACATTGCATGTTATCCTAGATTAATGTCTGTTAACTCAAAACTCTATGGACCCTGGACTGATTTGAGCATCATTTAATTCCAATATGACTTTACGTTGGAGGTTTTCCCTTATCCTGGCAGATGAATGTCTGGTAACACTAAACTCTATGTACCCTGTACTCATTTGAACATCATTTCATTCATCGTCCGAAATGACTTAACATTGCAGGACGTTAATTAAAAAATACGTGAGGTATTCTTTATTAATGGTTCGAACTTTTCACATGTCTTTGTTTTATTTAAAGTATTTAGTTGTTTTTCGGGATTTCATGGGGAAAGCGTGGTCTTGTTCAAAACATTTGACAACTTTCGTTTATTACATAAATCTGTAATGGACATAATTCTACAGGGGTTAATCCTGATTAAAATTAATTGGAGAGAAAAGTAACTTTTAGGAGTACTTAATTTATAAGTTAATAATTGTGAACACGTATTTCGTTGTGTAATCTAAATTTACAATTCATTTGTCAATTGCATTGGCAGCAAGGATGAAGCATTCATTAATACTTAAGATACCAGTAGGAGGAGATATAACACGATGCCAATAGGAAATGACGTAAACCCAACATAATAATAGCAATTTTGAACTATTATTGCTTTTTATGGATTTTCAAATGGTGCAGAAAGTGATTGGCTATCAGACCTTGAATGCTTGGGAATACGAGGCCCCACACTCTCGAACTAATAAGTACCACTTGCAGTTCTTAGTACGCAATATACTACGAGAGGGTGCAGTAAAATTTCAATTATCACCCTATAGTTTTTATGCTAGAGTGACGAAAATTTTTCAGTGTCATCATTGATCCCTCGAGACATAATGTTGGTAGTTTCAGTGATATAAGTCCTTTTGTATTTTTACAATGAGTGCCAGAAGTGACTGAGGTCACGAGAATTGGCGAAAATTGAGACTCGTAGCATGATCAATTTCCTGCATTTGAAGGGCAAAACCTCCTGAGAAATTCATGATGAGATGATGGCTGTTGATGGAAAAGATTTTCCATTGCATTACACTATTGTGTGGTGAAAAGGAATGTCCCTGACAGATGAGCCAAGAGCTGGTAGACCGTCAATAAAGACGATGCTGTCACAGTGAAGAAAGTGAAGTGTTTAATACTGGAAGACAGACGAGCAATCATACAAATGATCATGAATGAGACACATCTTATTTATGGTAGTGTGTGGAAAATTATTCATCTAAGTTGTCTGCATTGTGGGTTCCGCGTTTGCTAACTACTTTCCAAAAGCAAACACGGCGTGACCTTTCAAGACATATGTTGATGCTGTTGGAACACATGAGGATGCTTTTTTTTATCGTCTGGTAACCATGGAAGTATCCTGAATCTATCAGTATGATCCAGAGACAAAGATCATGAGCATGGAATGGGAACATGCCGATCCCCCTTCCCAAAAAGGCAAAGGTGCAAAAGTCAGCTGGAAAGATCATGCTTTCAGTTTTCTGACACTGTCGTGGAGTCATTCTTACATATTATCTTGCTAAGGATTAAACCATCACTGACAGATACTACTGCAATCTTCTGGACACGTTACGAGCAGCTCTGATTAGGAAACGACGCGGTATGCTCTCTAAAGGTGTTCGTCTTATGGCTGACAATGCGCCAGCTCACTCATCTCAAGTTGCAGTTGACGAAACAAGGGAATGTGGCTTTGAGATTTTACAGCATCCGCCTTATTCGCCCGATCTCGCACCAAGTGACTTTTTCTTGTTCCCGTAAATGAAGAATCCGTTGCGTGGTCGCCAATTTGACAACACAAATGACGTCATTGATAAAGTGGAAGAGTGGTTTAAAGCGAATTCTGCAGACTTCTACAATCCAGGTATTCAGAAGGTCCAGAAACGCTGGGATAAATGTGTAAATCTGCATTGTGACTACGTAGAGATGAAATGAGAAGCACATAACAACACAAACTCTCTATCACATTTTAAAGGGTGATAATTAAAACTACTAAACCCCCCGTATTTCGTAATAACAGTTTGTGCACCCATTAATAGGTGACAGAGGTTGGAGAAGGTCAAAGGAACACACGTGATTTTTTTTTTTTTTTTTTTTTTTTTTTTTGTAGACTAAATGTCTCTAGAAGTTATTTCACTGTTACTTTATCAGTAAACTAAATGAAACTTCGTTTCTCAACCCCAACTTGTAAGAACTTTTACTGCCTATGAACTTCAGTACACTTTTCTCAATTTTAGAAAATATGCAACTGAATGCTTGGTTTCGATTCTCGGAAGCATGTAAAATGTCACTTTATTCAGGTAAAATCCGTTTTTATTGCTACAGCCAGTACTAAATCATAGAGAAATATTCTGAAACAAAAAACAAAGGTCACCTTTGTATCTGTGAAAGTGCAGCTTGGTATTCAGTTGTTTTTAAACACTGCAGCAAACATAACTCTGTAAGTTGTGACATAAACAACTGCCTAGCCATGAAATCTTTTATAACGATACATTCTTTACAACTCCGGTGCACATTATTCACACTATAAATCATGCACAATAATAACTTTTGCTAAACTTTTATCACACAACAATGTGCTGATTTTATTACGCATTAAAAGATTACTCCCTCCATTGTCGTAGTCACTTTTAACACGTTTTCGTTTTTTTAATTCCAACAATTGTATTCGCCACGTGTGACTTTTATCGCCGGCCATTATCTGAGCCTTGTTTTTTACATCGATACTCTGCCGGACATATTTTATGTGCCGACACTGTTTTCGGCGCGAGGCAAATTGTTGTGGTGGCACACCTGTATGGGGGGATGCGATGCGTTTCTTTTTTTCACAGTCATATAACAAATGGCCTGGGATCGCTAACCCAGTGCCCAAAATAAATTAAATGGGCTTAAAGGGGGCTTGTCGAACTCCGCCTGTACACACGTCACTGTTTATATAATGCTGTGCTTCAGTCACCCATTGTCACGAACACGACTGATCAGTGACGGCTCGTGATATGGATATTTGTATATCCCTTATGCTTTATTAATTGTTTTTAAATTTTTAGAAAAACTGCAAATACGGTTGACTGGTAGAATAATGGAAATAATTATAATTACAGATATTAAACCTTAAATTTAAATTGTATATTTTAGCGATGGAAATCACTGATCGTGTATTGAAACAATTAGTGATATTATCCAACCTGGAACTTAGCAATTTGATTAGCTGATAATTGTAGGTCACCTTCACGTGATCAATTTCAATACACATAAATTGAAACAAACGCACTTACAAGGGCAGTCTAAGCCAAGGTCCGAGGTTCAAAACTCGCCAGTACCCACCTCTGATGTTTACTTCCCAAAGTTTCTTTCCTGGTTATCATTTTATTTTCGTGCATTATCGGTATACACCGCCTGAAGTGCCATATGCAGTATGAATGTTCGTCAAATACTTATCATAAAGGATGATAACCTCATTTATCTGGACCAGGCGGCACCAGAGATAATATAATAGAACTTGGATCATTACAAAAGTAGAAGAAAAAACTGAAAGCTATAAAAAACCTGAAGATTGGCACCCGAATTATTGACGAGGAAAATTAATAATTTACAGAGACATTATAAGGATATAAATAAATACATAAATCACTCCTATATGTTAAAATTATTGTAAGAGGTGTGTTAAAAAATTGCCAAAATACAGTGCGATCCATATAAACCTGAACCACTTCAATAGGCCATAACTGTTGAACAAATAATAAGACTCACGTGCAACTTTGGGAGAATATAATACACAATTGGGAGATTACACTATTTACATTTCAGTGAAAATGCTGGAACTGTACTCCACCAGCATCTATACATGTTTGCTCTCGTTTTACGGAGAGTATCCTGTCAATGTTACTTAATTCGATTCGAATGGATTCCTTGAGAACATCAATTGTCTGTGGCCTTTTCTTGTACACTCTGTTTTCAGATACCCCTACGGAAAAAATCCGGTGAGGTTAGGTCAGGGGATCTAGGGGGCCACAGACTTTTGGGATTATTCGATTAGCAAAGAAACTGGTTACAAATTCCATGGTGTTATTAGATGTATGGCACGTTGCTACATCATGTTGGAAATAACCTTCTCTCAATTCGATATAATCCAGCTGCTCCACAAATGTATTGAAGATATGAAGATATTTATAAACTTCAATTCCTACAGTCGTATCAAAGAAAATGGGACCAACAATCCTGGAAGCTGACACCGCGCACCTTGCTCCAACCTTTTCATCATGTAGTGGGGTTTCGTGGATCACTTGGGGGTTTACGCTGCCCAATATCTGGTGTTTTGTGTGTTTATGTAGCCTGACATATGGAACCATGCATCATCTGTAAACCAAGTTATAGAGAGAATGTCTGGACGTGGAATAAGAGTACCCTGAAACCATCGAGAGTAACTGATTCGTTTATCATAATCTGCTTATTTCAGTTGTTGCACCATATGCACTCTGTAAGGTCGTAGTCCCGATTTCTTCGCAGCTCTTTGACATGTTCCATATGAATACCCTGATTCCTGGCTCAATCGACGCAACGATATGTTTGGAAAAATCAACAGACTTCTGCGAACATCCGTAACAGTCTCTACATTCAATGGCCGTCTATGTTTTCCACTCTCACTAATGAGTATATCAGTTGTCTCCAGCTTTCTTACAAGCGATAAAATTGTGGCCTTTGTCCGAACATCGCGTACATTAAATTCTCTTCGAAATTCCCGTTGTGATGTTACCAAGGAATTTGTCTTCCTTTATGTTTTCAAAATGTAAGCACGCTCTCGTAGTAAGTACTGCATGTTGCTGTTATGACCGCACATTTAGGACTATCAGCTGTCAACAATTGTCAGTGTTGTAAATTCTCCCAAAGCCATTGAGATCATTAAAGCAAATTTCTACATTATACGAGCTTTCAAAGGGAAATGATGCCTAATGAAATGGTTCAGAATTATATGGATCGCAATGTATTTAAGGGGATTTTAGCTAAGTTCTGTGTTATGGATAAGGATCATTAATTTAAGGTTAAGGAAGGATTAGTCAACGGAGTTTTATAAAACTGTTGTTCCACTGAAAGTTATAATTAGGGCTAAAGTTTTCAATATCCTTTTATGAGTCCGATATGTTCCTTGTATGCATTAAGAAAACTCTAATTAAATTACAGTAATTTGTTAAGATAAGCTATGAAAAGTACATAGCGGACTTTGGTGTGTCCGGTACCTGTGTCCAACAAGGGAGGGAAGGGTGTGGTGAGAGGAGGGGAAGGCACCCGATCCCGGAAATCCAAGACAGCGTCAAGTATTACTCTACAGAGCGTTGAGGCGTATTGAGTTTCAGGTGACCAGCGCTATGATAGTCTGTTATCGGGTCTTATCAGGTCGATTAGAACAGTGAAATATTAGAAAATTCATGTACAGTAAGTTACGAAACACAAATAGAGCGATTGGAAGCTGTGTGTGTCTCTATGGTATGTTTCCTCGCACCTGCCAATGTATGACATATTGCTGTCCAGAAGACATGATTATATCTGAACAGAGTATACATACACTGGACTCACAGTGTATGTGCGATAAGCTGAGGTAAACATCTCTGTGTTGCGAATTTTTCCCGATACGCTTTCTCGCTTTGCCATGTATGTGCGATAAGCTGAGGTAAATATATCTCTGTTGCGAATTTTTCCCGATACGCTTTCTCGCTTTGCCATGTAGTACAACCGGCCCTCCTGCAGGCTTGCACGTTTCACTGGAAGGCCCTGAAACCGAGCATCGTAGCGCTGAGTGATAGTTTTACAGACAACATTCTTTTTTGTGCCACATAGTGCCAAGTAGATACGTTGTAACCTGAATGAACCAAGTGGGGGGAGATTGAAGTGAAATGGAGGGAAGAAAAGGAACCTTTCCAACTTTCGCCTAGTGATTACAGGAAAAATCATGAAAGCAGGGTGCAGGAATCGAACCCATATCTTATAAATGTGAATCTTACGAGCTCGATTAGTAATTTGGTTCATATATAGCAATATTTTTTCTGATATTGCATATTTAACTAAATGGTGTTATTTAAAATTTTCACTCTTTGAAGAAGTAAATAACGTTTGTCATTTTTTCCTATAATCTATGTTAAATGTCTCAGTATTTTGTTCCGTAGATGGCGGTAAAAGGTTCTACCTTCCCCACCTGTTTAGCTTGAATTCACAATATCGATTTAACGTTTCATATCGCTGAGTTTGTATAACCTTGTTTCACTATAGACACGTAACTGTCGTCTAAAATTTGGGTACAGACAGTTGCCTCATAGAAACAAAGTATTAAAGTAAAATTACAATATTATTTTGCCCAAAACTGTTCTCTTAAACATTTAGAATTAGACTTTAATATATCGCGCAATTTTAGCATCTTTTCTATCTGGCGAACAAGAAAGACCTGCAGGCAAAATAGAAAACTGAAAACTTACAAAACGTATTTACTGTTTATCGTAAACCAGGAGTCATAAATTGAAGTAAAAGAGAAGCATGTTACTGGGCGTATTTTTGTAAATGTTAGGTCATTACAATAATATATATTTATATTTCGTATCTAAGTGATTTCTAAGCTATAAAACTGTTGATCCTGGTATGTGGCCCTTGTTAGAAGCTCTAGTTTTATTTCCAGTAGTCTAAAAAAATAATTCACCGGGACATCGAAACAGCCTGTTCATATATTTGTGTACACGACATGTTTACCAATATTAGTCGGGTTTAAGGTGCATTTATGCTGATAATTAGTAAACATTGGATGCAAATCTGCCAACATGTTCCCTATTAATCACTGAAGTAATTTAACATTATGGTGACGTCCGCGTAATTAGCTAATACAGCCGTTTAATTAAAGCCAGTCAATGAACCAAGAAATGAATCTTGCAGGGCAGTGAATAGCGGCGATTGGCAGTTGTCATGGCAACCAGGTTTCTTCACTAACGTTTCGCCTAGAGACGACTGTACTTTCACCCTGGTTTGTAGTTCACAAGCACTTACATTAAAATGATTACCTAATTACTTAATTAGTTAAAGGGTAGGTCCCGAAGTTGCCACGTTGTTCCAGTAAACGTACCACAAACACGGAAAACAAGAGGCTTAGAAAACTTACAAAATGTTTTACTGTATACATACCCACCGAGTTGGCTTAGACGGTAGCGTCTGTGGACCATATTCGGGTAGTCATGGGTTCGACCTTCCTGATCCATGGAACTTTATGGTTCTAAGTATGTGCATGTCGGTAGTACAAAAAATATCTATGAGGGCGATTCAATAAGTACCGTGTATCAAAGTTGATGGTATTACTAAGAGAATTTTGTGTTATCATCATGCACTGTCATTGTTACACGTTGTCAAAACAAATTTTGTGCTGATTCATAGGTTAGTTTGGATTTTACAGACATTTCAATAAGTTATTTAACGTGTTTTTGCTAAAATGGAAAAAGTGCAGTATCGCTCAGTTATTCGCTTTTTCTGGGAAAACCTGCGAGGAGATAAAAGCGAAATTCCATATTGTTTATGGAGATCTTTCGCCTTCTGTGACAACAGTTATATATTGGTATAACGAATTTAAACATGGATGAGCATCCGTTTTTGACGAGGAGCGCCCGGGACGCCTTGTACATCTGGTTACCGAGGAAGTCATTGAAAAAGTCCAGGATATAATTCTCCCTGAACGTCGAACAAAAGTTCGCGAAGTGGCAGAGGCCATAAGTGTATCGACGGTAACGGCAATTCATATTTTGCACGATAAATAGGAGATAACAAGCGAGCCAGAGTCTAATATGCGCATACCGGTGACAGGATGGTAATATCGTGGCGTGTGTAACGAAGTGTTGTTCCGACCAGAGCGTGGAAGCTCACAACCCGTCGCTACAGGACACCCGTGCACGTCACGTAACTATACAAAGCTAGCAGCAGCATGCATTAATCATCTAAAGCTGCCAGTCGCATTGCAAATAGTGAAATGGAGGCGTCAAATGAAGAGCAAAGAGGTGTTGTTCGTTTTCTGACAGCGGAAGGAGTGTGGTAACGGACATTCATCGGCGAATGTCACAAGTGTACAGCGAACACTGCATGTCCCTTGCAAGGTTGAAGGCGTGGCACAAGCATTTCAGTGGAGGACGGGTGTCATTAGCCGATGATTCACGGTCTGGAGCACCACACTATATTACCGATGACATCGTCCAGCTGGTTGATGCACTCATTACCCAGGACCACCGAGTGACAGTGAAAGCCATAGCCGCCGATTTCGGATTGAGCGTCGGAAAGAACGACTGCTCTTGCGCAAAGTGTGTGCCCAATTGGTGCCCCACAGTTTTCAACTACAGCAGGAAGCATGTCGAATGGCCCTAGAGAAAGGAATGAATTCTTGGCACGAGTGGTGGCTGAAGATGAGTCATGGTGTCATCACTTCGAACCAGAATCTAAACGACAGAGTCTCCAGTGGAAGCATCCAGGGTCACCACCACCAAAGAAATCCAAGGCCATTCACACAAGTGCAGGAAAGGTTATGCTGACGTTCTTCTTTCACCAAGATGCTCCCTTCTGATACACTTCCTGCAGCATGAATGCCCAGCGTTACTCGCAATCCTTGACCAACCTTCGCCAAGCGATCAAATCAAAACGACCAGGTAATCTCACCCGTAGGGTTATTCTGCTCTACAACAATGCAAAGCCTCATACGGCCAACACAGACGTGGCAGAGATTCAAATGGGAGGTTCTCGGCCTCATACAGCCCAGACCTCTCTCCCTGTGATTACGCCATTTTTGATCCACTTAAAAAGGCTCTGAGGGGCAAGCGATTCACCTCGGACGACGACGTACAGCTGTACGTGCGGAACTGGCTCACATTGCAGCTCCGGGACTTTTATGAGACAGCCATTCACTGCCTTGTGTCACAGTGAGACAAGCTAATGTCAGAGGTTCTACTCCCATTATTTCTGAACCGCTAGCAACAAGGATCCGGGCCTCCTTCGACAAGGGAGTTACCGAGCTACTTCAAGCGGGCGCCCAGTGCCTCCGTGGGGCTTTCCATAGGCCAAGACCTAGAGACTAACAAGTCCCCCCCCCCTTTCTGGTCCTGTGGACTCAAGTCGGGATGGTAGTTGATATGCCACTTACGCGCGCCAACTCCAAAATGGGAAGGCTCTCGATATGACCTCGGTGGAGCCGCCTGTTGATCTAGCACACCTTCTACTACCTATGCTGGCTAGCACGCGGGAATATTAATGGCTTCCCTCAACCCCGTTCGGAGACGTACCCGATCTCCCACGGGTATCGGGAACCATTCCCCCTCGAGTCCAACCAAATCCGAACAACTCCCAATCAGGGAGGGGCTCGAATGTTAGGCCCGAGGTTCCTCTAGTAACGTCAGAGGTACCACGAGTGCTAGGAGTCCGCAGTGCCCGCACCACGGCAGCTGAACGGGACGGATCCCCTCTCCTACGGGGTGTCACAGTGGGACAAGTGTCTCAACAGCCAGGGCTAATACTTGTAACATACAGTACTGGTTTCTGTAATTATGTCTCCGGCTCGTTTCTTATGGAGACCGATGGGTGCCACGTTTGCTCACAGTGGATTACAAGCGGTTGCGGCTTTCAACTTCGAAGCTGTGTTTGGAGCTGTTTAAGCGAAATCCGAAGGACCTTTTACGCGGAGTTGTCACTGTCGATGAGACCTTGATTCAGAATTATATTCCAGAAACCAAGCAATAGTCAAAACATTGAGTTGCTCCCGAAGAATCTGCTCCAAAGAGGGCAAGTAGGTCCCATCGGCCGGAAAAATAATGGCGAGGATTTTCTGGAATGCGAAGGGTGTCATACTGATTGACTTCTTGAAAAAAGGAAAAACGAACGCTGGAACATACTACAGGGAGTTTTTGGCCGAACTCGACAGTTATGTGCAGAGGATCTACCCAAAAGTCCAAAGACCCTAAAGTCCTAGCAGCCTGGCCTCCTTCAACCCGGGAGCGATGAATAACTCTGGGGCTCTTTCCATAGGACAATACCTGATTTCTTAAAAAGCCACCCCGTTGACAACAATTTCAAGACGGGATGGAAGTGGATACGCCACTTACGCGCATCAACCCCGCAGGGAAGACTACCGAAAACCTCGGTGGGGCCGCCTGGTGATCTAGCACATCTTCTACTAGCTCTGCAGGCTAGTACCCGGGACTTATTAGGCAACCTTCTACCCTCTCCGGGTGGCCGTAGCCTGGCCAGAGGTACCCAATTCCCCGTGGGTGTCGGGAACACACTGCCCCCTCGAGTCCATCCCAATCCGAACAACTCCCCGACGGGAAGGAATCGACAGTTCGGCCCGAGGTTCCTCTGGTAACGTCAGGGGTACGACGAGTGCTAGGGGTCCATAGCGCTCTCAACACAGCAGTTCAGTGGGACGGATCCCCTCCCCTACGGGTGACCGAATTCGACAAGAAGTTGAAGGATACATGGCCCCATATCGGAAGAAGAAGGTTGTGTTTCGCCGCGATAATGGCCCAGCACATTCATCCAGAGTTTCCGTCGCAAAACTGCATGAATTGCATTATGAATTGCTGCCTCACCTCCATATACTCCTGTTCCCAAACATGAAAAAATGGCTCGCAGGAACAAAGTATAGATCAAATTAGAGGTCGTCATGGAGACAGAGACGTATTTTGCAGAGCTCAACTGTTCTTATTTTTGGAGGGGTTAAAAGAACGGCAGGAGCGTTGGGACAAGTGTATATCCCTCAAAGGGAATTATGTTGGGAAATAATGTGGGAGAAAAAAAAAGTGGCGTTTTCATTCCGGGTAATTACTGAACCATCCTCGTATCCATACGAAGGCTATAATTATGAATCTTAATCGAGATGAAATAAACAAAAGAATACGTTTCTGTATGAATGGGCCGTGTCATAGCTGAGTGGTTAAACTGCTCGATTCTCACCAACGCGGCCCGGGTTCGATCCCAGGCGGCCACAAAGTGAAATTTGTTGTTGGACAACACGACGCTGGAGCGGGTTTCCTCCGGCATCCCTGATTTCCCCGCCATCTCATTCCACTGGTTCTCCATCTTCATCTCATGTATCATCAGTTTCACATGCGGTGGCACATGTTTTAAAACCGGGCGTTAAACACTACACATTTCATTCAGGCTGTTCCGGGAACCCCGAATGGCTTGTGGGCACCCGACATAACCCAGGAGCTGATCCTAACAGCAGCTAAAGCTGAGCTCCACATAATTCTTCTTAGCTGTTTGGCATCAAAATTTTCAACCTAACACACATTTAAAATTAAAACTTCAGAGTGCAAAGTTTTGCATCTATTCCCACAATCTGAGGTACATAAAAATTGTAACCTCGAAAAATGTCTACCTAAACACCCACAACCCATCCTACTACATCTCTAAAGGAAAACCCCTACCTGCGGTAAAACCCATAACGGGTGGGCAGGCAGTAAAAGTCTCCTGGCTTTACACAACCAGCCAGCACTTCCGTCGGTCAGTCACATTTCATTTCACTTTTTATAAGAATATTGTCAGGAAAATGTACAGAGAAATTATTGTGT
The DNA here is from genome assembly GCA_030765055.1 of Mantis religiosa. Classification (NCBI taxonomy): domain Eukaryota; kingdom Metazoa; phylum Arthropoda; class Insecta; order Mantodea; family Mantidae; genus Mantis; species Mantis religiosa. Next base: position 153,988,767 of record CM060949.1, on the reverse strand, counting down.
ATACTATACGACAGACTTTATTGAATTTTCACTTACGAACTTTCGTATCTTTACATCGCTAATCAGAAGATTTTCCAACCCAATGTTTAAAACATTTAACTCGTGGAAAAAGTTGAGAAAGAAGCAACCGAGTAAGCGTTTTGCGGAGGGTGTTGGTATCTCCATCTTGCGGCACACAATAAAAACACGCACTTCTCTCTATCTACACGACACGACTCCCCCCAGGGTATAAACACGGTATCTTTATACCAATGTGACAACAGACACACCCCTCGCGTGAGAGTGCATGGCCGCGTGACCATCAGACACCTTCATCTAGCTTTATTTTTACTTCTGCACAGGGCTTTGTGGCCCAATCTTTCATTTGCTGTGATGTGCCATGTCTCGTTTAAACTAAGCATCCCTTTAATTAAACTAACCATCAAATGCATACATGTAACGATGCTGCAACCAAAATACTATTTGTATTTTGTATTTTCGATAAATATGTGATGCTAAATTGTACTGTGATGTCCATTTATATTAAAAACTTTATTTTTGATTTCTCTGACATGTAAATATAGCAGGTAGAGGATCGACATCACGATTTCATGACACTTCGAAGACCAGCGTACCAAATAAACAAAACAGCGTACCTGTAAAACAAAACGTGGTTGATGAACTCTCTACTACTTCATTTTGAATTCATTCTGTATAAAATTGCGTAACTGAGTAAACGAGAGTTAAAGAAAGTACAGAAAAAACTGATTTTAAAGTATACATTCATATGAAAAATATTCTACGTCACTCGCCATTTCCAACATATTCATAGCCAATGGTTGATATACCCAATTATTTCATAATACATTCTCTTAAGGAACAATTCTTTTTTTTTAGCGATTTTATGCAAAGAAACAACAATCTTAAACGTATTCATTCAAAATTTAAGAGTCCTATTCACGAGAAGCATGGCCCCGGCTGTTTTGTCTATGCCCCTCATTCGAGAAGTCCGGGTTCTTTTTTATTGTTTAATTTACGTCCTCCACGTTAAGTCATATCGGACGATGAATAAAATGGTGCTCAAATGAACCCAGGGTCAATTAAGCTTATAGTTACCAGATATTCAGCTTTCAGTGTAAGGGAAAACCTTAAACGTTAAGATGAATAATATGGAAGAAGTGATGCTCAAATGAGACCAGGGCCCATATAGCTTAGAATTACCAGACATTTATCTTTCAGGATAAGCGAAAACCTCCGTTAAGTCATATCGGACGGTGAATGAAATGATGTTCAAATAAGTACAAGGTATATAGAGCTTCGAGATAGCAGACATTCATCTTTCAGGGTAAGGGAAAACCTTCAACCTTAAGTCATATCGGACGATGAATGAAATTATGTTCAAATGAGACCAGGGTCCTTAAGAGCTTAGAGTTAACCAACGAAAACCTGCAATGTGATATTGAACGATGAATGAAATGGTGTTCAAATGAGTTCAGGGTCATTGGAGCTTAGAGTTACCAGACATTCATCTTTCGGAATAAAAGAAAACCTCCAACTTTAAGTCATATCGGACGATGAATGAAATGATATTCAAATGAGCCCAGAGTCCTTAGAGCTTAGAGTTACCCAACGAAAACCTGCAATATTGTCATATTGGGTGATGAATGAAATCAGGCTCAAATGGGCCCAGTGTCCTTAGAGCTTAGAGTTACCTGACATTCATCTTTCAGAAGAAGGAAAGCCCTCAACGTTAAGTCATATCAGAAATGAATAAAATAAATGAATAATGTTCATATGAGCTCTGGTTACATAGAGCTTAGGGTTACCAGGCGTTCATTTTTAGGATAAGGAAAATTCTGGAAAAGCCTTATCCATATAACTCACCCTGGCCAAGATTCGAACTCGGTACCTCTTGAAGAAGAGGCAGACACTTCTCGAACGTAAGGCAGACACGCTGCTATCTACGCTACCGAGGGGGATTGGTGCTTTAATAAACATCGTTAGAACCGTTTTTGTAAAAATAGAAATAAGGAAAAGTCTTTCATTTAAAAAGTAGTTTCGAAGTTAGTGTTCTTAAACCGAAATCTGGTACTTATCTAACAGTTAGTTTTCACTTCTACTGTTTAGACTTACCCGTGTACTTTTTTCTAAGAACATGTTTTTAGTTTCAAAAAGTATATTTCAGTTGAATGGTTTTCCGTTTCCCTACTATTGGTTCTACAAATTATTCATGAACAAAATACTCTTTTAATCGGGATAGAGTAGTAATGTGTTTAAAGGCAGTTGCTTTGATCTTTGCATAAACACGAGCAAAAACAAATAGCAACTTATAACACGGTGCATGTATTAGAAGATTCAGGCCAATAACAAAGAAAATTCCCGGGAATAAGCAAAAAATAACTTATATTGAATGCTTTAGCAATGTTTACATTTTTGTAGGTTTCTGCCGCTCTTTTTTTAGCAATAATGCTAACGTCGATTAAAATGAAGTGCTCTTCTCGGGTTATTGCCGGAAAACTCAAGATATATATTTTATTTGTTGCAAACTTCTTAAATGTATGGTATTTTAATCAATTTCGTTACGGCGTCAAAGATGGCAGGAAGATGGTAGCCAAGGGAAATGCAGCAATGTCAGGAATAAGAATATGCAAAGCGAAACTCGATATGTCAAACAAATGGTTAGAGAGAATATATGAAACCTGGTAGGGCCAAAGATGTTGTATGTTGCAGAAATATGGGGGATGTCAAAAGTAAGTAAAAAAGTACACCAGTTATATGTACAAAAACTTGTCTAAACAGAGTTGGGATTACCTACAACACCTCCAGGATGAAGCGGTCGCTGCAGCATTTGTTGCCGTATTCTGTTGGTGGTGCTGTGATGATGCAGATGTTATGATGCACCACGTTGTGACGTTATTTGTAACTCCGGTTTGCATGAAATCTTATCTTGGTCGTAGCATCGGATACTTGGATTATAAAACTTAATGTTAGGGAAATAAATTTTTTTTTTTACAAAATTCTCTTTAAGTTAAATCCGAATTTAACTTTGTATCTGAAGTTAATACTATTATACAATTTAAAACAATATTTTCCTACGTTGAGGAATAATCGGGTATAGTTCAACTTCTCTAGTTATAAACCAGAGTTTTGCAAATATTTTTACACTTCTACACAGGCGTCCGTTCACTTTGAAATCACGAGGCAAAAGACGTTAGTTTCTGACATCTAACTTTCACTACATCCAAGCTTCTACTTACGTTGATTAATAATTCTAATTTTTCTAATTCTTAGGTGTGCAACCGAATAATTGCTGAATATGCAGCATTCTGCACTCGCGTCTGCTCGCTTTTTGGTCGCGAAGCAAAAGACGCTAACTTTTCTTTTTCATTTATTGATTTTTACCTCATCACCATGGTAACTAAATATTCTAGTCTACAGCACTTTTCCCTGTGGCCAATACATTAATTTTGAATTACATCATATTTTTTATTTTCCAAATATAAAGTCATAAAAGCAATTTTCTTTTATAATTTTGTTTTTATATGTAATTTATCATATTTACCATTTATCTATATTGGATATTAACAATCATCTTCACCTCACTTTCTTCTCGGGCAACAAGCCAGGTGAAAAGACGATTAGATATCGACGTTTCGAGAGTGTGCATCTCTCCCATCATCAGCATATTTATAAAATGTTATAACCACAAATGAAAAACTGGATATAACACAAATATAAACAAATAAAAACATTATCAAATTTCGCATTACTAAACAAAAGACTATTTTCAGTAAATTACATGCCAGGTCAGGAGATGGCGTGAGTATATAAAATGAATTGGGTCAAAGAAACATAACTACTTAACTTGATTATCAAGCTGCATTGATCTTTGCTTCTTAAATTGACGGATTTCCATTTTTAAGGCCAGTTTCCAAGAGGAGCTATACTCACGCCATCTCCTGACTAAAAACAGTCTTTTGTTCAGTAATGCGAATTTTGATAGTGTTTTGTCTTTGTTTATATTTGTGTTTATCCAGTGTCTCATTTGTAGTTATAACATTTTATAAATATCCTGATGATGGGAGAGATGTACACTTCCGAAACGTCGATATCTAATAGTCTTTTCGCCTAGCTTGTTGCCCGAGAAGAAAGTGAGCATATTCGTCGCCAGGAAAGCTTCTGGTCTTATTTTTCATCTTTAGTTGTTTGTGACTTACTCTATTCAGTCATGGCCATCTCTAACTCATTAATTCAAAACAAAACGCTCGCTATTTTAAATACATCAATATGAATCATAAATGAATAAGTCTAACATCACTCTGGCACTTGACATATTAACATCTGTATCAAGAAGAAGCAGCCTTAGTAGTGTAACTGTTATTTCATATTTTTTCATATATTTGGGAATTTGCTCTGGATTTTTTTAGAAAATGTGATTTGTATAAAATAAAATGTAAAACTAGATAGACCACAGAATGATATAACTTACGTAATAGTTTTCCTATTGGTTATCACAATAATGTGATTACTTAATGTTGTGACGTGGTCCAATAGGATGAAAGTAATATAGATGTTCCAGAAACGTCGTACGTAGTATATAGAATATTAATATAATTTGGCGTCATTTTGCACAAGATCATCGCCATGGAAAGCGTGTTTTCTTTGGTGTATTCTGCAAGTCTGCAGAAATTTAAAGTGCAAGAATATAACAATAATTGTTTTACGAAAGGACAAAATCTACGAAATGTAACATTGTAATATAAAATATTAATCGTTTTGTGGAATAAATTCCAAGATTTTTAAAGGAGAGAAAAGTTATTATTTCCTACCACAACACAGATGAGGAGCATCGTTTCAAAACGCGATAAGTTTACTCTCGATCGAAAAGTAGTACGAAGCGAATCTGAACTCTTTAGCATGCCCTGCATCATGCTCAAGTCTCAGTTTGCTTCAAATCACGTTCCAAACCCGTTAAATTCGAGAGCGAAATTGCAGGTTTGGTGCAAACTGAGATGTGTCCAGTGGCTAGACTGGATCAAACCGCGAAGTGTCCACTTTCTTACGCACATTTTCGGGCTCGTGCAGGGGAATTCGCGCTTCTTCCATCGTTGCAGTACAGAAACACTTGTTTCATTGTAGCCGATTGTTTGACAAGACTGCATTGTCAATAGCTGCCTTGGTATTCTTGTGAGCATTATAAGCTGTTCGTGCGGCTGGCTCTGTGAAAATGGAAGAAAGCGGTGAGTGTTCTGTTGATGAGCGTTGTGGTGGTTGGTAACGACAAAAAGGAAAAGATAACAAGAAGAAAGCTGAGTTTCATTTAAATTTTATTATAAGAATAATTATTGGTATTATTATAACGAAAACACGGCAATGGAACACATTCAGAGCTACTTTTCTGATATTATCGTATAGTTATTGCATCATTCGTTGATGTGTTTCAGGTATTCTGATAAAGATCCTAGAATACTGGAGTTCGAGTCTCCATGTAACAACGTTTTGGTGAAGATTGCTATGGTAACAATTCAGCACGAAGACGATGCACAACATAAGGAAGAGGAAAGCGAGTGTGAAGAGTGTGATTGGAAGAAGAACATGGTTTAAATTTTTGAGAGTTGTGCCATTGTTTATCGTTACACTAGTTTGCGTTCACTTTGATAACTATCAGTCACAATTGTTAGAAGTTTTCAATGGACTCAGATTTTCTCAAACATAGGAGTGTTACAGGACCTTATTATTAACAGCACATGAGCAATAGTAAAGACTTCTACATGTGTATCTCTAATTGTCATAATTAAAACATTAAGTTGGTTTCACATTTGCATTTTTCGAAAAACACTTACACGGTTCTAACCACAAATTTCAGATCAACAGAATGTTTAATTATTAATTACATTGCCATGTAACGGCTAAAAATACCAAAAAGTTTGCAATAAATCGATTTACTGAAGTTAGAACTTTTTATATGGAAGAATGGTTCAAAAAGCTTTGTGTCCATTAATTCGGTGCAAAACAAGATAAGTCCGGATTTTTTCATACTTTAACCGGCGATTATAGCTTTAGATTAAGCCTCTGATTTTTGACACTCAGCATCATGTTATTCATTACTTTTTAAAGCACGAGTGCATAACTACATTTCAAAATTGTTGTTTAGTTTAGTAGTTATTACATTTTCGACTTTCCATTTGCTATTTGTGGACTTGTCGCGTTTTGAAACAATGCTCCTCAAATTATTCTCACTCCGATATTACGGCCGGAGATAACACTCATTGCTGCAGAGCGGCTAGGCAAGAATTCTTCCAGATAGTCACCAAAGGTGAGAATAATTAATCATCTATCCCACGCGCATTTTGCACAAATCATGTTCCTTTGCAGTAGAATTAGGAAAACTAAAAGAAAATGTATAATAATTATAAAAATCTTTAAACTTTCGTATAAACCCTTAATAAAAGATCATGAGGAAATCCTGTGAATTTAAAAATGAAAATGGGAAAATGTAGTTGCTGGTCAGAAGAAGAAAAACTGTGTAAGAAATAGGAATGGGGGACCTACGGAAACCAAAACATAGAAATATAGAAGGTTTTTGGAAAATAGTCCGACCAAGAATGTAGGATATACGAGTAGAAAGACAATAAATATGAGGAGAGTTAGAAAGTAGATAAACAGAAAGTACAGTTCACATTCTGACAGGGCAAAGAGCTAGTATTGTAGAGACAGAAAGTTTGGGAAAAGAAATGGGAAAAGAGGCAAAGCGAGATGATAGCTATAAAAATGGCTACCGGTGAAAAATGAAAGTATAAATAGAAATATGGGGAACATATTTTGGAATAATAAAGAGAAGTGGATGATAAAAGTAAAGATTGAAAAGAAAACATGCTGGAACTACAAGAAGAAACAGATGAATTAAGGTAGATGACGGAATGGTGACTATGCTACTCAGCAATGCTAGAAGGCCTGTGAGAAGGCTGAGCTAGCTAGGGTAAAGATATCACCAAGCAATTTGTAGGTACAACTAGGTTAAGAAAGTGTATGTAATGTATAGGTAGATAAAATATTGAAAATATCAAGTTGTATAAATAAATTCTATTCTGTTCAATTCTACCAAATGTTTAAGCAGCTAGAGTACATATTGAGGTGGAAGTACTTCATTTATTCTTTGCTTCTCATTCTTGAAAGACTTAAACTTAATTACAATGTTTCTTGAGTTATATAGTAGACGCTGCAGAAAATGGGTGGGCAGAAGTTTTACCAAAAATGCTTTCTGGACTAATGCGCCTCAAAACTGCACTTCCGACGAAATATCCGTATCTAACTCGTCAGTGAAATGGCATACTTTCAAATGATCGCAATGTTGTACTTTCAGGAAGTTCAGAAAACATTGAAGCAGAAGAAACTGTTTCGAAGGCATTACAATTCGAGTAATTTAAGTAACACGAAGGCTGTAGAGTCAAAATAATTCAGCATAACACAAGGGGCTTGATAAAGTCAGGGAAAGAGATGCAAATTACACTCCAAGTATAGGAGGTACAAAACGAATTGATGAATCGTGATAAGATGGTGAATAGTGATGAAGCTGCCAATAAAAGAAGATCAAAGAACCTATCGATCTGCCTGGTGAATTAGAAATCAAGCTGCAATTAAATGTAGGCGAGAAAGTCTTTGATCGGGTTCTCTACGCAGACGACGTGTTGCTTGGAAACTTGTCTAAGACTTCATCAGTTTGTGGCGATACAGCGCTTCTGAATGTTCTGGCTTTTGTACAGTAGGTGCGTTTAATGGCGGACCACGATTTCACATATTTCTCGGTGAGGCTAGGCAACTGTTAAAAACGCGATATAGGTATAAACAAAAACAAACCAATTGACATAGGAAAATTCATCATTGATGTGTTTTGAACCATGATCTTCAACTTGTCTTGCTAGCCTTGCATTAAATTCTACAAGTGGCTAACATTTCTTCCAGTAAACAACATTGAGTGCTAATTTAATTTTGAGGCAATATTCTTCATTGGTAACTTATTTTATAAGCACTTATAAGACGTTTATTTTACTGAGCATGCGTAGAATGTCTTTAGATTTCGTAATATCAAAACTGTATCTTCGGGAAAACCACTACATCTACTAAATGCAATGTATAACAGATAAGTAATAAGAAATTAAAAACTTTAAATTTGATACTGGACACACTGATGAATGAGTTGAAAGATAGTTGAAAGATAGTTGAATAACTACAACAAAACAATTAAAATTATGTTTAAAAAATGCATAACGTAGAAGCAGAATTTGTCATGATAAATAGTCATTAGAGTAGCTACAAAATAAGAATAAACATGGGCTGAGTCAATAAGGTTATCCTACATCGTCTTGGTGTTGCCAGTTCCACGGCAAGCGGGTGACAGAGGTGGAAGATAATTGTCTCAACCTAGCAAGAATCATACAGATAGTGAGATGTACAGTGATACAGATGCTGAAGGAGAAATTCGCTTAATGTTTCGGCATGTGTGTGAGAACATACACAATGGTTATCGCATAATCTGAACCTTAAAACCTTGAACTGGAGAACAGTTCGCCCACATAGATATCGTCCATATGCACACAACACAAAATGATTCAAATTAGATGCGTTCTACGAAATAAGGTGTTTGCTACAGTGAAGCAAAATAGTGACAATTCAACGATTTGTGAATATAGTTTCTATTTTAATGCTGCCATATTTGTATACTACCTGTAATAAACTTTAAACCAATTTTTGTTTCATTAAAATACTTAATAAATACAGAAGATATGAATGTGTATTTATGAAGCATTTTACACCATGAATCTCATATACTAATGTTATGCATTGTACGCAGAAATTTTATTCTTGCAGCAACAATATCGCTTCTTTCAAGTAGAAATTTGCGACCATCTCCTTATATTTGAATCCAAGAGATTTCAGAATATTATGCCTAGAAGATACAGAATCCGTATATTCTATTTTCCTCCTCATTAAGTTGGTCAGCCTTTTGGCAGTCGGATATTGACCCTTGCAAAGTGTTCTACGTGAAACGCACTTTTGAAAATTATCTAAGTTGGTAGCACGTTTATATCTTCCTGATGTTTCTCTGGATATCTTAATATGGAAACTTCTCCTAATTTTGTAAACTGTTTTGTTTCTTTAATAACGTTCGTCACAGAATGAGCACTCAAGTAACAAGCTTGTAACATTATATCTCGACTCTGAGAGAAATTTGTACTTCCGAAAATGTCTTTAATTGACATCTCTTTGAAAAAGGAATACACATTAACGAGAATATTTGTAGCCTATTTATGTAAAATCTTATGAGTTGTTTCGCAGTTAGTACTAGGCGCACCAGTACTAGGCTTGCTAAGCGGTAAATTTACTAACTTTGAAAAGCACGTGTGCACTCTTAAAGGATCACCACTTAACTGAATGTAGGGTACAAAATGCAACTGCAGCTTAGCAGGTGTGTGCTTTTCTTCAATGACTTAATAATTATTTTCTTTCTAGTCAGGTGCCTTATCTTTCCATATCTCCGAAACCAGATGTACTACAAACTTGGGGTTTGGACAGTAATCCTCTGAAAAGTAGCTCTGTAACATGGGAAAAACAAAAGAATTCTTTAATTGTTATCTTTAGAGCGCGCAAAGAAATTAGCCGCATGCTTTGGCGAAACGAGCCAGTATGCGTGCTTAACTGTACAACGTTGCACTCACCGCAGTGGCTAGTAGCCATAGAACAGCCACACCTAGCCCCGACTTATGTTCATTCCTATTTTGTAGCTATCTTAGTGATGCAATTTTGGAGTTCAAGAACTGGCAATTAGTTGCGGACAATTCGGGGCCAAAAATATCATTAGCTTAAAGGTCAGTTGCCTTGAAATCAGCTATGTTGGGAAGTTCATATGTACTTGAAAAAACTCAAGTGGATAAACCTCCGAACATTACAAAGAGAAATTAAATTCCTAGGAATGAGAATTCAGAGAACATAATTACCTTTCACAAACAATTATAAACTTTAAGATTTGGTAGACATGTAGGTGGTACTTAAGATGATGAAGGTACGTGTATTTCTAAAATTTGCTTCTTTCTCTTTCTGTTTTAGTCTTGTAAGTTGTTTAATGCGATCGGTTATTGACAGCTGTAGAGGACTGAATTATATACATTTAGATATCCAATACACTTTTGGGGAAAATATCTTATAGTTCAAAACTGGAGCAGCCAGCTACACATTCATTGGAGAACGATAATTCATTGGAGTTTATAAATAGTAACATGGGTCTTACACTTCACAACACCTAACAAATAACCGATTGTTGAGGTTACATATGTCCCATCGTTCCTTTGAGATGTGATCTCGTAACATCGTGGATTCTGTGTTGTTTACCAGAGATAAAAAATGTGCCACTTGAATCCCTATCAAGATGAAATAGATTTCCCCTGAGTATTATGCACACCGGTTTTAATTTGAGTTTGGATTTGAAATGGCGATGATAGTGAGCACATTGCATGCCTCTATAACAGTGGAAGGAGAAACGTTGGTTACAAAGCGAAACGCTTGTTGCGAGGCCAGTCTGTAATTTGATCACGGCGTTATAGGAAAAAGTACAACAGTTGGGATACTTGCCAGCGAACGTCAACCATTTTGGACAAATTCATCAAAAATTGCAATATACAGGAGTTATCAATGTTTTTACTCAATTTCCTCGTTAATGACTCAGTATATTTTTCCATCTGCATAAATCATATAAGGGTGACATCATCGAATGGGATAGGTCTACAGTAAACTCGCATCCGGGAGGTCCCAGATTTCAATATTTACAAATATAGCAAATCAAGAAATGTGAAAAGCTCCAGAACACATAAACTACAGAATTGTTTTTTTCTTGTTCTCTCCGCTAATTTATAATTTTAGTTCGTCCACTACGAACCCTTCACCGAAAAATTCAATACCAAGATTTTATCGGAAACACCTGCGTTGAGATCCTGCACCGTGGCATAGTGACCTAGAGCGTTTTATTTGGTTCCCTACCATGGAATGCATCCGGGATCAATCTCAGCCCTGGGGAATGCATATTTTAAGTCCCGAGTATAGGATCGGTGCTCACTCGGCATCATGAGGAAATTGAGGAGCTGCGCCAGGTAGCGAACCAGGTCTAGAAAGCAACTTTACGGCTGGAGATGCCGTGATGCTGACCACATCTTCTTACCGTATCGGTTAGATGATCTCCCACTTCTGTCTAGAGTATGCGGGTAGTAAGCCGGCAGTCAGGTTAGCAGGCTCTGGATTGCTGGTGCTCTGGTTGTTACGCCATGGCTTACGTTAGTTCATCCCGTAGGTCAGGTTAAGATTTTTCCAACACAAATGTCACATGCAGTCACCTGGGATCGAACCCGAGCTGCCTTGGTGAGAGTCAAACGGGCTGACATCTCGGCCACGGCACGGCCTTCTTTGATATTTCATGGTTAATAAAATAACACATTTAGAAACTCGATTGTGTGCCAACTTTTATATTTTAATTCATTGTCTTTATATAATTGCACAATTTTCACTGAATGCAGAAAACATTAACATACACATTGCAGTGCGTGATAAATGTTAGGATAAGTTGTCAAGTTTTAAACTGGGAAGACAGAGTCAGACTGAAAAATGCAATGCCATAGCCGGGATTTGAACCACGGATCTACTGGTTGCCGTCCAGCCGCTCTAACCCTTGAGCTACTATAGTCAACGTGCCGATATGACATTAAATTCCCCAACTGACCCAGTAAACCACTTAGGAGTTCTCATAAACACATGAGACAACTACCTTAATGGCGACTTACAACACGTAAGTACTTTAAGGACCGGGCTTTATAGTTAACCACTATTAGGTCAATTAATGGAAATTAATTGTTCTTTCACACTGGCCGTGTGTAGGCTTAAGTATGGAAAGATACAGTCAGACTAACTAATTCAATGCCATGGCCGGGATTTGAAGCACGGATCTACTTGTAGCCGTCCAGCCGCTCTAACCCTTGAGCTACTATGGCCAACGTGCCGAATCAGTTGGAGAATTTAATGTCATATCGGCACGTTAGCCATAGTAGCTCAAGGGTTAGAGCGGCTGGACGGCTACAAGTAGATCCGTGCTTCAAATCCCGGCTATGGCATTGAATTCTTCATTCTGACTCTATTTTTCCATATATTAGCCTACACACAGCCAGTGTGAAAGAACAATTAATTTTTCCATGAAGTTTTAAACTCTCTGCTGCTTCTTTAAACGTAACTCTAGTTTCTACACACACACGGATTCGGTAGCATAGATAATAGCGTGCGTGCCTCACTTTCAAGAAGTTCTGAATTCGAATATCACTAAGGCTGAGATACCGGGATGAGGTTTTATCCGAGGGTTTCCCTTATCCTGAAAGACGAATGTCGGGTAACTGTAAGATCTATGGACTCTGGGCTCATTTGAGCATCATTTCACCCATTTCATTCATTGTCGATGTAACTTAACGTTGGAGGATGTAAATTAAAAGAAAAAGAACACCTAAAATTGCTTTTACATGAAAACTTGTTCGTCATTTTTTATTTTTCTAAAATAACGTAATGATTTTTATGAACTGCGACATGTTTAGGATCTTAGTAAGGCAAACGAAACGAGTATATTTTATTTTATGCAAATAGCTTGTAAAGTCTTCATAGTTCTGAATTAATTCTATGTAACTTATAAACCATAAGGAATACAACAAATCAAAAGTACTACACAGAAATGTTGCTTGCATATCCCTCTCCAAATGTTCTCGAGCGAGGACCCCGGGGTTTGTAAGTGGTCTTGGCGGCATCGAATATGGTTCATCTGCAAGCTTAAGGGGCTCCGTGCATGCTTGGACACGTCATCATCCAAATCTGCTCACCATTGGAATCTCTCCCTTCATCGCTCTCTCTCAGAAGCAATCTTATTATATAAACAATCCTTAATTCTATTTAATTTCAACCAAATTTGTGTCTATAGTATAATTTTCTTCTAAATCATATACTTTTCTAGGTACAACGGTTCGGGAGTTAGCCTATACTTACAAACACTAGGGGCAAACAAATCTATGCTCATTTCTAGCCGCGAACGCATCTACAGTAAGTTGGAACGTTACAGACTAAGCGTATTTGCTGATGTTCTATTGTTCCCAGCCATGGGTTGCTCCGCTTCTAAGAATTGTGTAATCTGCTAACTCTATCGTCATGTTTGCTAACATTTGTTTTCCGGCGACTAATTAAATCAAATGGGTATCTTCCGCTTAATCTACATTAATAAATCTGTAATAAAAAGTCCTTCAAAAAATGTGACCGGATTACCACAGATGCCTTGATTCTTTTGATACACGTGGATCAAAGTAATGAACCCTTACATATTTTTTCAAGTTCTGCGTTATTCAAATGTTTATTTTTAGCTATATGGAGTCGATACTATATTGTTGCTTCTCAAGTGTTTCCAAAGGGTTGCTGGATTGTATAGTTCTTCGTAACCTTTGACTACATTTCTTTTCTTTTTCTCTTTTTTTATTTGTTCCATTTATACTCCGCCTTAAACTTTAATGGTCATATCGGCGGCCGTATTCCTTTGGAACATATGAAGGTGTTATCTCGCATTCGTTAAGTTTTAATCTTTATATCACGCACACATTCACACTCTCATTCATACTTCCAGACTCTGGGGAAGGTGAGGAATTATCCTGGTCGGAGAAAAATCTCCATTCCTACCGCCGGGAATCGAATCCGGGACCCCTAGCAGGTAGGCAGGTGCTCTACCGACTGAGCTACGGAGCCAGCCACTACATTTCTTCTGATTTAATAAATGCGACATTCCATAAACCCTTGCGTCAATATGAAAACATGCAAAGCATAAAAATCATAAAATTCTGATTAATGATATATACTATTTTATAGTGAAAATTACACATCATCTTTCAAAGTGCTAATATGACATTCCTAATAAAATATTTTAGAAAATCAGATATTCACAGAAAGGATTTGAAATAACATCACATATATTTCTGATTTCTTTAACCACCCCTCGACCTATATATATCAAATTCATCTTTCATTCCACCAAGTGATTACTGGGCCCATTTCAGAGGTGGAAGTATCCAGAGGGCGTAGTCCTTACCTCCGATGGTAGGGAGATAATGAGAATGATGGTAGAATGAGAGATCTTACAGGTTTTGCCGTAGACCCAGGACCAAGGGATAGTTTACTCAAGCTAGTCAGAGATAAAGCTCAAATAGGATGACAAAATTGGCACTCCAGAATCGGGGACTGAATCAGGGACCCTCAGTAAAGAGCCGAGAGTGAATCTACTTGCGCATGTCTTTGAGATTCTGGAAATGTTTATAAGCTGAATAATGTTTAGCAATGAAACAATCATCGGAGTAGTCCAGTAAATTTTAACTCCTTTATACATATCTATGTTTTTCAAATATATATTAAACTATAAAGATGCAAAGGCAGAATATTATTTTACAGTGGTTTCTCTTAAATGACCGACTGTTAGCTCGCCGCTTCCAAGACACTGTCATACGAATGCGTTTGTGTACTAGTAGAGGACTGGGCTGTCATTTCTCTCCTAGATAAACATTAACGATACGAAACAAATGAGTCCGGTAACCTTTCCCTATTAAAGGTGTTCGGATCGAGGAAGGTGTCTCCATGCTGACGTGAAAGGTCAAGGTTTCGATAGGCTTTTGAACTAAACTGTATTTTTAAGGGGTTAAGATTTTTATAGTAGGTTTTTGTCTATTCCTTACACTTCTTCAGTTATACAAAACTGATCTTTTTTTTTCCAAATATGGAATTCGAATGGCAATTTCCAGAAATTTCAAGACATATCTTTCATTTGTCTTGTAGTATCTTAACTTATTTTTTTAACCAATATCCTTAGCCAGTCGAAAATGTCGTAAAATGTTTCATGATAAGCATGGAGATAGTTTGTTGAAAATCGTATCTTTCAAAATGCTAAAAACGAAAATACCAACTTCAGTCGTAAATTTCTTTCTTGGGTTATGTATTTTCCACATGAACACAAGTTTAGAAGTGCTATTTTCCGATACCTTTGAACACATGAATTTCTGGTGGAACCTCGACAACCATCACCTTATCAAAATGTAAATTTCGTTCTTGGGTTATGTATTTTCCACATGAACACAAGTTTAGAAGTGCTATTTTCCGATACCTTTGAACACATGAATTTCTGGTGGAACCTCGACAACCACCACCTTATCAAAATGTTAAATCCAAGGCTCCTCTAAAACATTTTCTGGAAATGAACTATTTCATTCATCCAGTTCATTTCGATCTCAATGCAGGCCTCTGTAGCGCAGATAGTAGCATGTTTTCACCAAGATCAAGAGGTTCCGAGTTCGAATCTCGATCAGAGTGAATTATCCTGAAAGATGAATGTATGGTAACCACCCTAAGCTCTATGTACCCTGGGTTCGTTTGAGCATCATTTCATTCATCGTCTGATACGACTTAACTTTGGAGAGTTTCCCTTATCCGGAAAGACGAGTGTCTGGTAACCACCCTAAGCTCTATGTACCCTGGGTTCGTTTGAGCATCATTCCATTCATCATCTGATACGACTTAACTTTGGAGTGTTTCCCTTATCCTGAAAGATGAATGTATGGTAACCACCCTAAGCTCTATGTACCCTGGGTTCGTTTGAGCATCATTCCATTCATCATCTGATACGACTTAACTTTGGAGTGTTTCCCTTATCCTGAAAGATGAATGTATGGTAACCACCCTAAACACTATGTACCCCGGGTTCGTTTGAGCATCATTTCATTCATCGTCTGATACGACTTAACTTTGGAGAGTTTTCCTTATCCTGAAAGATGAATGTACGTTAACTCTAAGCTCTAAGGAACTTGGGCTCATTTAACCCTCCGTTGTTCGCGCGGGGCCTGGGAAGCCCCTAGCTTTATATAAATGCTATAGTTTCCGAAAGAACGCACCTACGTAATTGCCTGACTAGGACATCTAACATTACATCTTACTCGAATGTTTTCTGCGGCGATAGATTTTGCTCGTTGTTATTGTAGCTACAAGAATGACAGATCAGCAGTTAGGTGTCGTACTGATCTAGCGGGCCCCTTGCGCCTACTCCCGTTACATGTGATGAGAGTAAGTTGTGGAATGTTGCATTGCCAGTGGATCAGTTATTAGTTCTTCGTGAATATCAGTAAAGGGTATCATCTACAGAATCCCAAGGATTTGGAAGAAGTACATCGTGTACTTTGCGATGATGATGCCTTACCATTGGATGACAATTTGTACGAATCAGATAATTCTTATTCCCAAGATAAACTTGAAACAGTAGTTTTGATCTCAAGTCTGCATGTTTTATCAGGCCAACTGCCAGAAAGTGTCGAGAAAAAGCCTGAAATAACCATGCATTACAACGATACTAAATCTGGAGTTGATGTAATAGATAAATTGTGTTCTAAGTACAATGTAGCCAAAACAACATGAAAGCGGCCAATGGTAATTTTTAACCATATGTTAAATATTTTACGTATTAATTCTAGGGCTATCTTTCTTGGAAACCAAAACAAATATTCCAAAACACAGGAATATTTTAAAATACTGCCCTTAGCTTTACTGTCTCAACAGCTACAAAGAAGGGCAATTGCATTAAAGCTACCCAATGATCTTAAAGAGCACCTAAAGAAATATAAACCTGAACAACCAACAGCAGATGAGTTGCCGAATGCAACAGATTGACGTGAACCCTGCAGTAAAGAAAAAAATAACAGCTAAACTAAATATGCATGTATGAAATGCAACGCTCCCTCCTGATTGAGAAAACATGCCAAAATTATTTGCGATAACTGCTTATTCAGAGAAAACAGACAAGAAATAGTTGATGACTGTGATTAACTGAACATTTCCTTTGACAAGATGTATTTTAAAATATGTTATTTTCTTTCTGTATACTGTAATTCAAATTACAATGTACACTCTATTCGTATATTTTAGTTGATAGATTTAGTATGATTATACTAATAAAATTAATGTATATTTAACATAAATAAATCCAAAAACTGGGGAGAAAAAGAAACATTAACAAAATACAGGCATATATGCACATAAATACAGCGCGGGCCTCCTAGGCCCCAGGCGACCAACGGTGTTCTGCCAAGGCACGCGCCAAACGGAGGGTTAAGCATCATTTCATTCATCGTCCGATATGACTTAATGTTGGAGGTTTTCCCTTATCCTGAAATATGAATATCTGATAACTCTAAGCTCTATGGACCTGTACTCATTTGCATATCATTTCATTCATTGTCGATATGACTTAACGTTGGAGGTCTCTCTTATCCTGAAAGATGAACGTCTGATAGCCATAAGCGCTATAAACCCTGGACTCATTTGGACATCATTTCATTCATCATCCGATATGACTTAACGTTGGAGGTCTCTCTTATCCTGAAAGATAAATGTCTGGTAACTCTAAGCGCTATAAACCCTGGACTGATTTGGACATCATTTCATTCATTGTCCGATATGACTTAACGTTGGAGGTTTTCCCTTATCCTGAAAGATGAATGTCTGGTAGCTCTAAGCGCTATAAACCCTGGACTGATTTGGACATCATTTCATTCATTGTCCGATATGACTTAACGTTGGAGGTCCCTCTTATCCTGAAAGATGAATGTCTGGACTCATTTGAACATCATTTCATTCATCATCCGATAAGATTTAACGTTGGAGGCTTTCCCTTATCCTGAAAGCTGAATGTCTGTTAACTCTAAGCGCTATAAACCCTGGACTCACTTGGACATCATTTCATTCATTGCCCCATATGACTTATCGTTGGAGGTCTCTCTTATCCTGAAAGATGCATGTCTGGGCTCATTTGAACATCATTTCATTCATCGCCCGATATGATTTAACGTTGGAGGTTTTCTCTTATCCTGAAAGATGAATGTCTGGACTCATTTGAACATCATTCCATTCATCGTCCGATATGACTTAACGTGGGAGGTTTTCCCTTATCCTGAAAGATGAATATCTGGTAGCTCTAAGCTCTATGGACCTGTACTCATTTAAACATCATTTCATTCATCGTCCGATATGATTTAACGTTGGAGGTTTTCGCTTATCCTGAAATATGAATGTCTGGTAACTTTAAGCTCTATAAACCCTGGACTCATTTGGACATCATTTCATTCATCTTCCGATATGACAACGTTGGAGGTTTCCCCTTATCCTGAAAGATGAAAAAGCTCGATGGACCTGTACTCATTTAAACAGCATTTCGTTTATCATCCTATATTATTTAACGTTGGAGGACGAAAAAAAAAATAAAACGTTTTAAACACTTCAACATTCCTCAAAAGTTTCGCAGTAAAATAAGATGATTTAGAAACAAAAAGCTCTTGATTTAAAATATAAGAACATGATTTTATTGTGCGTACTTTATGTTGCTTTGGTTGCCGATACACCTTTATGGCTACCAATAGAACCCACAAAAAGTATGGAGGATGCCAACGAAACGAAGTAAAGATGCCTGCGGCATACATTCCATATATGTATGTACAATAATTTCACGCCTTACAGCACACAATTTCGACCCCTCAGTTGGCATTCCTGTGTCCAACATGACGCCGACAGTTTAATGGCTTGGACATTCCTGACCCTCTCTAAGGAATTAAAAAGTAAAGTGGGCACATAGCCACGTAATGAGATAGCCACAGTTATGATTGTGCTGCAGCCCACGGGTCGAAATGTGTCACACAGAACGTATTTATTGCGTTCAGCTGACACCTTTCAAGATAATTATAATATGTAAGATTCATGTTTTGTACAGAGTAATTGGTGAACTGGCAGAAGTTGAGGTTAGGTTTCTCTATTACTTAGACCAAATATTATTATCAATCCGAAATTTTGTTAACCAAAAACGTTGTCTGTGGTTCCGTAACACAAAACGCTTTTAATGTTTAGAGCCCACTTTCGTTTATATTAACTGCTGATAGAGCTACCAATTGTGTAATTTAATCTTTCAATCACTAGATATTGTTCATACTAATACATTATTAAATATATAGAAGACTGTGCTGGACTAAGCTACGGAGGGGATTTGGCACAGACGTCCAAACGGCAGAAGTTGAGGTTAGGTTGCTCTATTACTTGGACCAAATATTACTGTCAATCCGAAAATTTGTTAACCAAAACACGTGTTCTGTGGTTCCCTAAAACAAAACGTTTTTAATATTTAGAGCCCACGTTCATTATATTAACTGCTGATAGAGGATAGAGCTACCAATTGTTCAATTTAATCTTTCAAGCACTAGATATTGTTCATAATAATAAATTATTAAACACGAGGACTGTTCAATAAAGAATGATCATAATTTTTTACGGTCATAATTTTTCGCACTAAAATTCAATCCTATTATATTCGGTTAGCTTAATGTGAAATAAACAGCCGTAGTAGTTTCACTGTTTATACTCCTGGTTCCCGCCTGTGAGAACCAGGGAAGTTCAGACATGTTCAGAATCGCCTACCGCTGCAATGGAGGTAACATGCAGTTAAAGTTGATGTTAGAGGAAATTCCTGAGTTTCTTTAAAACGTAATCACTGCTGATGAAACTTGGCTACATTATTTTGATCCTGAGAGCAAACAGCAAAGCTCAGTGTGAAATCTCCATCACCAACCCCCAAAAAGCAAAGCTGGCTGCTTCTGTTGGGAAAGCTATGGTCATATTGTTGCGTACCAGGGTTGTAAGGGGGGTTGAAGCCTTACAAACCTAATCTACAACTGGGGGTGTAGCTATTGAGATGGTAGAATAAAGGAAACATCTAAGTCAAACTAAACTGAATAACTCTATTTTGAAGAAGCCTAGCATTTATACAGGGTACGCCCTGAATCTGGAACAGATCAGGGGTGCTTTGGTACTATTTAATGACATAATAACTTGATATAACTTTACCTTTGGCGATGTGTTGTTTGTATGTCTGGACTGTCGAAAGATGTATGATCTGCAAAGACCGGCTGGCTATCGTATTCGTAGTAGCACTTTTAAATAAACTTTTGTTGATTCTCACAGAGACCAAGCTTAAATAGGGTCCTACCAAAAAGTCAATTCAGCGATTCCCATTAACTGTTAATTTTGCACCATACCGTTTACATCATTGAGAGAATTTTTAAGCCTGTACTGACCTACTAAACAATTATTTCTTTTGATCAGCAGAACAGTTTAGGTCACATGTGAATTATTTCCTTAAGCCAACAGTCCAAAGTACATGTTTTGCCAATCAGCAGAATTTACGCTTGACATACATTTGTGTCAGAATCAATACATGTTACAGAATAATGATTACCGAAATTTCCAAATCTAGCTCAGCCTATACATGCAACAATATCATTCTTTGATATTAATGGAATATTTATCAGCATGTTGTACCTGCACACACATCAGTCACTGGACAATACTAAGGGATATCCTGAAAACATCGCAGGTCCATATCAGGCGCAAAAGACCACATTTCCATGAAGCAGGCTGGATGTTGCACCACGATAATGCGCAGCCGCATATTGCCAATGTTGTTGCTGAATATCTAGCAAAAATCAACTTGATGTGCATCCCTCACCCTCCCTATAGTCCGGATTTAGCCCCATATGACTCTTTTCTATTCCCTAACATGAAGAAACGCCTTCGTGGGAGGCATTCTCCATCATTAGAAGCAGTGGTGAAGGCTGCGGAGGCGATTTTGAAGGATCTCTCAAAAATGGTTTTCAGCATGTCTTTGAAGACTGGCAGAATCGTCGGGACAAGTGCATCGCATTCAGAGGAGAATATTTTGAGAAGGACAATCAAAATTATGAGGATGAGTAAAGTTACGTTGTCAAAAAAAGTTATGATCATTTTTTACTGAGCAGCCCTCATATATAAAAGACCGGGCTGGACTACTCTACGGAGGGGATTTGGCACAGACGTCCAAACGTGGTTTATTGTACCTACGCCACCAAGTGGGGCACCCCGGGTGGAAGAATGAGGCGAGTGGAGACAGGACGACCGTCCCGTAGAAGCCACGACGGTGCAGAGGGCAGGGTCCCTGCACTTTACTAGTTGAAGCGCCCCAGCAGGCGCTGGTCAGAACAACCAGAAACTGTTAATGTGGTCCGGAAATGGCCCGCCACACAGTGTACGGTACCGGAGACCGTCCTAACCGAGGAGAAAGTTCTTACCAAAAGTATATCAAGCTGCCGTGCAGCGCCGAGACTCCCTCCGACAGTTCTGCCCTGAAAGAGACCACCAGATGAGAGATGATATGAAATGGTAATGTAGATTAAGTAAAGGAAGGAAGTTTGGGGGATGTAATTATTCTACCCAGCTTTCTCCTGGCGACACGGGAAAACACGCGGAAAAACCAGGGTCAGGTAGGTCGGCCACGGTAATCGAGCCCAGACCTCCCAAATCCGGGCCACGGCCGAAACCGCCTTAGCCATCTTTCTCGGTAGTTTATAATAGAACTTATTTTATCTTCTCACTCACTCACTTACATTAACTCTGCTCAGGAGGTTTCAAGCTTGAATTTTGGTACGGTGAGTTAACCCGATGTGGGGCTTTTTTCCGGGATTTTACCTTATTCTGAAAATATGTCAATAGCCTTTAATCTCTATGGAACTTAGGCTCATTTCATTGTAATTTCCGCACACGATTTGTGCCGAACAAACTTGTATCATTAACCATTTCCCAGGAATTCTGTGTTATTTTAAAAAACCTATACGTCTCAGTTCTGTACTACTCACCTGTTATGGGTAAGTAAAAGAAACACTGCATTCCACACAACAATTGGATATGGAGAATTTCCCTCAAATATTTGGTTTGTATGTAGAAAAATGAGATAGCTTATTCAATATCCGATACGAACTACATTAAAGTCACGCTACATTGAATAGTATTTTCACTTTATCTACCAAGTATGAATAAGGTCGATGACATACTGTCTTCCATTTAGACCTTTTTAAAGTGCACAATGTGTGTCAAATAAAACATTTTGTAGCATTAACAATTTCCGAGATACATTTTGTTATTGGTTTTCAAATCGTTTACTTTCTCCAATATCATTTACTGTCAACACTTGGATACGAGGATTTCATCGTAAATACAACTCAAAACTACCATAACATGAGCGTATTAATAGAGTAGCTGAGGGGAAACTTTGGGGTTCAAAGACAGATAAGATGTACTGCTTAGCTCAAATTGGTTCTCAGCAGTACATTGGGTGGCCTACATGCGCAGGGGCAATGGATATTACTGCACAGCTGTAACACTAGCTTCCTAGAGCATATGCGCTGGAACTAGGTAACTGCATGACTTGCATTCCATTGATGTAATCCTCGCCTTGGTAGCGCAAATGGTAGCGTGTCTGCCTCACGTTCAAGAGGTACCGAGTTCGAATCTCGGTCAGGGTGAGTTACCTGGATAAGTTTTTCCGGGGTTTTCCTTTATCCTGAAAGACGGATATTGGGTAACTCTAAGCTCTATGGACCCCAGACTCATTTGAGCATCATTTCACAGATTCCATTCATATCCGATATGACCTAACGTTGGGGGACGTAAATTACAACAACAAAAATGGTGTAATCAGGTCTTCTTTAGTATTATCATAGATGGGCAACTATACGTAAACTAAAAATTATTGTTACTTTGTTGGTTTTTACAGAGTATCAATTTAGTGCCAGAGAAGCACAATAAATGTAAGACAAAGACTTCCAGATATTATAACTTTTAAAGTAATTGAAATATACACATTATAATTGATATCTCTGCAAGATTCGTCCGGTACAGCGATGAGAGTTTTTATTATTGTTGTTTTCTAACATCGCTTTAACCTCTTGATCATATTGCTACTCTTACTGCAGCTTCATGGATCATAACTTCAGAAAATGTATGCCAGACAGATAGCATTTAAGTGCCACATTGTGCCACCTTCTTGAGTTACTGATATGTGGTCTTTATCACGTAGTCGTCTTCCTGTGTCACCTAATTTGTTGTTGCTGAAGTTTGGTGGAGTGTGGAGTTGAGTGTGCAAGCAATCATTGTGTACAGAAGACTGCCTAGCAGCACATTTGTATTCATTTTGTTCCACAGTTAAAGGTTAGATCGTGGTATTCAACATCCAGTTCAGAATTACCTGACTACTGGAAAAAAGGGTAAAAGGAACAAGGTTAGCCTGTTCACGGAATGCAAAATCACGATCACGCAGTGGAGACATCTTGTACGTCAAATGTGTCACGTTTTTATAATAAGCTTGCAAGAATTTTGATAAAATAAGGAATGAAAAATTATTCTAAGTTTCAGGGTAGTCAGATTACCTTGAAAATTTCAGTTGGAATGCTTGGAGAACACTGAATTTGTATTTAACAGACCTTTCGTTTTTGAGTTATGATGTACAAAGAAATACAGACCCACCGATAGACACACACACATATACACGCACAAACGAACATTTTTTCAAAAATGTAGATACTAAAAATGTATTTTGAAGTTAATTTTTTGGATGAAATACAGTATAGAAACAAAAGCAAATCTCGATTACATATATTGGACTTGAATTTCGAATACTCTTTGCATGGCTTGGTGAGAAACAAAGGAACGGAGATAGCAGTTCAGAGATGTATAGCTTGAATTTGGTGTTCTGTGCTTGAAGCACTGAACAGTTCCAATCATCAAGGAAGAAACTTGAGTTAAATGGCAAAAGCTATCAAAAAAGAGGATTTGTGATTTAACACAAATTGTAATTGCAAAGATCTGTACACTTATAAGAAATAAGTTTCTCTTATGGTTTCATAGTACTATAAAAACAATCCAAGTAAAGAGGTTTTCATAACTATTCACAAGTTGGACAGTTTGTCCAACATATTATATTTTGATTAGATCACTAGATCGCTAATGACAAAAAACAATTCAACTTTTCCAGTGAGAACTATACAAAATAACTAACTTCAACTGAACCAGATATTGAAAGCGGCCGCACAGATGAAATTTTCCGCCTCGGTAGCGAGTCTGCCTCACGTTCAAGAGGTCCCGAGTTCGAATCTCGGTCAGGGTGAGTTACCTGTATAAGGTTTTTCCGGGGTTTTCCCTTATCCTGAAAGACGAATGTCGGGTAACTCTAAGCTCTATGGACCCTGGACTCATTTGAGCATCATTTCACCCATTTCATTCATCGTCCGATATGAAGTTGTAAAATTACAACAACAAAATTTTAAAAAAAAAATTGAGGAAATGGCGTTTTAAATTCAATGCAGAGCTACATCAGTGGTAAAGAATAATTGCTCATATGTTTTATTTTAAATTATTGGTACTAAAAATCAATTGTATAACGCTAAAGTCAAGCAATATAAAATTTTTCAATTCATATTTCATCCATTCGTTTAGATTAAGATGTAGAGACAAACACATACGTACCAAAGAGTTACTTGGATTCCGGAGATCTCAAATGTATTTCTAGTCAAAATAAGCTATCGAGGTTTGAAGTGCGATACAACAGTTCCTCTACCTATTGTAGGTAAGCAGTAGAGATTTAATAATAAGTAGATATTAAGTTGTAAGCCGTTTGCTCCAACGAATAAGCTACAATCTACACGTGGCTCCTTCTGGTGACACTGAGGTAATGTATATTTCCAGGACGTGCGAGTCTTACTCTGCCATCTATCGGCAACTTCCTGAAGTTCTTGTGCAGCAACACTAGGGGCAGACAGTGGCAGACTACGCGCGCCAGACGTGACAAATTTGAATAGTAGACTATTACTCATTAAATCCTTGAAGTTGTTTGTTGTTCATAATGGTACCTTATAACATAGCGGATTTTCCAATACAACTTCAAAATTGTAATTACAGCTTTAGAAGCTGCATTAATTTCAAATGGTAATTTTAATGTCAACGTTATGTCATGTTTTTCATCCTACACCAGTTCGTTGCATTCATTAATCAAATCTTTGTTCTCAACAGAATTTTGTTTTGCAAGGAAGTTACAAAAGGCGGAATATCACGTTAAATTAGTGAGCTGCTTTAACAATTTGTTAAATTTTAACAAAACGTTACAAAATAAACCAGAACATGAACCCTGATTCAATTACATCATTGGTGACCATAAACTAAGAGTTTCTGAATGCCATAGAAGAAAATTTTAAATTAAACTGAGACTTTTAAATATTTATAAATATTTATTAATACAAGTCTTTTCGAATTCGGATATTATGTGATGATTGACATTCTGTTGATATTCTATTATATCATTGATATGCTGTTCTCTTTACATAAACGACGAAAGGCTGGAGATGAATGCTAATTGTTTTAATTGTTCCATTTATACTCCGCCTTTAACTCCAATTGTCATATCGGCGGCCGTTCTCCTTTGGAACATATCGAAGGTATTAACTCGTATTCGCTGGGTTTTATTCATTATATCAGCCACACATTCACACTCTCATTCATACTTCCAGACTCTAGGGAAGATGGAAAATCATCTTGGTCGGAGAAAAATTCCCACCGCCACCGCCGGGAATCGAACCCGGGATCCCTAGCACGGCAGGCAGGTGTTCTACCGACTGAGCTAGTGGCCAACCATAAGTAATTGAGTAATGTAATCTGCCAAATGTGTATTATATTCTCCCAAATTTAAACGTGTGTCCTATTATTGGTTCAGAAATTATGGCCTATTGAATTGGTCCAGGTTTATATGAATCGCACTGATTTATAGTTAGTTACGAAAAATATAAAAATTTAAAACTTAAAAAATCCATAAGAATGAAAAGAAAATCTTATTTTACATAAAGTCGTACAATAATTTCTATGTAATAGGACCTCTTACGGTTTACTAATTATATAAAAAAACTGTGGATAATGATGATACGATCATGATGATGAGTAAGACAAGGAGAGGGTCTTCTCCACAACAACTTGATTGTTCTCTTGAAGAAGTAACACAAGAATGGCGTTAAGAGAAAATAATTCTCAAAATTAAACAGCTAATCATATTAGTGAGAGGAAAATTAAAAATAGATTTAACAGAGTATGCAGATAAACTAGCAATCTTAACCTGTGACATCACAACATTTCAAAAACATATTGAAGAATTAAAATAAGCTGCAGAGAAGGTTGATGTTCAGATACCTTTCGATAAAAAAGAAAACTAAACATACTTTGCGCAAAAAACAAGCACCAAAATACGTGGAAAGCAAATATGGATAAATTAAACGAGTTTCACATCTGAAATATATTAGGGAAATAATCCAGGAAAATGGAATCGAAACTAAAGCAAACAAAAACAGATGCCAAAAAATGGAAACAGAATATCGGCTTACTCAAAAAATGTATACTAAAAATGCATGTCTAAATATACAAAATTAAGACATTGTAACACTAATTAAACAAGAGTACCTCTATGGTGCTGTAACATTAATTTTGACAGAAAAGCAGATATCTAAAATATAGAAAAAAATGAACGTAAAATTATTAAAACAATTTTAGTTCCATAAGTGGTAGGTGAAGCATATAGACTTACAAGTAAAAAGGCAATAAGGAAATATACAGACATCCATAGTGATATTAGCAAATGAAGGTTAAAATTTTATGAACATATTACACGATTGACTTCAAATAGATTTATAAAACAAATTATGGTATTTTACGAAAATATAAGTAAAGCACAATTAGACACTATGAAAGGATTGGTGAAGTAAAAAGGATGTAAAATTGGAGGCTGCCTCGGTAGCATGTCTGCCTCACGTTCAAGAGGTCCCGAGTTCGAATCTCGGTCAGGGTGAGTTACCTGGATAAGGTTTTTACCGGGGTTTCCCTTATCCTGAAAGACAAATGTCGGGTAACTCTAAGCTCTATGGAACGCGGGCTCATTTGAGCATCATTTCACCCATGGCATTCATCGTTCGATATGACTTAAAGTTGGAGGACGTAAACTAAAAAAAAAAAATGTAAAGGGTAGAGCCAGACTGAAAAATTCAATGCCATAGCCGGGATTTGAACCATGGATCTTCTGATTTCCGTCCAGACGCTCTAACCATTTGAGCTACTATGGCCAACGTGCCAACATGACACTAAATTCACCAACTGACTCGTGTTTCTCCCGGTAAACCACTAGGAGTTCTCATAAACACATGAGACAACTACCTTAATGGCGACTTACTATGGTGTAAGTACATTAAGGACCGGGCTTTATAGTTCGGACCACTATTAGGTACAATTAATGGAAATTTTTCAGTCTGGCTCTACCCTTTCATAGTGCGTCCTACACACGGCTAGTGTGAAGAACAATTAATTTCCATTAATTGTACCTAATAGTGGTCCGAACTATAAAGCCCGGTCCTTAATGTACTTACAGCATAGTAAGTCACCATTAAGGTAGTTGTCTCATGTGTTTATGAGAACTCCTAGTGGTTTACCGGGAGAAACACGAGTCAGTTGGAGAATTTAATGTCATGTTGGCACGTTGGTCATAGTAGCTCAAATGGTTAGAGCGTCTGGACGGAAACCAGAAGATCCGTGGTTCAAATCCCGGCTATGGCATTGAGTTTTTCAGTCTGGCTCTACCCTTTCATAGTGCGTCCTACACATGGCTAGTGTGAAAGAACAATTAATTTCCAAAAAAAAAAAAAAAATGTAAAATTGGCAGGAATCACTCAAGACGATATCCTAGACAGGGAAGTGTTTAGAATGAAGATACATGATGATGGTTGTGATTTAGGGCGCTCAACAGCGCGGTCATCAGCGCCCCTGAAAACAAAGCCTTCTAAAAGCAATCTAAAACTTGGCTAAAAACTGTCATTGGCGATAAAATCATGACTAAAATATACGTATACGTACGTAAGTCAAGGTATAAAAATGATAAAATATTAAAAAGGTTAAAATATGTATCTGGCTATATAATAAAATTAACATTGGAAAAAAATCTAAAAACATTGGCCACCGCTTGCTGGTCGTCCACCAGTACTTCTTTCAAGCTGGCCGGCAGCATGAGGGTGCATAAGTGGCAAGTTGACCAAGAGTACAAACCGAAGAAAAAGACTGGAACAAGGTGGATAGACGAGAGAAAGCCCACAATCAAAGAATGAGAGAACTTTGCATTTATAGACAAGCTAAGACGTTTCTTAAGTACTTTGCTTAGTCTTACATGGGCTCATTTGCAGAAAAAATGTATATAAATTAATTAATGAATTAACTAATGATGATGATAATAATAATAATAATAATAATAATAATAATAATAATAATAATAATAATAATAATAATAATAATAATAATAATAATAATAATAATAATAATAATAATAATAATAATAATAATAATAATAATAATAATAATAATAATAATAATAATAATAATAATAATAATAATAATAATAATAATAATAATAATAATAATAATAATAATAATAATAATAATAATAATAATAATAATAATAATAATAATAATAATAATAATAATAATAATAATAATAATAATAATAATAATAATAATAATAATAATAATAATAATAATAATAATAATAATAATAATAATAATAATAATAATAATAATAATAATAATAATAATAATAATAATAATAATAATAATGCAATTCACGGATGAATGTTTATTCCGCAGAGCAAAACAAATTTAACTTCAGTAACACCAACTGTCCGACGCGAAAGCGATACTTTTAATTCAATTAATTTGGAACAATAGAATCCCTTTTAAAGTATTCCCTAAATGAACGATAGCAGAAAGCGCATGTTAACAGTTCCACCAATCACATTAAAACATCATTCATTATTCAGCGACTACCTATGTTAGCTAATTAACTGTCTGTAAACGTACAACGTTATTAATTAATTTAACGATCGAAACAAATCACTGTTGATCTGTCTGCGAAAGACGTCGAAACGTGCGTGTTATTCTAATAAGTCATTGTAATGCAGAACCGCTGTGTGCAGAGACTAAAATTAAAATTTCATTGTTTCAGTTTCGGAATATACCGAAATGCTTCGTTCAACGAATACTACATAGCTAAGCTACTACATAGCATCTCAGCTAAATGATCTCTCCGTAATACATCTTTATTACATACTACAGTTTTTACTGCTCGTTTACATTTTACTCAAAATCTCGAAGCTGACATTTAGTTATAAATACACCTTTAGACCCCTTTTTATTAAAAATGTAGGTACCGTTAGGTTTTCGAATTTGACCACTGTTAACGCTTTGTATTGGTTCGGATAATTCGATTACTTTGTCGGCTATTGTTGCAAGGTGATCTAGATTGTGAAACTGGCCTTATCAGCCAAAACTTCCGACTGGATATATAAAACAATATAAACCATATATACATAATAATAGTAAATAAGTAATACAAATACAATGAGGGTACATGGGAGATTAACAAAGTATATAGGAGCATTTATTTTTCGAAACTGTATGTAGATGGGGCATTCACCTTCTGGAGGTTCGGAAAACCAACCCTGCATTCTTTTGTTTAATACTGCCCGAGGCTATGAATGGCTACGCTTTGGCGGGGTCCACTTCCGCTCAAAATCCTTAGAAACGATAGATGTGACCTTCACAATGAAGATACAGATTTGGACAGACGCTTAGATTGCGTGCCTTAGCGTAAATGATGAGTACAATGAACCAAACCACGCGTCGCGGTGGAGTAGCGCGCGAGTAACAAAAAATGTAGAGTGGGAATTGTATATAACCTATCAGAGGGAATAGACCACTTGGCTCCCACCAAGGCGGCCCGGGTTCGATCCCAGGTGACTGTAGAGTGAGATTTGTGATGGACAACACGGCGCTGGGTGGGTTTTCTCCAGGATCTCCGGTTTCCCCCACCTCTCATTCCACCGGTGCTCCATCTTCATCTCATGTATCATCAGTGTCACCCGCCTGCGGTGCCGTAAGTAGTAAAAGCGGGCGTTAAACACTACACATTTCACGTTATCAGAGGGAAATTACTAGTCATATGATCTTTGCAGAGTTCCAAAATTAGAGTAAGTGGGGGAAATAGTAAGATGTCTGAAGTAGGCCGTTTTCGTGAAGAGACACTCGTTGGCAGAACGGCACGCGTGATAGACGCATAACACTCGTTGGCAGAACGGCACGCGTGATAGTCGTATAACACTCGTTGGCAGAGTGGCACATGTGATGGACATACAACACTTATGGACTTAAAGGCATAGGGATATAAGTGTCGCGTATGTAAGGACAGGGGCTGACCCCGTAGCTCAGTCGGTAGAGCACCTGCCTGCCGTGCTATGGATCCCGGGTTCGATTCCCGGCGGTGGGGGTGGGGGTCGGGGTGGGGGTGGGGGATTTTCTCCGACCAAGGTAATTCCCCATCTTCCCCAGAGTCTGGAAGTATGAATGAGAGTGTGAATGTGTGCGTGATCTAATGATTAAAAACCAAAGATAACGAGTTAACAACTTCAGTATATTCCAAAGGAGAACGGCCGCTGATATGACCATAGCAGTTAAAGGCACAAGGGGGAAAAAAATGTAAGGACAGGTGAGGTGTAAGACAAGAAGATGCGAGACGAAACAGCAAACTGCATACTACAGATGATGCACACCGGTGGCGAGCCTCCAGGAGGTAAAGGATAATGAAACTGCATCTCTACAAGACAAGGTGTTTCTTTTCACTCCAACTACAGTCAGGACCTATGTTACCCACCCCTGGAATCACTGATAAAAGACTCATGCTGAACTATACTGAACGAAACACCTTTTCCTACAAGTACCCTCAGTTCTTTATCCCAAACCGCCATCCAATTAGTTATGAGGAGTTAAGTGCATGAGGGACCACTCAATCAGGTTCAAACGTGCACAACCGCCTCAGTTGTCAGTGCTACACCCCAAAACAGAACACACTGCAACAGTTAAAATTTTTTATGAAAGTTGTTCTTATGAAAACCAACCTGTAGTTCCCATCAAATTACCGAACGGGATGACTTAGGCGGTTTCGTCCGTGGCCTGCATTAGGAAGGTCCGGGTTACATTCCCGTATGCCACCTACCTGTCGGGGGTTTTCCCGGGTCACATCATGTCATCTGGTGGTCTCTATTAGGGTAGAAATGTAGGTGGATGTCTCGGTGCTGCATGGCAAGATGATATGCTCTGAGTAAAACTCCCTCCTTTGGTAGGACGGTCTCTGAATCCGGTCTAGTGGTGAGGCCGTTTCCGAACCATAGTAGGATGTGATGCCTGTCGCCCTAGCCTGCCGGGAAATTTCCAACTGGTAAAGTGTAAGGACCCTGCCCTCTGGGCTGTGGTGTCTGCTTAGGACGACCGCCTCCGGTCTCCTCTCGCCCCATACTTACTTCCGGAGGAAGATAGAAGGTATTTAAGAGCGTAGGTACAATAGACCTAGTTTAGACCTCATGCTGAATCCCCTCCGTAACGTATTCCCGTCTAGTCACATTAAATTTGTCATTTTATTGCCTCTGACTTGACAAAGTTGTAATTCTATAAATGATGTTTGAAAAAATGGCTTGATCGGACGTACATAATTCCCCAACTTCCACTTCTGGCGTACCCAATAAGGATTACAAGTTAAAAACAGAGCAGGATATTTGGACATCAAAACATTGCAACGAGACGGATGCATGTTGCAAGACACTGACCTATGGAACCTCGCGATCCACTGCTGTCCTGATATACAGTCACGTTCCGAGGGAGCGTATAAGGTGAGACTTCGAATATTGAAATGTGTGCTGCTTTAGGGGCGGTGGAAAAGGTTTGTGAACAAATAAACAAAGTCCCTGATGATACTAATAGTAATTGTGTTAAACTAAAACTTCAACGTGTTCTTAAAAACAAGACATTCTATTTGAAACTGAGTGAAATACGAAATTGTTTAAATAGCAACACAGATTCTCTGTTTTAAGTATGCGATGTAGAGAGAACATTCTCTCAATATAAAAATATTTTATCAGACAATAGAACAAGTTTCAAATTTGAGAATTTACGAATGTACGTAGTTGCATATTGCAATAAAATTAGTGACTATAGTTAAAATTTAAACAATGTTATTTCAATAGGCCTTATCTGTTCACAAAAGAGAGAATGAGTGACCTTAGGGACTTTCTCATGTTATTCATACATACACGCTTAGTCAAGAACCTCTGTTTGTTGAAGTCGACGGCGTACCCAAGGTCGGAGTCAGGTGTAGGTACTCCACAGACGTCCTTCTCTCACCCTCAGTTTTTTGTAAACAAACCTATTATGCGTTTCAAATGGGAAGAGTTCTGGAGTATAAGCTAATTAGATGCCGTATCACACTCAGCGTTGCCAGCTTGTTACCCCCTCTTTTTATATTTCGCTCTCTGTCGCACAGTCATACAACATGCACGTCTGCTTGGCGCTAGATGTAAGGGTAAGCGAATTATATTTTACAAACTTTTACAGTGATGCAGTTGCCAAAATCAAAATTGGAAAAAGCATTTTCGCAAATTATGTATATTTTTAAATACTAGAACTATAATTACAGTTTATGAATTACCTGCTTTTCTAATCCAAATGCGGTACACACTTGTTTTACCTACACCACACGCTTCAGCAGTAAGCCGTTGAGCATTTTTGTAATCGAGCTGATTTCTATACTCCTCATTGCCCAATTTTTTGAAGAACGTGTACACCTTAAAAACAATACTTCGAGCCTGACTTCGCAATAATTGCATTTTTGTCTCGCCACTAAATTCACCGCAAGAAGCCATTGCACTATTTAACTCTTACTCTACTGTTGTGTAAATAATAACTGAATGACATTGATCTGAATTCTCCAGAGTAAATAAACACTTCTTATCCAGCATTCATTCATAAACATAAGCATACAGCATTCCACAGGCTAACAAGAAATTAAGTGTTTGCTCTTTCTCGATTTTAACACCTTGATTTATTCACAGTAATTCTTTTATCACATCATGCAGTAGTTTAAATTTCAGTTCTGAGTAATGAAAAGTATATGTGCATGCACACACACCAACCACCTTGAACTCTCTAGAGTAAATAGAGATTACGAACGATTCATAAACAAAGATAATGTGACCAGACACGTTCCTCCAGGGCAGCAGGAAATTTATTGTTTCTTCTCGCTCGAATTGGCTTATTCAAAGTAATTCTTTTATCACGTCAGGTCAAACATTTACGTTTCAGTTCTGAGTAATTACAAATATACGTACACGCATACATGCCAACCAATAATGATATTCATACAGTGCTTACGTCGCGACTTATTGTTATAATACGGGTAATAGTGTTTTATTTATTTGTATTAGAAAAACTATTTGAGTTAAAAATATGGGGTTTTCATGGTTATGTTAGATACATTACTCCCTACCTTCCATATGGATCAGTTTTGGCGGAATCTGAATTTTTGTCTTAGCGCGCATAATTTTCATACAGATTGATTAGGTTGGCGCTCGTCACACACCGCTTAGCGGGAATGAAATACGACAACACCGCAGGACTCCGATTGGTTACTCACCTAGTACCGCTCAATGACAAATACCTTCCCATTTGAAACACATAATAATTATATGCTCTCGGAGTAGCACATTTATTAGGTTCGCTGTCTAAAGTTTTTGCCCTGGTTATAAATGTAGTTGTTATTCCAGCCCTTTCGAATTTAACTTCAATTTATATGAACCAAACCTTAACGTTCTTTCGTTCCTTGGCGAAATTTTCATCAATCCAGTACAATTTAATTTTCGTTTTTATTTGGAACAACAGCTGTGCTTCTTCGCCGTTTGACATCAGGTTGTGGTCATCAATTTGGATTTCGGTATATAAGTATGCTTTTTATATTTATTTGAATCACAAAAATATAACATGTATAAGATGTATCAGAAATACTTTTACAAACTTTGTGTATAGGTTCCTTTACACCACAAGAAGGAAAAAGGTTATTATGTCCCATAATCCTTTATTTTCTCGTTATGAACTGTTCAACACAGTGGTACACTCATAACACACAACTCATAATAAATGCTGAAGACAGACGGCAAACAACAAGTCACCATTGCAACGCTTTGCCCTTCACCGTATGTATAGGCCATAGCTTTCTACAGTGCGATCCATATAAACCTGGACCATTTCAATAGGACAGAATTTCGCTTTGGAAGCTCGTAGAATGTAGAAATTTGTTTTAATGATATCAGTGGCTCCGGGAGAATTGACAAAACTGACAATTGTTGACAGTTTCAGTCTTACACTGTAAACACTGAAGTTTATATGGGTATCTTCAATACATTTGTGGAGCAGCTGGGTGATATCGAATTGAGAAAAGGTTATTTCCAACAAGATAGAGTAACGTGCCATA
This sequence comes from Mantis religiosa, assembly GCA_030765055.1. Lineage (NCBI taxonomy): Eukaryota > Metazoa > Arthropoda > Insecta > Mantodea > Mantidae > Mantis > Mantis religiosa. The sequence goes on along the minus strand of CM060949.1, from coordinate 153,954,422 downwards.
CATCTTGAAACGGTACTCTCTTCCTCGAGTTGAATAATTAACTGTTCAGGAACATATAGAAGATTAATTGAATGTTAAAGGAATATATACATGTATTGAAACAAATATCTTGTGTGCAGTGTCATGTTTGTTACGGGCTCTGAATCGGTAGGATTTTTTCTCCCTTAGGAAAGCTGACCGCAACCATAAATTTGAAGGGTCACACCTGGCGTTTGCTTTCAAACATAGTTTGACAAGAAGGGGACATTTTGGGTGGTCTAGGGTGAGATTCTCGTAACTGGGACTCCATATGTGTTCTACCGACCAACTAATTAAACATAATGAACTGAAGGGGAAAACGAAGTGTCATGTGACCTATCTGGGAACAAATACATACCTAAAGTTCAGTTGGTAGCTGGGGGTCGAGCTATATCCTCGTGCGAACGCACGCGGACAGAAATTGCGTTCATTAAAGCAGTTGGTGACTGAGAGCCGAGCCGAGCTGAACCGTCGTGACGGAAATCGCGTTCATTAAGGTTATTTTGGCTACTGTGGGCTAAACTGAATGGACGAGTAAACTAAAGAAATCGCGTTCAATTACAGGTAGTTAGCAGCTGGGTGCTAATCCGATGAGTCGTGTTATAGACACGGGAGTACAACCACGCCAGCGCGAAGCCTACCATTCAGAGTTCGCCTAATTAACATGTATTTCGAGAGTAATTGAAATATAACGATCGTCATAAGAGAATTAACATGTGTTTCTTTCCAGGTACCCTAATTGATCCACCCAAAACGCCCTGAATCAAGAGATCCTTGCCACAGATCCTATATTCATGAATATTAGGATAACTCCGAGAGCAGCCAAGGACATCGATATTTCTCAAATTTTATTGGCGATGCTGACGACCCTAGGAGTCAAGCCCCTGCCAAATAATTGAGCCGAACTGAGCGGCTATACTCGCTCGACACCCCAACATGCCACAATCTAATGACACCATAGAACTTGTAACCAGTTCCTTTGATAATCAAATAATCTCAAAATCTCTGTGCCCCCCAGATCCCCTGACCTAACCTCAGCGGATTTGTTCTTGTGGGGGGGGGGGGGTAACTGAAAAATAGAGTGTACAAGAATAGGCCACGGAAAATTGATGTTCTCATATATATATATCAAGAGATATGATTGTTCGTGATTTTCATATTTTCCTCGAAGTTGTAGCCTTAACCCTAGTTGTTGAAGCATTTTCTGTTCCTGATGGTTCTCCAATACTACCCAATATTTTACTGCCCTAAGTGTTGCTTTTCCAAGGGGTACGAGTAACCCTTTATTCTGTATTTCTTGTGTACAGAACTGTTAACATGATATATGATATGCTTTTCAACAGAATGGGACACTTTTCTTGTTTTTAGCTTTGTATGTGCCTACGTAATTAAACTCTTCACAAGCACACGCCAAATTTATCACAACGAGCCCTGTAACTCCCGTAGGGTGGGGGATCCGTCCCCTTCAGCTGCCGTGGTGCGGGCGCTGCGGACCCCTAGCGCTCGTGGTACCTCTGACGTTACTAGAGGAACCTCGGGCCGAACATTCGAGCCCCTCCCTTATAGTGAGTTGTTCGGATTGGGTTGGACTCGAGGGGGCAGTGGTTCCCGATACCCGTGGGAGATCGGGTACATCTCCGGACGGGGTTGAGGGAAGCCATCAATATTCCCGCGTACTAGCCAGCATAGCTAGTAGAAGGTGTGCTAGATCGCCAGGCGGCCCAGCCGAGGTCATATCGGTAGCCTTCCCATTTTGGTGTTGGCGCCTGTAAGTGGCGTATCCACTTCCATCCCGTCTTGAGTCTACAGGACCTGATGGGGGGCTTTTTAGTCTCCAGGTCTTGCCCCAGGAAAGAGCTTTGGAGGCGCCGGGCGCCCTTTTGGGACCGCTCAGTAACTCCCTGGCCGAAGGAGGCCCGGGTCCTTGGTCCTACGGGTCCCGGACTAATGTGAATAGATCCTTTGGCATGAATTGAATTAAGCCCTGCAACTGCCACTATACTATTTGAATTTTAATTGCAGAGGAAAAGGTCCGAAGAGGCGCCGGTTCAGCTATGTTATATCTGCGCATCACATTGAAAGTATCTCGGTATTGTTGATGTTTGCGTTATCCGCACTGTACCTGCGGTACTCCGCCCAACTGTGACGTATCTGTTTAGTAACCCTTCTAACCGAGTGCATTCATATCGAGTTGGCTGTTCATTAATGAACATCTTCTAGTACTAAACGTCCATTGCTGTTATTATTAAAATTAAAATTGATATTATTTCTTTGCTTTAAGCACGTCTATTCTTTAACCTATTATTGGTTCAAAATTTATGGCCTATTAAAATGGTTCAGGTTTAAATGGATCGCACTATATAAGTGTATAGAGAAATGACGTTGTGAGGTTGGATCCCCAAGTTCATTGAATGCACACTTTCATTAAGACAGGAATAATGAGAAAGCAAAGGATTGTGACACGTGTGTTCTAGTGGTGTAAGGAATCTATAAGCGTTGTTTGTAAAATTATTTCTGATACAGCTTATGTACACATGTTCTTGGATACAACATAAAATAAACAAACTATCACGTGCTTTCACAAGCTCAATTATTACCTTTCGATTATCCAACTTTGTTGTTCCTATTATGTTCAGTTTGTAGCATCCTACTGATTTACAGGATGGCGCACGAAATGTCATACATTGTAAATTGTTGATATAACTTTTAATAACCAAAGCATGTCAATATTATCTTTTTTACATTAATCATTAGAATGTGTATGCTCAGTGAGCGTGCAGTACATGTTCAATATGTCTACCACCACTTCGAGACGAACTGTGACGTTTCTGACCACTCTACGACACATGTCTTCTCTTATTCCCTGGAAAAATGTTGTGATAGCCGCTCTCAGTTGCATTAGAGTGCGTGGTTTGTTACGATAGACTGTCTCTTTCAAATATCCCCATAAGAAATAATCAGAGGGATTAATATCCAGACTGTGTGGTGGCCATATTGAATCATCCTGAAAACGTTTAGGATATCGATGGGACATGAGACGGAGCCCGAAATGTTGTTGCAGGAAATCCAGAATAACGTTTGCTGTATGTGGACGAGCTCCATCTTGCATAAACCATTGAGTCTCCATTGGTAACCCTGATTGCATAATGTTGCGGAAGAAAAGTGTTCTGCAACATGTCCAAGTAGTACGCACTGTTAATTGTGCGTTGAAAAAGATAGGCTCAATGATTCCAAGGCTGGATATGGCACCCCATACACTAAGTTGTTCTCCGTAATTTTCAATCTCGTGTACAACACCAGGAGGTTCTCGTGACCAAAATCTGATATTCTGCCTACTGACGCTACCGTTCAAATGAACATAAACCTCATCAGAATACCGTGTGTTACGATGAATCACGGCAACATCAGTTGCAACAGCCGAAGTCGCAAACTGTAATCGCCGTACCTCGTCATGTTCCGTCAGTTTGTGCAACACTGTCATTTTGTATGGGAATAATTTCACGCCAGCATGAAGTATTCTTTGAGCCGAACGACGTGAGAGGCCCATTTCGGCCGAAGCTCGTCTCGTGGATTTCCTGTGACTTCATGTCCCGTAGGGGAGGGGATCCGTCCCCTTCAGCTGCCGAGGTGCGGGCGCTGCGGACAGTTAGCACTCGTGGTACCTCTGACGTTACTAGAGGAACCTCGGGCCGAACTGCCGAGACCCTCCCCTAGGGGAGTTGTTCGGATTGGGTTGGACTCGAGGGGGCAGTGTGTTCCCGTTGTGTGTTTCGGTAGTCTTCCCTGCGGGGTTGACGCGCCTAAGTGGCGTTTCCACTTCCATCCCGTCTTGACGTTGTGCTCAGCGGTGCCGCTTTTTAAGAAAACAGGTATTGCCCTATGGAAAGAGCCCCGGAGTATCTATCGCTCCAGGGTAGAAGAAGGCCCGGGTCCTTGGTTCTACGGGTCCAGGACTAATGTGAGTAGATCATCTGTACTTAACTGTGACTTCGTGTCAAAGCCACTCTCACAGCCTCGATATTCTCTGGAGTACGGATTGTGTTGACACGAGGTCGCTTTTGCTCTAAAATATGGCCGTCAGTTTCAAATTGTGTGGTTAGTCTATACACTGTTTGTCTACAGGGGCCCAACTCGTACGAAAATGAACACGAAAAGGTCATTGCGTCTCTGCTACGGTCTTCGTTTTCCGCGTAAAACAACACGGTTTTCACTTTTTGTTCCAGCGCCAACAGGCCTTTGTCCGCCATTTTACTAAACTGAAGCGGTGGAATCGCGCATGCGCGATATTGACAATCTGTTGAACCACGCACGAACTACGGCTAATTGTCACATCATTCCAGCGTTGCCAACCCGCAATTAACATATTTATTACACAATTTCAATGTATGACATTTCGCGCGCCAGCCTGTATCTGAAAATCTGTTATCATATTGTTACCCTGGCGGTAGACTCGCGAAGCCGATAAAATAAATGATGGCCGGTGGAGATTCGGGAAACTTCGGGGCCGATCGTTACCGGAAGCGACAGACAGTTGAGCGTAGTGTTTGAAAAATAAACAGTTTTTAGGTGATCTAGCAATTTGTGATGGTGAACGGTGTATTGCTAGGAAAATAAAGTGTAGTTTTTGTGTTTGTAACCTCGACTTGTTATTTCACGAACCCACAAAGTCACAACTGGTGTCAGAAGTGGGATATACGATAATGGAAGCTGTATTGGCAAAGATTTTAGAGAAAATGGAAGAAATGAAGACGGCAAATGAAAATCTCGCTGCAAAAACAGAAGCAGCAAATAACAACCTGGCCGCGGAAATAACAGCAAAGACGGAAGCGGCAAATAACAACTTGGCCACGACAATGACCGCAAAGATGGCCGAACTGACCACAGAAATGAGGGGAGCGAACGACAGCCTGGCCACGGAGATGAAAGCGGCAAACGAGGCCCTTGCCGTGAAGTTTGAAGAACAGTTGGCCGGCGTGAGGGATAACGTGACGGAGCTGGGAAAGCGGATGGGTCAAGTGGACGAGCGCGTCGAGGACCTGGCGAGCCGCGTTGACGACCTGGAGGAAGAGGCCGACAGCAGCGTCAAGTCCCTAAACGCCATAGTAGAGGACGTCGTCCACAGGAAACTGAAGGATTCGAAAGCCGACGTGCCGGGACGCGACACAACATCTGCGCGCGTCAAACCGCCGAAATATGACGGCGCGTCAAAATTTGAGTTCTTCCGCCGCCAGTTCGACCAGTGGCCAAGCACAACAGATGGTCACCGGAGGAGGACACACGGCTAATAGCCAGCCTCCAGGGACGGGCCGCGGAAGTCCTAAACGCGGTGCAGACAACGGCGGCGCCCAAGGACATCTGGTAGGCCCTGGAGAATCGTTTCGGGAACCACCGCTTAGCCGCAGCGTACCGCAGCCAACTAAAGGCAAGGTCACAGCAGCCGGGGGAGACGCTCCAGGAGTTAGCCATAGCGATTGAGCAGCTAGCTAGCAAGGCCTTGGTTGACCTGCCACTGGAGTTCGTATCCCGGGAAGCCGCCTACAACTTTGTCGACGGGGTACGGGACACGGAGATTCGTCAGCGCCTAATGCTCGGCGATTATAAAACCATCCACGAGGCGCTGACAGCGGCATTAAGGATGGAGGCGGCCAAGGTAGCATCTATCCCGACGTCGAGAACGAGGAGTGTCCGCTACGCCGGAAACAGAAGATCAGCTGTGGGACGCCGGCGAACACCTAGTGACCTGTGTTGGGGGTGTGGACAGCCCGGGCACCTGCAGAGAGACTGCCCACACCAGGAAGGGCAGCGAGAAGAACGAGTAAGGCCCGGCGTGGAGAGGAGTACGTCGGTGCCATTACCACCATCCCCTCGAGTGACAATCCGCGCCGTCAGCCGGCGGATGGATGACAACCTCATCGCGGACGGCTGGGTAAGAAGAATGCCGTGCCGCGTGCTGGTGGACACCGGGGTGGCCGTGACCATCATCAGACCTTACGTGGCGAAGGGTTTGCCGACAAGGAAGCCGAGCCGACCATACCAGCTTGTCACGGCATCGGGCGACACCTTGCCTGTGGAGAAGGAGGCCCTGCTGGAGCTGACCTTGGGACGGAGTGCCGTGCTTCTGTGGGTGTTCGTCGCGAAGGTGGCTGAGGAGGTGATTCTGGGACTGGATGCCCTCAGGAGCCACGAGGTGACGGTCGACGTCGGCAGGAAGTTCCTGAGGCTCAACGGAGAAGAGGTTATACTCCGTCAACCAGAAGAGCGCCTTGGAATTTGCAGCATCATCTTGAACGAAGACGTGGTTGTCCCCGCGAGGAGCGAGGTGAAGGTGACGGCGCGACCGGAAGGCCAGACAGCACGTTGGGTCCAGAGGCAGCAGGAGTACAACTTCACCTTGGAACATCGCAGAGGGAAGAGTCACGGTAGCGCGGACGCTATGTCCCGAAGACCCTGTCCAGAAGAGTGCGGCCAATGCACAAGAGTGGAGGGGAAGGAGCGTGCCGCAGCAGTTCGAGTAGTCACGGCAGTGCCTGCGGATGGCTGGGATAGCGCAGGCCTGAGGAGGGAACAGCTGGCGGACGCAGACTTAGGGCCACTCTTGAGGGATGTGGAGAACCTGGTGGACCACCTCCACGACATGCACGAGATGGCTCGCCAGAACATCCAGAAGGCGAGCGACCGCATGAAAACCCGATACGACAGGCAAGCCAACAGCCAAGGGTTCCAGCAAGGTGACCTGGTCTGGTTGTACGGCCCGGCCCGGACCAAGGGACGCTGCCCGAAGCTTCAGCAGCCATGGCAAGGACCGTACCGTGTGGTGAAGTGGATTAACGACGTGGTCTACCGCATCCAGAAGGTGCCCCGAGGAAGGACGTTGGTGGTACACCTGGATCGCCTGGCCCGCTACGAAGGCGCTGTTCGGGACGACCAGCCTTCAGGAGGGAGCACTGTTACCCTGGCGGTAGACTCGCGAAGGCGATAAAATAAATGATGGCCGGTGGAGATTCGGGAAACTTCGGGGCCGATCGTTACCGGAAGCGACAGACAGTTGAGCGTAGTGTTTGAAAAATAAACAGTTTTTAGGTGATCTAGCAATTTGTGATGGTGAACGGTGTATTGCTAGGAAAATAAAGTGTAGTTTTTGTGTTTGTAACCTCGACTTGTTATTTCACGAACCCACAAAATCACAATATCTCAAAATATGATCTGGCATTGAAATATAAATAGACATTTTCCGGAGATTAACCATAGGTATTTTCCCAATTGTTACTATGTGTTTGTTGAAGGATGTAGGGAAATTTCAAAAAGCCAGTCAACTGATTTTGTTAATTCTTCACCACTGAGAAGCCCTCATTATATATGATATTGGACTGTAAAATAGCATCTAATTTCGTTTCATGAATTACTAAAAGGTTAAACAGAATGTACAAAACATTTGTATATCTATTTTACTATATATTGTCCAGTTTTTATTTCTTCTACTACGTATGTGTAGTAGGTGGGTGCATTCCATCCTAAAATTCCATATCAAGATTTCAATGGAAATATATTTTAAACCATCTGAATCTAAAATAACAGTATTTTTAGATAAAGGCATCTGTGTTAGTGTCTGAACAGCATAAATAAAAATAACATTAGTTAAATGAAAATCTTGGGTGTTCCAAAGATACAACCGTTAAGTTTTCAGAAAATCCTCCGAATCAGACTAACCTTTGCATGGAACATTTCTACAATAGATTGACTATTTCAAAAATGTCTCTAACGTCTCTGATTAAAATGCCGCATGTTTTAAGACATTTTCATGACATCAATGCAGACCTATATTTTCCCAAATTAAATGAGTATATCCTCAAGCACACTAACAAATTCTATTCTCATCTTCCCTACATCTTCAATCAACTTATCCGAGGCCTCGGGGAATATGACAATGACCCCGGGGATACCTACAAGCGTCCCAGTCTCACCTTAGGCCCATCATAACCTCAATAGTCTATAATAACAACATAGTCTCTCTTCCGTCCTACAACTTGAAATACTTCATAAACAAACACCTACCCACCGTCTATTATAAATCGTTCATAACGCCAGTAAGGGACAAAGTCCCGGAATGGTAAAAGGTCAAAGGCTCCTTCTCCTCGGACAAGAATGACTCTTCAACGACACCTTCGTGTGGCTGCTCTTGGATACAACATAAAAAACTATCATATATTTCAGTAGTTTGGTTAATCAGTGTTGCCACAGGCTCAAAAACTTTCGATTATCCAAGCTTTTTGTTACTATTATCTTCAATTTGTAGCATCTGGTGTGGGTGGGTTCTTTTCGGTTCGTTGTCCTTTTGAGTGCTTGGTTAGGGATGGAGTATGAAGGGTTTGACGGTGAGATGGAAAGGTTGGTGTTTTGTCTAATTGTCGGTGAGCTGGGATCTCTTTCTCAGGGTTCGGTTATGAAAAGTCGTGCTGACCGTCTGTCAATTCCTTTATTTTCTTCAACCTGGCTCTCTTTACTCTCTTGCTAACACTTTCGTTGTCTTCCTAATTTTCCTTTCCCCTTAACGATGTTTTTACGTTGCTTTGCGAACTCCCTTTATTCCCTATATTTGCACTGTCTTCAAGACCATAACTCTGCTTCGCGCTGCGACATCGGATCCTACTTCTCGCCCAATAACACGTCTTCTTCCCGTCGTATTAAGTACCAGAGTGACGCTCTTTCCCCCGTCGTATTCCCAGCTTCTATTCTAGCTTTTCTCGCCTATCACCGCCCATTTTCTATTCCTTTACTATTTTACGCCTATCACGTAGTTTACTCTACATTTTATTGGCAGGGTTTATTTCTTTAATTTTCTCTTATTGGTCACTTTCGTCTGTCTTCTTTCCTATGCAGCAGTAATATTTTCCACCCCTTTGGGTTGTATGACCTCTCAGCGTCATAACGGTATTCTATCATGCTTGGCTGAATTTCCCTTAAGCTTCGCATACCTTACTGGCGTCACAATGTCGAGGTAACCTTCGAGGGTTTTTGTTCTATTGTTCTGTTTCCTGCCTTGTCTCTGTGCTCAGAAGCAACTCCTGTCCGATTTTTCCTTCATTTACACTATATTGCTATTTCGAATATTCTTTTTAACTTTATTTCTTATATAATTTATTCCCTTTTTATTCCCATTATGCTTATTTATGATCTCTACTGTTGTATTAATTTCTAGTTATCTTTTCCCTCTTGGAACCTGAGGTTTCTGCTCCACATCCTACTGATTTATATTTGCAAAATAGAACCTAGTATTACAATGTAAATAGACATTTTCCAAAGATTAAGCATACGTACTGTCCCAATTGTTACTGGACGTATGTTGAAAGTGTGAGGTTAATTTCACAAGCAAATCAACTGATTTTCATAACTTCTTCACCACTGAGAAGCCCTCACTATAGATGATTATTAGGCTGCAAAATACCATCCAATTTCATTTAAGAAATTACTAAAAGTTTGAAGAGAATTTACAAAGCCCTTGTAGGTTTATTTTACTAATATTGTGACCAATTTTTTACTTTGTTATTACATATAGTAGGTGGGGGAAGCATTGCATTCCACAATTACTTGGTTAAATAAAAAATTTCGCGTTACAAGTTGCATAGAATATTCCAAATTGAAATTTTTTAGAAAATCCTCGAACCCACACTACTCTTTACATTGAACCATTTATAAAGGTTGATTTTCTCAAAAACGGCTCTAATGATTTTTATTAAACTACCACACGTTAAAGATATTTTCGTGCCATATGAAAGTATATCTTGAATTTTCTGGGAATTTCTTTAGAAGTCTTCTTCATACTGAGTGACTTTTGTATAACTCGTAAACCATAAACCCATATTTTAAGTAGTAAAATGAAATAGTACATTTTAAGTTTCTAAGTTTCTAAGTTTTCACCAGAATAGAGAAAAACATGTGAGTGCAAAACACAGATTACTAAGTATAGTATGTGCAAGAGTGGGCAGGAAAATTAATTGACTGCACACATAAGAGTTTATCTTAGCGTCGAACTCAGGACAATAGTCGGTGTTGTTACCGCAGTGAGTTTAAAACCCTTTCACACGTCCTCGGCTGTCATCACCACACAATTGGTCAATTATTTTTTTTTTTTAATTCTCTGCAGGAGGTTGGATATGTGACACACGAAGATATCTCTAGAATTACTACACAAGTGAGAGTGAGTATTGTTATAATTGCCTTTAAACTTGATTAACTTATTAGACCCAACAATCAGATTTGAAAAAGTCCTAGCCAAGCTAAGGAGGTCGATGAACGTAATATCTACCAATCATCAGTACCATATTATAGTGAAAAATATTCTCTAATCTGTAATGTGGTGATTGGGCTGTTAACAAGTGGCCGTGGAACAATTGGGCTTATCCACCAAAGATGTCAAATCAGTAGGAAATCATAGAAACATTTGCGTTAAAGGGATGATGTGTTAAAGAATCATCTTCAAGGACGCCTTCTTCTACGGGCTTTCCCCAAGCCATATTGTTAATTTCCAGAACCCACAGAGATATTCCGATCACTTCTTAATTGGCATTTTCTAAAACTTCATTCAGTTTAAATGATTTTGTTTTTCAATCGTGACAATATTTCTTCCTTTTAACAACGCTTTAAAAACCACAGGCTTTATTAACATTTCAAACTGTTAAATACAGTTAAACATATTTGGTAACAGGCTTATAAAACATGTAACTGTTTTATATGTAATATAGTTTTAATGTTATGGAAGCATCTATTTTTTGTTGGGTTTCTTAGCGTCAGGTTTTAAAACAGCTGGAATTTTTTCTATTGGCAACATTGAAGCAAGAAATAACCATAGTTACGTAAAATTATTTATGTAACTATGGTTATGTTTTGTGTGAGCCAAAGTTAAAACTTCATCATAAACGAGAGACACGTACAAAATGTCGAGTATTTCAAGTTTTTTATCCGTAGACGGTACACGATTTCATGGTTCTGGAGTAAGAACCGAAAACATAACTGCAGCGTGCGCCATTGCAAATATACTTAAAACCTCCTTTGGCCCGGTAGGGATGGATAAAATGATAGTGGATGATATTGGAGATGTGGTAGTAACAAACGATGGAGCTACTATTTTGCGTATGTTGGACATTGAACACCCAGCTGCACGTATTCTGGTTGATTTGGCGCAGCTACAGGACCAAGAAATCGGCGATGGAACAACTAGCGTGGTGATACTTGCTGCCGAATTGCTAAAGAATGCAGACGATCTTGTTTCAATGAACATCCATCCAACTTCGATTATCAGTGGTTATCGTCTTGCCTGCAAGGAGGCCTGCCGTTACATCCAAGAACATTTAGCTATGGACGTAGAGACCCTTGGCCGAGAAAGCATCCTAAATGCAGCTAAGACGGCCATGTCCAGCAAAATAGTATCAGCAGACGCCGATTTTTTTGCTGATATGGTAGTGCGTGCAGCTGAAACATTGCAAATTACAACGGCAAATGGTGGTGTGTTGTACGCTATAAAGAGTATCAATATTCTAAAAGCTTATGGAGCTAGCGTTAGGGAAAGTACACTCATCCCAGGATATGCTCTGAATTGTTCTGTGGCTTCTCAAGCGGTGCCCAAGAGGATCACTGATGCCAAGATTGCTTGCTTGAATTTTTCTTTGCAAAAATGCAGACTGAAGTTGGGTATTCAGGTTTTGATAACAGATCCAGACAAGCTTGTAGAAGTGAGGCAGAGGGAGTCAGATATCACTAAGGAGAAAATACAGAAGATTTTGAAAGCTGGAACTAACGTGATTTTAACCACTGGCGGTATAGATGATCTATCATTGAAATACTTAGTCAAAGCAGGAGTCATGGCTGTGAGAAGATGCAAAAAGAGGGATTTACAGAGAATTGCAAAAGCAACGGGTGCGACATTCCTTAGTTCGCTTGCTGACCTGGAAGGAAAGGAAGATTTTGATGCTAGCTTCTTGGGCGAGGCAAGCGAAGTTTTTGTGGAACGTGTGAGTTATGATGAAATGATAATAGTGAGAGGCCCAAAATCTAGAAAATGGAGCTCAATTGTACTTCGTGGTCCTAACGATAGCTACTGCGACGAAATAGAACGATCCTTGCACGATGCTCTCTGTGTCACGAAAAGAGTGTTAGAGAGCCAGAAAGTCGTGGCTGGAGGTGGCTCCATAGAGACAGCGCTCTCTATCTACCTTGAGAACTTCGCCACTTCCTTGACTTCCCGCGAGCAGTCGGCCATCGCAGAATTTGCTAGGGCACTGCTTGTGATACCCAAGACGCTGGCGGTGAACGCTGGATTGGATACTACGGACTTGCTATCAAAACTGCGAGCTTACCATAACTCCAGTCAAACTGAAGAAGAGCTTTCCCATCTCCAGTGGTATGGGCTCAACGTCATCGATGACAACATCTGTGATAACATGAAGGCTGGAGTCCTGGAGCCGGCAACTATGAAAATTAAGGCCCTAAAGTTCGCTACAGAGGCTGCCATCACCATTCTTCGCGTCGATGATTCTATCCGTCTAAATCCTGAGAAAAAAGTAAACGCAAACATTAACGAACGTGGAGATAACTAAAGGACAGTCATTGGGAAAATTTAAATACTGTCCAGAGATAATTTATGGATGTCTTAAATCTACCTCTTAATAATTAAAAGTACAGTGACTGCATGAACAAGTAACATATAAAATCTCTGTTAGCTCATTTAAAAATTTATCTGAAATAAAACTATTGCTTGTCTGTATTTCCCTTCACTGTTTTACTGAAGTTATGATAGCTTCAGAGTAATAAGGGTGAGTTCAGTATCAGGTCAAAACATTATTCAGTATTATTTTTACTACCACATGGTTGAACAATCCAATGCCATTTGTCAACTTCCCAGCAGATACCACTTGAGCAGTTTTAAAATTAATGTGTAAATAAAATCTGTTAACATAGAAATAAAAGTCACTCCTGACTGACAAATGACAAAAATACCAAAGCACAGAAGCTTTTAACGACTGTTCACACCAAAGCACATGAATGAAGTGAATGTGCATCATTTAACCATGTTGCTGGCTCATTATTTACATAAACCGAGCTATCCGACTTAGGGAGGTTAGGAACTTTATTTTCTTGTATAATCTTATATTAATTAATAACCAGAGTTATACCAAAGCTTTTGCACTTCCCTCATGTTTTCCTTAATAATGCTTATGATTCACTGTATAAAAGCCAAGCCATTTTGTTTTGTGTAATGTGCTCAGTAATACACTAGGTTATTGTTTACATTTATATGCGCAGGAAATTAACCAGAAGAATAACAGCAAATCAAAACATAGCTAATTCATAGATTTTACTTCTTAAATATACTCCTGCCATCCTAAGAAGCACACTGTTCCTGTGAGCAATTCCATGAACAAAACCTACTGGTAAGTTACTCTTGTGCATATAACTTGTTTGAATATAATGCGGCCTAAGACATGGGCAAAAGTGTCACTGTAGTCTGTCACGCTTGTACATGTGGGCGTGAAGTAATACAAAAAGTGTGTTTCTTAAGATGAATGCAGTATAGGTTTGCAGTCTATATTGCGCATGATCAGTAGCCAAAAATGGCAATGTTTGTTTTTGTAAAACATCCTAAACAGAAAGGTGCGAGGGCTCTAGAAGACATAATTCCATACAATTGCAAGGTAAGCAGGTGCTTCTGTTTCAATTTCTCACATTTTTCCTAAACAGTCTGGTAGCAAAAAGTCTTAGGTTCTGTATTCACATATACTTTCTCTACTCTTGTACAGCTTATTCCTCTAATTGGTGTTAATTTAAATAAACATTTTCAGAATTATCTTATTGCTAATTATCTTGTAGGTAGAAAGTAATATGGGAATACAGTACATTTTAACCGATAGTCTAATATTTTTAAGAGCTATCTCTTGGCTATAAAGTTCCTTTCTCATTCAACACATCAGAAAAAGTGCAGAAAGATTACTAACTCTAGAATATTAAAGCATTTTTACCACAACACAATATTCCTGAAAACCTCTCTGGAATGAATGACAAAGTTCTGTACATAGCTTGTCCTTAACAAACAATGGAAGTTGGCTGGTTGTTTGGTTGGTATCTAATGTTAAACAGTTTGCAATGAAGCTATTTTCTCTCTCACACTCCAATATTTTGATGTTATATTGGAATACTAAGGTTGGGTATGACCTGTTAGAAGTCTAAAAGTTGCTACAGAGGGTTTTGTTGATACTGTGTTGATTCTAGTGATCCTGTTACATAAATTTTCCCACAGTTTCCCTTTTGTTTTTAATATATTTTCTTTATACTTTTATTATATGTTGATATACATTTGTAATATGATATAATCTCGTAATTGTTCTTTAGATAGAGTGATAACTTAGTGGCTTAAATGAGTGTCACATAAGTGTATTGCTTTTTTCACTAGAAAGTCAGCTGTTTCATTGTCATGAGCTCCGCAATGTGCTACGGTGTTATATCAGATGTTATGGATGTTATAGCTGCTTTAGAGTTAGATAATAATAGAATTTCTTCAAAGATCTTGTAAACTCTGAAGGACTGTCAAAATTTCTCCATCAAAACATAAGAGGCCTTTATCAGGCTTGAAAATCTCGTATGTGTTATAATATATGACACAGGACCACTGCTTTACTTCCCTTCCAAAGGAACCATGATAAGGATTTTTATGCTAACATGGAAGCCTCTGATTCTGACAAAAAGGAAAACTTTTGTTCAGTGTCTGCTTGTATTCAACATTTACAATCCTAGATTTGTAATTCCACCTTGATCTACCACTAATTATTCTCTTCTTAACACTGAATCTCACACTGCTAATATATGGAGAGTAGGAAATGAAGGCAGGAACAGTAGAAAGGAAAATCTTGGCTTTTGTTTTGCTTGGCAATTTTATCCATGATGTTTTAATTGATGTGCTAAACTGTGCACAAGCTATATACTTTAGGGTACACAACTTTAACTTGCACTCCATTCAGAGCCTTGCCTGGCACTGTTGTACCCTCAAAGCATCCTTCTTTTTTACCTTTTAAAATGTTGCCAAGCTCAAAAATTGTAACTTTTGCATTAAAATGTTGCCTTTTAATTAACAAGGGTAACAAGTATATAGGTTAAAATATTAAATAAGTCTAATATATCATAACAGTGCAGGTAAGCATGAGCACCGAAATTCAACTGTATTGGAACACCACAGTGAAGCGAAAAATTATTAAATTTTAGATGAGTCGCATTTTTTAACACATGCGACTCATCTAAAATTTAAAAAAAATGCGACTCATCTAAAATTTAATAATGAGCACCGAAGTTATGAGCTTAAGCCAAGCAGCGATAGACTAGTTCATTGAGGCACTACTAGGATGCATGCATTTATGTTTAAGATGAGAAATGAGAGAGCACTAACAAGAGGACGTGTAAGAAGTCATTTGTAATATGGTGTTCTTTGGATGCAGTACAAAGTTATTATATTTGAGACCATATTATCACATTGCTCTTTATATGATGCATAAAGTGAGTTATTGGTAATTTATATATTCTATGGTCATTGATATTTTAACCAGTATTGTTAAATACACAATGTGATATTCAAATTGATAGGAATAATGTAACTTATATGTAGATCACTTCAGGTTGCAATACTCTGGCAAGTTATCAGCAAGTAGATACATTCGAACATATTAGTAACAAGTGTAAATGTAACTGTGTTAAGATTATCAGCCTGCATACTTAACTGTGAAGCAGAGTTAAATTAGTAATACCAAGGTAAACTGTATTTATTTACTCAATTACTAGCATCTCTTATCCCAATATTTGCAAGGCCATTGTGCTCAACCAACAATCAGATTAGTGGTGGCATACTTCAAATAATACATAGATGAAATGCAACTGTTCCAGACACCTAGAGGAGCAAACCCAGGACTTCTGATATGTGCAGCACGTCTAAATATGAGTAATCACACTTACATCCACGCAGACAGGATACCACAGTAATTAAAAGATCTAAATTCCTGTAGAATGACTAGCCGGGTTATCTAAGGCATTACATTACCTTAACCTTATTTTAAGCTGTCAGCTATATCTGTAGCTTCATTGACTATAACAAAAAGCTGTAGCTTTATGGTGGCTACTATTAAGATGCTCATCAGTATGAGTTTTTTCATGTGAAACCTGCACAAAAGAAATTTAAGATTTTTTTAGAATTACATTAAATGAGCATACCATGGCCGAGTAGTTAAGACTGCTTGACTTTCACCAAGGAGGCTTTCTGGGACCTGCAGTTCCTCCCCCTCCGTATCATTACACGAACTGCTCCATTATCAGTTTTCCTTCCATTAATTTTGCTCTCATTCTGTCATTCACTTCTCTCACTCTCACCCCAGGATCGGGCTGATCACCCATCCTGGGCGCTTTATCTTATCTCGAGTTTCTGTTCCTCATCCCGACACCTACAGTCATAAGGCATAGAGCAACAAGAATCCCCTAACACCACGATAATACTGGTACCTAGGATTAGGGAAGTTAAAGAAGAAGTAAACCAGAACTTTGTGCCAGCTGTGTATTGAAACAATTTTGTTAGATGTTTCTATAATTATGTTAATTGTGAAAATTAGGTTAGTAGTGTACTTCTGGGAGATTTAACCTTCACCACTTTGACTTTATATTTTTTAGTTTTTTACGCAAGCTTATACAAAGAATACTACACATTGATACTGTAGAAGGTCCACTACAAGAAAAGATTCCTAACAGGCTGTTACAAACTTCTTTTGTATTCTAAAGTTCTGCTTTTATTATGATTTGCCTTAAACAGGGAAAACAGGAACAGATTAGTGTATATACCACCCAATCTTGGTAAAAGTAAAGGTCATGAATTGCTTATTGGAGAGTAAACAACTTCACAAGTTTGAAAGGACTGAAAAGACCTCAGCCTTCATGAGTATTTTAGCCAATTAGCAGAAAGCCATGATAGTGGATAACTTAAAGAAGTTCTTAGTGGCATACAGTGGTGATGATGATTTTTTAATTTACGTCCTCCAATGTTAAGTCATATCAGACAATGAATGAAATGGGTGAAATGATGCTCAAATTAGTCCAGGATCCATAGAGCTTACATTCATCTCTGAGGATAAGAGAAAATCCTGGAAAAAGATTTTATCCAGTTAACATACCCTGACTGCGATTCGAACTTCGGACCTTTTAAACGTGAGGTAGACATGCTACCACCTACACTACAGAGACAGTGGTGGCGGCAGTGGCGGCGGCGGTGGCAGCGGCGGTGGCGGCGGTGGCGGTGGCGGTTTCGGTGGCAATGGTTGTGGTGGTTTAGGCAGGCATTTCGATCTGTAGATCCTATATTGAGATAAGACTAAACTAGTCTAACTCAAGAATGTAGATCATGTTAAACTTATATTTTTATTACATATATTTATATTCATATTTACAAAATGATGGACTCTGATGTAACTTCAGATACGTCACACTTTGGTCGACAAATTATAAAAGGATGTTCTTCTGCACAGGGGTGCACTTAAGTAGGGAGAACACTTCCCCCACTGTGTTCCTTCTTTCTTGAATCCTGCACAGTTGCCATTAGGCGCATGCGCATGAGCAGTGGAGACGTTACCCTTTCTTTCCACTGCCCAAGGAGAGGTGCAGACAGCAAGCACGGAAGGAAGGAGAGGCAAGCGTGGCGGTAGCAGTCCATCAAGCAGCAATGATAAGTTTCCCTCCAAACATTCTTTTCTAAGTTGTCGACCTATAACAATATACTACAGTGTGTCTACTTCTATTATTTACTACACATTTATTTGTGTTTGGCTCACTTACAACAGTACCTTAGCTTATTCCAAGTATTCTTTGCCTAAATGAAATCCTCCAGTGTAAGTGTGAGTAATAAGGTACGTTTTTAGAGCTGTCCTAAATTTGTTTTACTCATATGCAAATCCTTTATTGAGGTTGGGAGTGAATTAAATAATACTATACCATTGTAGTACACTTCCTTTCAGAATGATTATAAATTATTAGTTGGTCAATGTAAATGTTTTCTGCATCTAGTCCGTTTACTGTGATATTAGTATTTTTAATGAATTCTTCTTGGTTATCTATTACGAATGACAGTACAGCTTGTGTATACTCACAAACTAATGATAAAATTCCAAACATTTTGAGAAGCTGTTTGAAGTGAGTCAAGGTTCTTGCTCTTGACTTTACTCTTATTAGCTTTTTTTGTATAATGAATACTTTTTTGGTATATTTGTTAAGGTACTATACCAGGCCCTTACACACAACTCAGCATGATGGTGCAACCATACGCTATAATCACTAGGGCTCAGATTTTTGGATCCTAAAAGCTATTAAAATATGCATGCATGTATGCCCTAAAATGTACCAAAATATGACCCAAAATCCTGAATATATGACCCAAAACATAAAACAAAAACTAAAAACTGATTTGGATAGATAGTCATACTGAAAAACTCAATGCCATAGCCAGATTTGAACCACAGAACTTCTGGTCTCCATACACATGTTCTTAACCATTCTCCTACTGACTCATATGTTTCCCAGTGAACCCCTAGGAGATCCCATATACAATGAAATACATGCTTTTGTGGCGACTTACTATGCTTAAGTACTTAAGTCCAAGGCTTCATAGTTTAACCACTATTACGTAATTGATGGATACTGATTGTTCTCTAACTGTGTACAGGGCAAGATTTGGACAGGTAGAGAAAATTTGAAAAATTCAATACTATAGCCGGGATTTAAACTACAGATATCCCAGTCTCCATCCAGTTGCTCTAATGGAGCCTGGCAGATTCATAGTTCAAATCCTGGGTATAGAATTGAATTTTTTAGTGTGACTCTACCTATCCAAACCTTGCCATACACGCAACTACTGTGAAAGAACTATTAATTTCTATCAATTACAATAAAATGAATTTACTTTTGCCACTTACAAGTGAAATAATTTATATCTCTTGAACCTAATTTTCCAAAGAGTTACACTGGGTACTATATAAGTTTCAGATGATCAAACTTGAAGGATATTCAGTTGTCATCAAGTAGAGCCTGTACTTGGAGAAACTACCTTCTGCATCACATGGTGTAGTGGGGAAATCATTAGTGGAAAGTTCTGGTGCATTTTCATTGAATTCTGCTTCTTTGGCAGAGAGAATTTAAACAATTGTACACAATATTATATATCCACTATTTCTCTCAAACACACATTGCAACTTTTCCATAACTAGTCAGCTACTTGACCCTTTGCACTGGATAACTACTTTGAGACAAGGACTGAGGAAGAAAGAGTAGTCATGGCATCTCTTCTTTAAACTTTTGTACTCGAAGTGGGGCATTTGCAATGAATTTCTCCACCTCATGATATTTACTCAAACCTCTCCAGCCACTCTATGTAGGGCATGTGCAACACAAAATACATGCACCATTTTGGAGTATAAAGTCAGAAGACCTTTTGCTGCTTTTGCCATGTAAGAAGCAACATCCGTAAAGAGGATGAGCACATTTTCTCTTTCTACTTTAGCCACAACAAATTCAAAGACAACAGCGATGGAGGGGTGGTTCACCCTATCCAAAACTTAGCACATGAACAGAAATTATGATTGAAAAATCTATTTGTAGTCGCTTTTTAACACTCTTTCACTTACATTTTTATTTTGTAAGGAACTATTTTGGAAGCTCTTGCTTCCATTTTCAACCTCAAGGTCCAACTATCATCTATTGTTGTCTGTCTTCTCCCAGGTGGTGGAACTATGAATTTCTTTCGCAAATTATCAAATGGTGGAATTTCAAAGTTTATTACATGGTCCTTATTTTTCCTTATGAATACGTTCTCCTGGACCATGCCATGGCTGAGTGATTATACCACTTGGCTCTCACCGAGGCGGCCCAGGTTCCATCCCAGGTGACTGTAAAGTGAAATTTGTGATGGACAAAATGACGCCAGACAGGTTTTCTCCGGGTTCTCCAGTTTCCCCTGTCAGCATTCCACCAATTGCTCCATCATAATCTTTCTATCATTCATCTCCCCTCATATATATCATCCACTTTGTTCACCTTCACACCAGGCATTGGGCTGATCACCTATCCTGGTTCCCTATTGGATCCAAAGCTTCGTTTCCTCAGGCCAGACCTTAAGGGATAGAGGAACAAAAATCCCCTGACACCACAGTAGTGGTACAACTAGGGAAGTTAAAAAAGAAGAGGAAGAGATGTTCTCCCACATTGTCAGTTTGTTTTGGTTAATCACACCTTTTAGTAATTTTCATTTTGGCTCAAGGTCATGCCTTTCATTCCAAAAGTAAGTTTGCTACTGCTGACTTACGCTCCTGTTTCAATTTGATGTTTCTAAATTGCTCTTTGACTCTCATTTTTAGGTTTCTTTTAGTTTTCCCTATGTAGCATTTTTCACAATCCTTACAGCTTATTTGATATATTCCAGATCTAAAGATTGGTTGTTGTTTTCAAATGCTAGTGTTTAGCAATGAAGCCGTTAGCTCTCTTGCTCTCCAATACTTTTGTGTAGTGGGCCCGGCAGGTAGGACTTCACAGGTTAAAAGATGTTCTTCAGTCATTTCCTCTTCTTTGTTGCACAGAGGACAATTTGGACAGTTTGCACCAATCTAAAGATTGGTGGAATTTCATCTTTTGTTTTTGATTTTAACGATCTTAATACTGATCATCTATTTATAGATGCCAAGATAATATTTTGTTCTTTAAAGATCTTTTCTACTTTATTAAATGTTTTTGGGTAGTATGTGAATCCACTAATAAGCTGGTGCTTGCTTTTCCTTTAGTGAATGTGGTTGCTTTCTTAATGGTTTTCTTTAACTTAGTTTTCTCAATTTTCTTTAACACCAGACTTTTGTTGTATTCATTTTCTTCTGTTATGTGAAATATGGCTTTTTGTTCCTTGTTGTGTTCTGCTTTATCCACAGGTATGGTGACTAATCCGTATGTAACTTTGTATATTATTGCATGTTTGTGTGTAGTCAGGTTATAGCAATGATTTTTTGTTTGATTTCCTGACTGTGTTGACTTCCTGTAAATTCCAAATGTTATTTTTGTGTCATTCCGGATCAATATTTAGGTCCAAGAAAGAGAGTTATCCATTTACTTCCTTTTGTATTGTGAATTTGATAGCTTTTCTCCTGAAGATTGAGTAGTTTTAATACATCATCTAAATCCTTATTTGGAACTATTGTAAAGATGTCATCAACATATCAATATCAAACCTTGAAGATCCATGGAGGGGCCATTTTTATGTGTGTTTCAAATGAGCTCATAAATAAATTTTTAAAAAAAGTTGAAACTGCATTGCTCATAGTAGTATTGCTCTGTGTAGTATTTACCATTAAAGCTGAAGAATTTTTGTTCACTGCATAGGTTTTCAATTAATTTAGATGGCATTGTTACTAAATACCTCCAAATATACATAAGACCCATATTTTGTTACTGGCTGCACTATTTCTTATCTTTTTTACTGTACTGAAAGAAGTAAGACAGTTCTATCTTAACCGTTTCACCAATATGGATGTCATATGACGTCCAAGTTAACATGCAGCAAACTGATATGGACATTTATAGACATCCTGCGCATACATGCATTTAAAGCTTATTGAACACCAGCTATTTTAATATTTCCATTTTACAATAAATTTAAATTAGTTCTATAAGAGCTGAAAACTTATCCTTAAAGGTTTCTTTTTGAATGCTGCACCTTAAAATCGTGTAAAACACACAAGGGCAAATCTTTAGATTCACAGCAAATAATATTGGTTTCCTTGCAAATATCTTTTTCGTGATATACTAGATATTTTCAAAATGGTCGCAAATTTTTTGGTTGTGTAGAGTATCCTTTTAGGAAAGTGTTTTCTCTCAAGTCTGAGGGGTGCTGCAGTGGTGGATTTCTTACCTCCAGTATGAAGAGGCCTCTGAATGTTGTAATACTCAATTAGTCCAGATAGGCATTGTCTTGCATGAATTTAAAGCTCTGCAAATTACTAAACAAATGTGTATGATTACATCCAGCTGGTATGAAACACTTTTTTTATAACATTTAACTGCTTTTCGTAAAGAGGGTTAGCTTATAATAACTGACTCACACCACCCATATTTGACCTGTTATTTTCTCCAAAAAATGGAGTAGCTAGAATGCCATCTGTAGACCGCTACATGTGAAATGTAGATTTATGAATAACATGCACACTGTTCACTTTTGAATTCTGCTCTTGGCCCTAAATTTCCTTTAGAAATCAGGGCTTCCTTCACCTTACTGACATAAAAGTTTGTTTCCATAACTATGAGAGACACTAAGTCAACATTAAAAAAAATGTAAAAATGTCAGTTGGTTAGATGTCAGAAGCTAGCTGTACACCAGAAAGTATGTATGTTTGTCTATATACCTATGTCTATTTGTGTTTGAGTTGTTTTGACCACTCCACAACGTTGGTCCTTCGAACACCTGAAGGAAGCGAAGGAAGAAAACTTCCTCACTACTACCTATATCAACAGCTCCCTCATAATTGCCATCAATATGCAAATCATATCAAACAGCAAAAAGTCCTTCACATTTTCTAAAGTGATTTCAGAAGCTCGTAGGCCGCGCCGTGGCTCAGTGGTTAGACCACTTGGCTCTCACCAAGGTGGCCCAGTTTTGACCCCAGGCGACCGCAAAGTGAGATTTGTGGTGGACAACACAGCGCTGGGGCGGGTTTTCTCCGGGACCTCCAGTTTCCCCCGCCATCTCATTCCACCGATGCTCCATCTTCATCTCATGCATCATCAGTGTCACCGCCTGCAGTGCCGTATGTAGTAAAAGTGGGCATTAAACACTACAAACACACACAAAAGCTCGTACACATCCTACACAAGCTAATATATCTGCTACATTATTAGGATAAGCCATGTTTTTTTATTTTTTTATTTTTTATATCATTAAAACAAATTAAAGTAAAAATATATATCTATGTATATAGATATGTATTTCTTTTCTTTATTTAACCGTATTTTATTGTTTCCGTTTAATTACCTATCTGTTTTCTGTAGTTTCACACATATACACTATACACATAAACACCCATGCCCAGGGCGGGACTCAAACCTGCGACCCTCTACGCGGTGGAACGCTAGAGACATACGTTCTAACGATCATGGCTACGAGGGCTGGCACGGTTAGCATTGAAATTTAACAATTTCAAATGTGCTATTCATTTGGCTCTTGATAGCTATAAGTAATCACTCTGAACATTGAATGAAATTTCCAAGATATTCGGTTTATAGGAAGCTTATCATTATTTATACCTTTAACTTATAAATAATTAAAATACTGAGGGAAAACAGCTGCATGAGGCTACTATAAACTGCAGTTATGAAATACTGTAATAAGAGGTACATACAGATGCTGATGAGAGGTTTCTTTCCAGTGTATGTGTGACACAAAATACACAATGATTATCACTTGGTAGCATAAACTAAACTCCAAAACCTTGAACTGGAGAAGTCACTTACGCAGCTATACATTTATACATATTGTTCATATGCACACAAAACAAAATGACTCAAATATTAGATGTGTTCAACACAAAGAAGGGATTTTGCTACAGTGAAACAAAGTAGTGAAATTTCAACAATTTATTAATATAGTCTCTAATGATACCGTAGATGTATACTGCCATTAATGGGTTTTAAACCAGTTTTTGTTTTGTTTAAATAACTTAATAAATAAGGAAGTTGCAAATATGTATTTATGAAGCATTTTTACAGCATTTACTAATTTAAATGCCTTATTCTGTTTATTGGGTATGTTCCTGGCCCAAGCAGGGTTTAAATGGCCATTGCCTGCAATGGTTAAATGGACTCAGAAGTAATTGCATAAGTCGTGTACTTCTCTAGGAACTATTTAAAAGCAGGTACCTCTACTTTATATAAAGGAATGTTTGATGAAATCTTCTCACAAAGATCCTTCATAAACCAAGAACATGCATTGCTGAAGAACTGTGTGTGGTTTCTCAAACAGCAATCAATCACTGACTGCTTTCCATGGCCAATATTCAGTTTACACAACTTTTATGTTTAGTAGTATTGGAATATTGTTGCACTGTAAAATGTTGCTCAGCCGTAATTTTCACTACACACAGTTTACAGAATAAAATACATACATCAGTAACTTATTAACCTTACAACCTTGCTCTATCAGACCATTTTACTTTATGCATTATGAAGCTATACTGAAGTATTTGTACAATAAGATACTGTACAGGAGCGCAAGAAGTATGTGGTTAAAATCCCTCTCTATTACTCCTCAGAACAAAAAATCTGAACATTTACTGAGTCCAAGCTCTATGAAGTTGCAGGATGCAGGGAAAGCAGTTAAGGGGCAGAAAAATGTGTAGTGTTAATGCCCGCTTTTACTACATGTGGCATTATAGGTGGTGACACTGATGATACATGAGATGAAGATGGAGCACCGGTGGAATGGGATGGTGGGAGAAACTGGAGCACCTGGAGAAAACCTGCCCACCACAAATCTCACTTTGCGGTCACCTGAAATTGAGAGCAAGGAGTCTAACCACTCAGCCATGGTGCAGCCTTTAAGGGGCAGAACTATAATATTTTGCAATTCTTAGGTAGCAGATGTTTTCAAAATCACTTTGCACTGTTATTATCCTCAGAATATTATTCCAGTGGAAGTTCTGTCACTCTTATAAACCACAACAGTGCACAATGTGCATGAGAATCTATGATTAGTTATTTGTCTAGACAGAACTTTGTCAGGGACCATCCTCTGTTTCTGCAGGTCAACACATGGTATCTTTCACAAGGCCTATCACATCATTCATACTTGCTTTTGACTCTGGAGAATTAAATGGTTTCTTCCCGCATATCCTATGGTGGAACCCATGTACAGCCAATCAGGTCACAAGATGGTATAGTTTGTAGTTTGGCAGCTTCCAGTCCTTTGTGGTGATGGAGTTGGTGCTGTAGAAGTCAATCAAGATGTCAGCTCATTTTCCTTGCAGTTCTTTAAATCCCAAGTCATATCTAACCATAGAGGGTAGCCATAGGTGGAGCTCCTTAATAAGAAACAGTTCCCTTGTCAGTTCATATGTCGTTTGAGAGAGCACATGCTTTGATAATCCTGTTGCTTTCTTTAGGCATGCTGCTTTTACTCGTTCCAGTTTTCTCAGTTTGCTGTCGCCTTTAACATTCTTTTGTGAATGTTACAGTGCTAGTGCCACCCAAATATACCATTGCTTACTTAATGTACACTTAGTTGTATTCCTTCACCTACATGAAGCTTGGATTCTTACAATAGCTAATGGAGAAAATGTAGAGAGAGAGAGAATAGAGAGAAAATTAGTTGTTCCTTTCTTCATGCAAAATGAATCATGCTTCCAATTTCTCAAAAGTGCTCATGCAGATCTAGATATAGAACCTTTGACCCAAGCTCATTCTCGCTATCACCATGAGGTCACTGAACAAATGTCCTTACGGTCAGCTGGCCAAATATTTTAAAACAACAGAGAGAATCAACCTGAAAAATTCAATGCCATGGCCGGAATTTGAACCACATATTTCCTGGTTTCTGTACAGCCGTCTATGTACAGCTAAAGTGAAGAAATGATTAATTTCATTATTTAACTTAAACAATAAGAGTTTAATGATGAAGCCTGGGATTCAAGTACTTACGATAGTAAGTCACCACGAATAGTGTATCTCGGATACGAGAGCCCCTAGTGGTTTACTGGGAAAATATATAGAGTCAATTGGAGAGTTTAATGTCAGGACGATACGTTGGCCATGGTAACTTAAGGGGTAAGAGCGACTGGATGGAAACCAAGGGATTTGTGGTTCAAATCCCTGCCATGGCATTGAATTTCTCAGGTTGTTTCTATCAAAAACCTTAGCTTATATACAGCTAGTGTGAAGAAATGATTAATATCCATCAATCAACTTAAATTTTAAAACAATGTTTATAAAATTATGTTCCATTGAGTAAGGACTATGATACAATGAAGCACAAATTAATATAATTTTGATTCAAATCAGTACTCAATGCTCCATTTATTGCTAGTGTTTATCTAGAATACATTCTAACATAAATGAAATGGGTTCTAGGTAAACATTAGCAATAAATGGAGCACTGGATATTAGTTCGACTCAAAATTATATTTATAAAATTATCTGGTAAAATGTGAAATACTGTATAAATTAGACCAAAAGTATGCTATTATTCACATATTTGGCCAGGATATGAACTAATGTTAAAATATGGTCAAATATGCATTTATATAACAATAAAAACTGATTCATTGCATTCACAAATGTTGGAACAGGCTTAAATGAATTTAGGCATACAAACAAAAGCCAGGATAAAAATATGACATCATATAAATTTGTAACACAGCATCTTACTGTGAGTTTTGTATACATAGATAGATGGGTAGATGTGGTCCAATCCAAATCACTTGAACTAAGTCCTCTGATATCAAGTACAGAGTAGGATACATAAAGAGTGCGCTGATAGAGTGGAGGATCATCTACTTAGGATAGAAGCAACTCTAATTACTTATGGCATATACCTGCCATTTTTAAGAGAATGAAGCAGTTAATGATGTCACTGCTGACTATGAGTTGGAGATTAAGACTTTAAATAAGTTAACATTATTAATTCCTTTCTTGGAAGTGTTGAAAACAGTGTTGTTATGATAAATTAAATTTAAAGGGAGTCGATTAATAACACTAAACAACACTTACTTTTAACATTTTCTGGAACATGTTTCAAAGACTTTGCCTCCATCCTCAACCAGCCATCGAAAAATTTAAAGGTAAGTGTTGTTTAGTGTCATTAATTGACTCCCTTTAAATTTAACATTATTAATGTTTTCTCGGCTTGTAGGCTGTGGTCTAGTTGTATTCTTCTCTGGCATTTTGTTGAAAACTGTGCTGGCATCTTTAGGGAAATCAATCCATGAATACACAGGGTTCTTCATTTAAAACCTCTTGGGCGCACAGCATTTTGCCTATGTGCAATTGGGTATGTCACAGCCGGCTTTGCTACTGCATAAACTTCATGCATAAAGCATGTATAACACTCTTACCTTAGAGAAGATGCTGGAAATGTCATACAACCATTAAGCATTATATCGGGAGAACACACTCTGATTCATATAATTAAATTGTGCCACCATAATGTTTGTGATTTCATTTCTAATATGTAGATAGAAGAATTTTCCGGGCTCAGGAGCCATGGTCTGCTGGAGTTGGAAGATCCAGACTTTTCGTTCATGTCTGCGGTGAACATCATCAGTAGTGGTATGGTCTGAGTCTTCTAGGTGAAGTTTCATTGAACGAAATGTCTGGATCTTCCAACTCCAGCAGACCACAGCTCCTGAGCCCGGAAAATTCTTCTATCTACAAATTAGACTCTGGCCATGAAAGCTTACGACTATTCATTTCTAATATTTTGTTTTAGTTCTTCCAATGTATGAGGATTTGTCTTGTAAACTTTGTCTTTCAGGTTACGCCACAAGTGAAAATCACACACTGTTAGATTAGGGGAGTAAGAGGTCCATGCACCAGCACTAATCATTCTATCTTCAAGCACTTCCCTAATTTTATTCATGGACTCCTATGTTGTATGGGTAGTAGCAGAATCTTGTTGAAACCACCCATATGATTTGCCTTCCTCTATCAGTTCTTGATAAAATGGGGTCAAACTGTCATTTTGATACCTCTCTGCATTTACGGACTTCTCATTGAATACTGGACCAATTATGCCTCTGTCCTAACAGTGCACCAAACTCCAACTTTCCAATCATAACAAGGGATTTCTTGAATGCGATGTGGATTTTCAGAGGCCCAGTACCAACTGTTATGAGTGTGGACACAACTAGTGGTGTAGAACCATGCTTCAATGGAAAACAACAGAAGCTATGGATCAATTAAACTGTCATTCACTGATGAAAGAAACCATTCACAATAATGCATTCATGATACTGGGTCACCTTGTTTTAAAGCATGGACATTTGTACACTTATACGGTTTTAGTTTTAATAATTTAGTTTTTATATGTGCAGAAGACTCTGAATTTTCCACCTTTTGTACTAATTTTGGAATGGCTTTGGTTGGGAAACGTTCAACACTGTATGTTTATGCTTCATTTTTTGTTTGCAACACGGTTTGCTGATTTCTATTTATATTAACTTTTGCACATGACAATGCATTGCTCTAGAGTCAAGCACCTGTTCATGTTGGTGGCTAGTACAATACTGCTGAGTGGAATGCACACCACTAGCTCCCACAAAAAATGGCAGCTGGTAGTAGGGAATACAGCAAGGTTGTGGGATAGGCAAAATGCCATCTGCTCCATTAGGTTTTAAATGAAGAACCCTGTAGCTACAGAGTTCAGACAGGCTCAAATACATGAGTGAAGGCCATGAATGCCTTGGCATTTATGTGACTTTAAATAACTGCTGTAAAACTGTACACATATAGTGTATAGCTGTGCAGCAGTACTGTGAGTTTAGTGTGTATGCGATGCAATCTTCCAGTATTTTCGCGCTATACTATTTCAGTTACAAAGTAGGTAACAGTTGATTTGCTGAGTCAGGTATTTACTTACATATTGCACTGCATTCTGAATGATCATACCACAAGCAATACATATATGAAAAAAGTAAATGTATATCTTGCTACTCCTGCATCACCCACATTTGGTGAGACACTGATTTCTCTGATTCATTCACCCTATATATGTAGTAACTTTTCTAATTTCCTATATATACATATTTTTTGTTACCATTCTTGACAACTATTAAGATTTGACTTAACGTGACATAGCACCAAAATTAAGTTGTAAATAATCCAAATGTCTTAAGCACATTCTATAAAGATATGAACTAAATACAGTCAGAAATTTAAGAGCAATGAAAAATTGAATGCAAAGAAGGCTATACAATATTATCATGTTCTTTTAATGCCTCATACACACCAAGTTTGGGATGGATGCAGAAAGTTTGAAATAATAGTTTAAAAGCATTAAATGAAGGTTTACAGCAATTCTGCTACTTTAAACTGCAGTTTTCTTTGTTTTCTTTCTTTATTGTCAGACATTGTGTTAAGGAGAAAGAGGATAACAGGATAGCGGATAAATATATATTTTTTTAGCATTTTTTCTTCACAAAAGTCTTTTCTGAGATCAATGTGCAGAAAACTTGTTTTTTTATATCCATTATCTTATTGGTTATCACATTTTTCCTACATAAACAAATGATTGCTAAAACAATGTTTCCAAAACGTTACTGTCTGTGGATGTCTCCATATAAAATTGGAGGTGAAATAACAACACAAAATATTAAAAATCAGCTCTAAATAGAGGGCAAACTTTCTCTCCAATATATATCTTTTTTTAATACAGGATGAACAATGTAAGTATTTAACTAATTTTAATTTATTTTTTAAATTCAAAGGCCAATAAAGATTTTTTCTTGTAACTCATGCTTTCCTTGAAAGCTACAGATTTTAAATGTCTTGGAATTATCTTCAAACGTTACTCACTTACAGCTCCAACATGATAGACATTTTGTTGCAAACATAGTTTAATAACAAAATTAGTGTAATAATTAAGTAAATATATAAATAAAGGAACTTAAATTCCCTTCTTAGATTAGCCATTCTAACACCTTTAGACCTTAAAATATACAATGCTGTCTATACAAGTTAAACTTTAGTAGCACTTAGCATGCTAAATTGCATACCACAGAGGACAATTACACATTCATAATCTAAAGAAGTAAAAGGCTACAAAAATATTTCAAGAAACTTACAAGGAAATGAAATATCAGCAGTAGATATTCCTAAAGTAAATTAACTAACTATATTGCCATTTTTCTCATGGTTTTCAGAGTTTCATTGAAATAAAGTTTATGGTTTAAACCAGTGATACTAGATATTATTGTGAATATTTTATTCATAAAATTTTTGTCAATCTTTTAATTGGAAAACAGAAAATGGATATATTGCACTTCAATTACTTAATCCAAAGTGATGGGTATATATACTTCAAATAATCTCATGTGAGCATGGTTCTACTATGATTGGGACTCAAATTCATTGATACAACAGGATGGCAATGTCAAAGAAAATTTAATATATGCAGTGTCCCAACAAAGGCAACCATTTTATTGTTAGCAAGAAAGCTGGAGACAACTGGTATACTTGTAGTGAGAGTGGAAGGCACAGATAATCATTGAGTGCAAAGACTGTTAATAATGTTTGAAGAAGGTTAGTAAACTCTCCAAAGAAATCATTGCATTGATTGAGCCAGGAATCAGGCTATTCATATGGCACATGTCAAAGAGCTGCAAAGAAAATGGGATTATGACTATAGAGGGTGCATGTTGTTATGTTAATATTTTGCTATACTTTTGAAAAAGACAAAATTGGTAAAAATTGTATACTTGGAAGATGGAATAATATCGGTACATGCGACATCTGGTCATGTAGGTTTGCAAGTCATGCTGGGCTGTTAGGCGGAGGTCGAAAGCCTTGCTGGCATAGCTGACGAAGAAGTGAGTTAGTTGCTGATTCGGAGGAGTTTTGGCATTTAAACCCCAGAGTTTTGGCACAGGTGGGAGTAGTCTCACACGTGCTACTGAATCTGCGGCGCCCGATTCTCTGTGGCCACGTCTATAATCTTCAAGAATGAACATCAAAAAGCAAGGAGCAGGAACCTTAGGCCAGGTAAAAGCCACAGTTGTCCTCATATAGATAATTTCTTTTGGTTTTGGGTAAATTGTAGAATAAACATTATTTAACCAGAACTACATGTCAAATTTTAACTTAAGACAACCATGCCTGATAACCCAGACCTTGGTAGGAACACTTCCCTGCTGAGCTACCCCCCCTGTAATAACATTAAATGGTAAAGTGTAATTTACCTGCCAGTTGGCGCAACCGTGAACGTTACAATATGGTGCAACAATCAAAAGAAACAGATCTTGAAAAATGATGCATTATTGTCCATGGTTTCAGGATTTTCTTATTCCATGTCCTGATATTCTCTCCATAATGTGGTTTACAGATGAGGCATGGTTTCATCTTTCACGCTAAGTTAACAAATAAAACATCAGATATTGGGCTGCTGTAAACCTCCATATATCTATCAAACACCACACATAATGCAAAGTTTGAGGTATGGTGTGCGATGTCAGCTTCCAGGATCGTTGGTTCCATTTTCTTTGATACGACTGTGACACTACAGTTTACATGGGTATCTTCAATACGTTTGTGGAGCAGCTTAATGATAGCGAATTGAGAGGTTATTACCAGCAAGATGGAGCAACATGCCATACATCTGTCACCTCCAGAAATTGTAACAAGTTTCTTTGATAATCAAATAATCTCAAGAGGTCTATGGTCACCCAGATCCCCTGACTTAACCTCCACAGATTTTTATTTGTGGGGTATCTTAAAAATAAAGTGTACAAGAAGAGACTTCAGACAACTGCTGATCTCTGTGAATCCATTTGCAACGAAATAAGCAACAACGGCAAGGATACTCTACATAGAACTTCACAGAATATGGTGAAACAAGTGCAAGTATGTACGAATGCTCATGGAGGACACTTCCAACATTTTCTCTGAGAAAACGTAAATAAACAGCATAATGTAATCTCCCAGTTGTGTACAATATTCTTCCAAAGTTGTACATAGCATCCTATTAATGGTTAAAGGCTTATGACAATAAAATGGTTAATTTTAAGAAATGGTTCTGAATGTAAAAGAAATATAATATGAAACTAGTCTATAAAAATAAATATGCCAATAGACATGATAACCATATATGGAGATAACCATATAAAGTAGATCAGAAGCAATATGAGCAAATTTTCTTTAATATAATTTTGAGTCAAACTCATACTCAATGCTCCACTTATTGCTAGTATTTACCTAGAATGCATTTCGTTAGGATCTTCCTAACATCATCAGCTGTTGTCAACTAATGGGCGTTGGTTCTCTGAACTCCTCGGAGGTGATAGGTGCGTCTCTGTCGGTATCTCAATGAACTTGAAATTTCGGTTTTCTTCAAAGGTAGTGTCGAAATTAAACAATTTTCTTTCATATTTCTTTATGAAGATTTTTTCCCACATGGCTAATGCAGCTGGAACTTGGACACTTTCTAATAAGTGAATTTCTCGTTCTATATCATGATTCTCCTTCCAAAAATGATACGCTACCGCCGATTTATGTATTTCTTTGTTCCTGATGTTCCTAAAATGCTCTTTAAGACTAATGTTCAAGTTCCTTTTTTTTTTTTTTTTTTTTTTTTTTTTTGTCAAATGCAAAAGTTGTCACAGCCTTGCAATTGCAGCCTTGCAATTCCAGATATTTCACACTTATTGAACAAACAAAAAAGTAAATAATCCTTTAAGATTGTTTAACCAAAAATTTCATGCAAATGCTATTCTGTTTATGTAAAAACAACAAATGTATATAAAATATACCCATTTGTATATGAAATATACAAAGCATTTTAAAGTAAATGGGTATATAAAATATACCCATTTGCTTTAAAAGAGGAACTAAGGGACTGAACCAAATTATGTGATTATCTTGGTCCAACGTCTGCCATGGAAGCTAATGTAGACAAATCGTGTGATTGTGTCAATCATGCGGACAATCCTTCTCATGCAGGGATCACGTGTACTCCATCTCAGAGCAAGACTTCAGCCAGCTCTCTTGAACATGGTTAGTATGAATAAATTACTGCAGAAATGGCACAGATCCAACCACATCGCATGTATAAGGAACAGACACATATTTGTACACTGTTTAAAGTTTTACTTTAATGTTTACATTTTTATTAACATTGGGGAAAGCTATTTTTATATGATTTTCAAAACATGACATGCAAGTTCTATGAAGAAAAGAAAAAGAATGATGGAATGAGGAAAAACTAGGAATAAATAATTAGAGCAAAGAGAGGAGCAATTAGAGCAATGATAAAGGCAGAGGGAAATACAGAGAAAGAGAAAGAAACTAACAATTTAATGCAATAACACAAGCAGAGCTGCAGCTTTTGCTAGCCTTTTTAATAAAATTATGCATCTTTGGTTTGAATAGTTGACCACAGTTTTCCCTAGCAAGTTACATTGAGTTAGATCATCATGGAAGCCTGCCTTGGAGTATAGATGGTAGCATGTCTGCTTCATGTTCAAGAGGTCCTGAGTTTGAAACTTGGTCAGTGAGTTATCTGGATATGGTTGTTCTAGGGTTTTCCCTTAAGATGAATGTTGGGTAGCTCTAAGCTTTATAGACCCTGGGTTCATTTGAGCATATTTTATTTATTGCCCGGTATGACTTAACGTTGGAGGACATAAATTAAAACAAAAAACAAAAAAGGAATCATGTAAGCAAGTATGCACATCTTTCCTGCAACCTTATGCAGGAACCTTATGCAACCTTTTCCAGGTTGTTTAAACTGAGCTCAATATTTTCGATGCATTCTTGTATTCAAAGTAATATACATCAGTCTACTATTCAACCTAAAACTGTATGATTTATATCAATGTATTTAAGGGCAAATGAAATTAATAGATATGAACTTGCTCAGGATGTATCTAGTATCATCAATTTAAAGCATGAACCTTATTTCAATTATACTCTGTAAAATCTTTAAACAGAAATGATCAGGGCCTTCTTAGGTATTTCATTAAGTGAAACAAAACAATAGCCCTCATTAACACTGAACTATAAAGCTACTCAACCTTTTAGTACTCTTTCTTTTTTACAAAAGTTTTAAACTACAGTTCTTGTACAGCATTCTCAGAAAATAAGGAAATGCAGACATCCACAGATCAAGTATGGAAATCACTGCTCTAAAACACTTTGGTCCAAATCAGCTCATCTTCATGACAGGCATCTATCCTCCTCTCTCCCTCTCTTTTTTTCTTTGTTTGTGATCTTTATAAAAACAAAAGCAGAAAAGTCACTCTACCTGTACAGAGAACACTAAGAATTTCAAACTTGCACATTTATACAAACATTATATATACAGGTTTACAAGATACATCAATTTGTGTTGGTAGAAAGTGATATGACGTTTTAACTTGAAAGAAATGACAAAACATTATGTTAAATTCATTGTCTAATCACTTATCTATTATTAGCATGTTACAATATATATATACGTATTTATATATATTTTCTTTTCAACTTGAGGCACCATACATAACAATATATACATCACAATCTTTCATATGCGAAATGTCACAGCATACATTCCTTATGTAACCTTTTAGTTAACTTTATAACATACTAAACACTACCTACTCAGTCATAAGCTTTCTCAGTGACCAGTATAGTTCAGAATTAGACTTTGCAAAAGCCACATTTAGGGAAAAGTTGAAATGTTGAATAAAACCAGCAAAATTCAAACTCTTAAAATTAAATAATTGGATATTGGTTATGTTTGTACCATATCAGTTACTCTTCAAACATAAGGACACACTTCGGGAATATTCCCTCCTATTCTTAGCTAACAATCAATTAGTTCATATTGTTGTGTTGTATTATGCTCTCTTGGAGGTATGATATGGACTTGATAAGCTTGTTGCTATCGGAGAAGCTTAGAAAATTCATATCACAGCCACCAGACCTCCATCATCAAGAGAGCATGAGACGACACAATTACAGAGTGGGTGGAAAGTAACTCCCTATTCTGAATTTAAAATAGCTATGGATGTAATGAGTGAACTACAGTAAAAGTTAACTTATAAAAACATAAATATAAAAATTAAATGACAAAGTGTCAAAAAACTGACTACAAATATTAAATTATAGATGAGTTGTATTCATTACACATCAGCTTCATTTATGTACCTATATTGAGGACATGTTTCACGAACTATTGTTTGCATCATCAGCTCATCGCAAAGCATGTCCTCAATGTAGGTACATAAATGAAGCTGATGTGTAATAAATACAACTCATCAATAATTTAATAATTGCTTCGCTTCACTGTGGTGTTCCAATACAGTAAAATTTTGACTACAAATAGTTTTTCAATTATAAGTTACCCTCTTTTGTAGACTGTAGTGGGCACTATTTGTAATGTTCTTTCGCATAACCTCTGGCTGAGAGATGGCACAACGGTTAGTATTCAGGACAGAGCAAAAATAATACAGCACGAAATGAGATGTGGCAATCTATAACGCAGGTTCAACTGTGATGGATGAATGAATATGGGAAATGTGCTGTTTTGGATGTAAAGATAATTAAAAATAGCCATTAGAAGCTACTGAAGGCCAATAGTGTTGAGGATGCAAATAGATTAGATGGGCCCTCAATCTTGGTGGCTGAGGCTCCACAAAATGGCCTGCATGAGTCCAGACCTTACTCCTTGCGATCACTTTTTATAGGGGTGGGCTAAGGAAGAAGTGTACCACAGCAAAACTCAAACTCTTGGTGACCTTGAGGTCATCAGTGGTGTTCCTCATGAGCTCTTTCAGAAAGCCATAGCAAATGTATCTGTTTAAGACAGTGTATAGAAAATACTGGGAGACACAATGAATTGTAACTTTCGTAATTATCATGCCACAGAATAAACTAAATATTTACCAAACATTGCCATCATACCTACATTCGTTTAGGAGAAAAAAATTATTTCCAATAGGGAGTTACTTTCTGCCCACTCTCTATATAACTAGTTGCTAGTTGTTTGCAAGCTGAGGATGTAAGTGAACGTTTCTGAAACTTATTTTAATTTTTCAAAAGTGAAATAGTTCAAACATAACCAATGTTCAATAAATGTGATTAACCTCACTGTTCAATAACTTCTAACTACTGGGAAACTCAAAATTGATTTGCTTAATGCAGTGAAAGCAAAATAATTGAGCTGCATTTTAGACAGAATACAGTAATCTTAGAGCTTATATTCAGTACCCTGTCTGACAAATTATTTCTCCGATATCATTCATCCTTCCAAGGTAGAAATTGTACATTCATGCATTGTATTGAAGTTGGTTGTTCTGCCAACAATCCTCACTTATGTCTGCATTATTTAAAATATATTTTATGAGCTTTTGTTTCCATAGTTTTGGTCAACTGTTGTTCTTTTTTTCTCTTATTGTTACATTTATAGACCCATCTGATGGATAAATGATCTGTGTTAGAATCACATGACTTTCTACCCTCTTTATTTCTATATAGCTGCTATAAACTATGTCTACAATTGCTTATTTCTCTATCTACTCAAAATAAACCTTTGCAGAAATAGTTCCACTATACATTTCATTCTTGGAACAAGACAATTGCAGAAAACAGGATTGATAATCAACTGTCTCTATATTTTGGTTTTGAAATACCATAATCTTTCCATCACTCATGAGAAACAAATGAACACCAATAGCACTTTAAAAAGAATAACAAAAGTATAAAGTATAACCTGAATTGAACAAGACTCTCAAAAATTTCCATTAAAGACAATTTCTGTTTAATGAAGGAGTTTCTCCATTTCACCTGATATAAAACCCACATAGAAGAACAGTCAATCTTTCCTTGGACAATTTTCCTCCCGAAAATTTCTGATCGTTTAAACACAATGACTTATTCGGTATCATATGGAGGACTAATCCCGTGTTGTCACCATTTACTGTGTTTTCAGATTTCTGTCCTTTGATTATTGAAGCTAATTTAGTAATTCAATCAACGATGGTTTTCAGTGTTAATGTCATTCGATTCACCACAAAGTTCCTTAAATGTATCTCCTGTCTTTTGCGGAAACTCTCCAACCATCCATTAAATGGTTTTAATTCAGTCTTGTCCAGTTTATCAGCTACATTTTTAGCATATTCCTGTAACATTAGCCCAGATGTTTTGCCTTAACTTTAAAGAATCACTCCCACACTATTTCATTAATATCCGGGTTTTCAGGTTTCTTAAGTTCACTCTTTAATTTCCCATTAGCACAATTTTACAAAAGCTTTAGAATTTGAGTTTTCTTCTTTAGAATCTAGTAAACTTGAATTTTACCTATGTTGGACACCTTCATGATGCGCTTTATGCTCAATTTATCTCTTTCACTAACATAAATCACTTTTACTCTCATTTTAAGATCTAGTACAGTTTTTGTTTTCGATGCCATGGTGACTATAGGAAATAAACCGCCACCCTTGTTTAGGTTTAGAGATGCAATGCTATGCTTAACTATGCAGTGAAGGATGACTGTGACAGTTTTCTCAGTATTCCTACCATCATTAGCACACTCTCCTTCTAGATAGCTCAGGTAGCAACAATAAGGTTATGTTTCAACTAAAACATCACGTACTTAGAGCAGACAAGCCACATTTTACTGGATGCCTGAAAATGTTCTAAACTCTGCATTCTGGAACTGGAAATTGACCGCTAAAATGTGTACTTTGATTTCCATTGTTCACATGAGACAGTTTCTGTTTAATAAAGGAAATTTAGCTAAATTCATGAGACCATGTAATATTTCCATTTAAGACAGATTTTTGCTTAACCAGGTGTCCAATGAAGGCAGGTTTTACTGTATCGAGATTCAACTGTATTGGAACACCACAGTGAAGCGAAAAATTATTAAATTTTAGATGAGTCGCATTTTTTACACATCTGCTTCACGAAAGTGAAGCAGATGTGTAAAAAATGCGACTCATCTAAAATTTAATAGGTTTTACTGTACTTATTAATATTTCTGATATTGATTGAAGTCTAACAGTTTCAGCATTTTGCGCATTCCATCCTGGTCAGTCTACCCTACGTTAGGAACATGGGGACTGTGACTTGTGAACAGGTATAATAATAGTCACAATGGAAATAATATCTGAGAATGACTTTTAGGGGCCTTTCTAAATTAATTATAAAGCTACAAGGGATCCATGTTCAGATTATATGGATGAATGAGATGTGAGCAAAGCTTAGATTTCTTTCTGCAGCAAGTGTAAATAAGCAAATATCAAAGAACAGTTTACACAATAAAGATTACAAAATTAAATTTAGACTTTGTGCTGGTTGGTAAAAAGATTCAGTTATCAGAGAAACAGTTCATCTTGTGGTATCACCATTCAATTCCACTTTCCATAAAAGCCTATTTTTTCTAAGAGATGTAAGGCAATTTTAATTTCTTCATTAAATCTGTTGCTGTATGTATAGTGTCATGACAAAAGTGAAATGTTCCATTGACAACAGTTGCAGAAATTTCGTGTAAGGTGTTGCTATTTAAGTATTGTAACTGACATAACAATGAAGTATAATAAGTATACTGATTGTTCATCAAGTAAATGAAGTAGACACAAACAAATCACAGGTTCGTATCACTCTGTGACCATGTGCATTTGCAGTGACACTACACTGCTGTTGTTACCTTTAATAAGACTTTTTTATCATTAAAAGGACATATTCATTCCATATAAATATAAATAACATGCAGCCACTAGCCACAGAAATTAATTACTGCTTATGTCATCTCATCTTTCTAATCTGAGCTGGAAATTGCCAGGAGTTCTAATCTCAACAACCGTGGATTTTTCTTTGTGTGTGCTGTAAATACTCGAAATAGCTCGGATATTAATTTCACCACTTCATCGATAACAAGTTCTGAATATTTCTTGCAGAACCTGTTAATCACATCCTATATTATTGTCTTTTCACCATGTTGTAATAGTTTCCTTAGCTTATTTTTAAAAACACTCACTCCTTCCATGATGCTGATGCATACTGTTTTGCTTTTCTTTTGTTGCCCCCTCTCCCAGCTCACGGTTGTGGCTTATAAGCTCGGCTAGTTACAGATTCACTTGGCGTATAGTTTTATAATTTGAACTATGCTTACTTCTCAATAGTTTGTGCTTTAATAGAAATGAAGTGAGCTTTTAAACCTTGGTAGCACTATTATTTTAAGGGACCATTTAGAGGATGAAAGCATCAAGTAAACCGTGAAGGAGTGCTATGGTCAAAAAGCATATGGTTTTGTTTATGTCTACTTTAATCTTCTGATGTACATAGTATATTTACATCCATAAAAGCACAGCATAACTACCAGTTTCATTTGTGAGAACTGAAAATTTTTCATATTCAGTGTCATCCTCTTTAAGACATGGTATTTAATTATTTTTGTTTACTTGGACCTTAAAATTAAATTTTACAATATATTTACATCCTGATTTTGCAAAATCTTCATTGAGAATTTCTGTTAAGAATTGTAAATAATATCATTTACATAATGTTTGGAACATGAGGCCTTTTTATATTTGTACAATTATCAACTTGAGCACTGTGAGTGATAAAATCTTTCCACTTTTAAATAAATGGCACTTAAGATACAAATTTCATAAATAACTTATGCAACAATGAGACAAAGTGTAAACCTATTTTCACAGATATGAGAATATTTACATGAAATCTTACAAAGTACTTTCCTTGCATTAAGAAGGAAAGAGAAACTGAAACAAGACTAAGCATAGCAAATAGTCAACACTAAAAGGCTTTCCAAAACCTCCAAAATATGAGGTCCTTCATTACAAACACTCTTTCATGCCCAATCATGAACTACACTGGTCAATATTAAGTCTATTATGGTAAGAAATTATTATATATATGTTTTATTATCATTTAATAAAACCAGAAATCTTGCTGATGAATGGTTAAGGGAAGAAACACAGTCAAACACAATAGGTGGTGTCATCTTAGGCTGTTGTGTATTTATCCCACATTCTATACAATATTAAATAAATACTTGTTACTAAATAAGGGAACAAAACTGTAAATTGCATACTATGAGGTGTACATTATATTGATTTAAGCTTTTTCGACTCCCATGATCTATTTACAGAGCAATAGGAAGATCAATCCGATTAATACAGTTTCTTTTAAGTTGTGTGAATTTGGACACATATGTAGTAGTCTATTCAAATAAAATCCTTTAAAGAATATAAACAGCAGTGGATGACTACTTTCAAGTGTTTAAATTTGGCATAATCAAGTCCTTCAGTTTCTTTCAAAGTCCAAAAAGAAAATGACCAGATGGTTTCCTTTTAGAACGGGACAGTGCTTATTATTCTTCTTCTTCTTCTTCTTTAACTTCCTTGGTTTTACCATTGTAGCGGTGTTAGGGAATTCTTCTTCCTCTATCCCTTATGCTTTTAGGCATCAGGTTGAGCAACTCTGGATGTCTGTGATCAGCCCATGCCTGTATGAGAGTGAGAGAAGTAGATGACAGAATGAACGTGAATTGAATGAAAGAAAAGATGATAATGGAGCAATTGGTAGAAAGATTTCAGGGGAAACCAGAGATTCGAGAGAAAACCTGCCCCTCCGTTGTGTTGTTCACCACAAATCTCACAAATTGAACCCAGGCCTTGGGGAGAGTCAAGCAGTCTAATCACTTGGCCATGGCACAGCTGGTACAGTGTTTGGCAGCATCTAAATGTTATTCCATCTAGTAACATTAACATCATCTTCTCAAGGAACTGATTTCAACCTCTGTAGAAGTGTGAGGATTTTCTTCTTCCTCTACACAGTTGTGAAAGCTTTTCTGCTATGGATATTGCTTCCCAAACACTGTTAAAATTCTCTGCAGAGTCCACACCTTTTTTTCCCTTAACCTAAAAGAATCATTTTAGTTTACCATAATTGCAACATTGTCTTATTCTTTTTCATCATGACTTTCATCAACAAACATAATAGTATAATATGAAGGGCAAGAATAAATGAAGTAAAAATCAATATAGTAGCCCCCTGAAAGCTTAACAAGAAAACCCAATATCAACTAACTTGTTTAAAAGATAAAAAATTAATGAATTTGTATTTTCTTCCAACAAAATATGGCACTTCAGCTATTTTGACCAGATCTTATAACTTAACCTACAACTAAAAGGAATATTTGTTGAGAACACAATTTTAAACTAGAAAACATGAAAAGGATTTTGGTTTTATTTCTGCAAGTTTTAAGAAATTCCACAATAAAAGTATATATTAGTTAATAGCATAATATCCACAAATATCTGCCATATGTATAACATGTGTTGTAACATTTAAAACACGAAAGCGAGTGTAAATAAGTGTGATGACTTATTCTGTAAAATATGCATATGTATAGTTTACTAAAACACATTATTATTGCATTAATGCTGGTATCTTAATGTTGTTTATCTCTTCAACTTGAACCTGTCTGACTGTAACTGTTTGGTCTGTTCCTAGTGCAACAATACAAATTGAGCTATTAGAGGTGGGATTATGATAAACTTAACCTAACTTTGTATTAACCCTCTGTTACACTTGCATGGTTGCCCACTTGATTTTGTCGATCTGTTTTACCCTGATTTGTCAGGTTTTCGATTGTGCCATTCTTAGTACATTTCCATCAATTGTTGATTTATTCTGCATGTGATACAGTTGTAGTTACATTGTCACTGTAGCTGAAGGATACTGGTTATCTGTGTGAACAGTTGTGTTATTAATTCAATCAAGGTAAAAATGTTTCTTTAAAGTCTGTTTAGTTAATGTGTGTGCACGTCGGCCTCTGTCTTTAACGAAACCTTATAATCGTTTTACAACCCCCGACCCTTCTTCTCCCAGATCTTTCTGCAAGGTTGCCACATTTCTCGATACGTCATGGGTGTCGTACGCGGTTTCGTCTAAATAAATTATCTTATGTCCATTACTGCGAAACTTCCTTAGTTTTGACATATATATAAATAGCCAAGCTACAATTCTACTGGATTCCATAATAACCCTTATCTTATTCAAAGTGCAGTATTTGAAACCCAGCTCCTTTAGGAGACCGCGCAAAGTGAAGCGCCCGTAAGGAAAATCACAAATTTCTTGCAAATGTGCAACCAATTCGTCTAAGGTGGGCGCTCTCCCTTTTGCATAGAATCTATAAATTTCTTGACAAATTAAATTGCATGTGAAATTATCTACTTTAGAGAAACGTTTCCTTTTGTTTTCACACTTGATCGGTGTCTTTGGTATTCCTTACGTCACAATATTTCTTACTGTATTTCTGTGAATACCCAGAATTTATCATCAGGTTCATTGCACGACCCCTTACCAAGATTATTTTTCAGGACATATTTATATGTGTTCAAAACAAGCACTTGAATTTGTTTAGAAACAGTTCCCGTTATAACTTTTTGTTTGTTTTTGTTTTTGTTTTTTTAGGATTTTTGAGTAATATAACTTGGCCCAGTTATTGACACTGTCTTCACTTTGATTATTTTCACGTGACTGAAAATTATCTACTACTTCATTTGCATTTACCACTGCATTTCCCTCCCACGGTCTCCACATTGTGACACACAACGAATTTCTGCACGTAATGAAACAGATCAACTGGAAGTTGGAGCTTTGGCAACTGAGACTCCATGTGGAGTAGACATGCGACTGTCACTTTGAGAAAATCAGGGTTGCTATTGGTCCTCAGTGACAGTGTTCCATTTCTGAAGTGTGGAGATAGATTTATGACGGTCATTAGTGGGCAGGAGGCTCAGGTTCGTTTGACTCCGAACTGCACATGCGTTAACTAAACAGACTTTGCTATTCCATCTAAATCAAGGTGTGGACCTGTGTATATAAAATTGATTCTCTGTTTTTATTTTCAAATTGCAAGAAAAAACTATCAACAGTGAAAAAAACCAAAGAGAGACATGAGCAGTAATCCAAATATGCAGTTACAATGGTTCCAAGAGATAAGCGAGTAAGAATTTTGGTAGTGATAATGATCGATCAGAGAAATAAGCTTTTGTGAATGAAGGTAATCATGATTCAGATATGGAGAAAGAAATTTCAGAAAATGAGAATTTAGATTCAGAAGAAGAAGATTGACGATGAAGAGGAAACTTGAGAGTTTCTACCACAGATATGAATGGAAGCAAAAATCAGACTTTGAGTTTCAACAAGATTGCACTTTAGTACCATACTGTCATAAGAAAAAAGAACATTGCTGGTACTTTCGAGCATGCATTTCTAAGATGACTCAGATAGTGCAACAGGAGATGTTAAAGATCTGACATTGTAACTTTTCATAATATGACCAATGTAGAGGAAAGCTTCTGGACCAGCTGTGCCAAAATACAATGATTTGTCGTGTACAAGAAGGTGGCCTTAAAACTTAAAACTTCACAAGAATTTCCTATTTTCCACCACTAAATACCAATCTACTTATATGTAAAATACTATTGCTAATGCTATTGAAATATACCTTAAGTAGTATTTGAAAGTGTCACATTAAACAAAAAAATAAACTTTCCTTCCTACGCTACAGAGACTTCACGTGACAAAATCTGTCAGTGCTTCATATCAAAGAGACACAACTGCTTCTGGAAACCTACGAAGCATGTTATTCAAAAATAAGACCTGAGGTTTTCCTGAGGAAGAACATATTCAAGATCTTCTTGGGAAACAAACCAGGTGAAAAGACGATTAGAAATAGAAGTTTCGGGAGCGTACATTGCTCCCATCATCAGGATATTTTTAAGTAATGTTATAACCACAAAATAGATATAACACAAAAATCAACAAAGACAAAACACTACCAATACTCACATCACTGAACAAAAGACTGCAGTAAATTTCGAATCATCTTTTCACCTGGCTTGTTCCCTCAAAAAATGTAGAACATGGTATTCAATTTATGAATGTGTAGATACAGTAATGAATGAGCTTGCGGAACTGATCACTCAAGTCCAAGCTGTTGTCAAATTGTCCACAACACTGCGGATATTCACAAATAAAGTTTGAAAATGTACCCAGAGCAAATAAAATATTATTTAGCATGAATTTTCTTGTTTTTCTTCTTGTTCTCCTGAAATTCTTGGGTAAGTGATGCTTCTAGCACTTCATTGTTCTATAACACTTCAGATTAAATGTGAGTAAACCAAGTT
The DNA here is from genome assembly GCA_030765055.1 of Mantis religiosa. Classification (NCBI taxonomy): domain Eukaryota; kingdom Metazoa; phylum Arthropoda; class Insecta; order Mantodea; family Mantidae; genus Mantis; species Mantis religiosa. Next base: position 153,910,461 of record CM060949.1, on the reverse strand, counting down.
ATATCTCTTATATGCATACTATAAGGTTAACTATCACAATGCGAAACATGATTTTATTTTAGCAGAAGCAAGGAAGTATAATATCCAAACAATTAATAACACATTTGCTCAGATGGATATTTAATGTTATAGTTACTTCCAGTAGTTTAATAATACTGGACAGCATATCAATTTTTATTTTTAACCTTTTTATCTGCATCAACTCCCAAAGTTTAAACAAAATTGCTACCTCATACATGTCATAGTGTTGAGAACACAAAACCTCAACTTTAATGGAGACACCACCAACTGTGTTTGACTCTAAGACAGAAGGCACAATGATTGCTTTTGTGATGAAGTCACTTGGAGACACACGACCAGTGGCATAACAAAATGAAACAGGGCTGCTGGAGATCTCTAGCTGATAGTATCAAGAAATATAGCATATATTTTATGTAAAAGATAGCTGATAAATTAAGCACTTTTTTATACACACAGCAACATTAAAATTACAAGTGATATCTCTTATTATTTCCATTACAAAGCCCTCATTTTATTTTTTGTTCAATAATTTACTCTGTTAAAAATAAAATGCAGATATTAGCCTTAAACTATGATTGTTTCTTTGTTTAGAAATATGTAGGGCAGGCAGCCCAATGTATTGTCATGCCACTGGAAACAATAGAGAGGAAGATTTAACAGTGAAGCAACATTAGATAAAATGCCAAGTAGGCACAAATAACCTACTCTCACAGAATACACCTAGTCTTATCAAAGTAAATGCTTTTAACAATTTAATTGTTAGATGTTCATTGTCACACCCTATTCACCATTCTCCTAGCAACTGGGCTTCCTGAATCACTCTGTGCCAGTCGAAGAAACAACGTCATTTCAAAACGTAAGAAAAAACATTGTGCTATATTTAACATGTGGTGATGTGGAGATGTTTTTGCAGTGTTATTAAAAACCTAGCTTTCAAGGGAATTAGGTAATAAAAAATATTGTCTGTAGTATTTACTCATCTGTATAAGAGTTTGTTTTTGTTCCATTGTTAGAAATTCAACCGAAATACCATTTGGGAACACATACGCATTGGTGTCCATTAGTGCTCCCAATGGGGCTAAATCTCAGTCCATTTCTGGTTTGTAACCAAGGTTTTTCCTCTGGAGGAACAAGTGGATCTCTCGGAAGTTGGGTCGATCTGATTCATTTCTTTGCCAACATTCACACATTAGGTCGTAGATTTCCTTTGGGCAGTTTATTGGTACAGGAAGATAAAGCTGAAACAAAAAGAAAACAATTTTGAGTTTCTTTCCTTTAGAACAGAATAGAGTGAAGCCTCATATACATGTATAAATTGGCATTTGTTAAGTAGTTTGTTTGGAGCACAACTTGGAAACATTCAGCATTGAGAAGCATCTTATTTCTAGAACAATTCTGACTCTTTGTCAGATCTATATAAGTGAGTCCTCAAATGAGTAAGGGTTAGTAATTCAGTGAAAGTCATAAGGTTAAAAGTCTTGAGTTCATAGACCAAATAAACACATAAATGTTCTAGTGGGATTTGGTGTAAAGAATGAAGCCAGATTATTAAAATTTGTTCATTTAAAACTAAAACAATATTAAAGTTTCATATTCTCACCAATGTCTACAATGTTTTTACTTGCGGAGACTTCCATTTTCTCTCCTGCTGTGACACTATGACATTTTGTTTATGAGTATTTGTGTAATTATCCCATATTACTTTGATGAATGATTTTGATAAATTGCAAACAGTTTTGCTGACAGTTCGAAATCTGTAAGTTTTAAAAAATTATACAATGAGTCAACTGGATGCTCTGTACCTCACCTTGGTGCTTAATGTGGTTCTCAGGAAACAAGAGTTTCAGCCAGTCGACAATTTCTTCATAAAGCCTTCAAGTGGATGCAAAAAATGTTGAAAGAAAATTTGAGGTACGTGAAGTACGGAGTGTCTCAGTCAACTCATTGTGAGTATAATTTTTAATTATTTCATTACTTTGGTTTTTCAAGTTATTTGTGAGTTTTGCTTTTGCTGTACAACTTTAGAAATTTTAGATTGTTAGTATTCAACTATTAAGACTTCTGTGACTTCTGGCAACTTGAATGTAACTTTAATAAAGCCTAAAGCAATGCATACAGCAGTATATTTAAGCGAAATGGGAGCCGTATTTTGGCTACACAGCACCATTGAAGCACATGCCCTATTGCCCATGGTGATAGACCACCTCTCTCATGAATGAAGTAAACAACGCTGGTGTCTCTTGGACGACAGTATTTTTTTTCTTTGTTTATGATATGTTCTCCAACCTTAAGAATTATTCGACAAGAATGAAATGGGTGAAATGCTGCTCACATGAGCCCAGGATCCTTAAAGGAGTTTACATTTAAACACATCTATGGCTGACCATAAGTTACAATCAGATATATTTTGTATCCAAACAACACATCTATGTAAACACAAAATAGCTTAGAACCTTATTACACAATTATAACCATTTGTAACAAAAAGCTTCACTTATCTTAAGAAAGTGATGTTAATTTTTCTTTTTTAATTGAGATCGATTTCACAAACAAATTGCTTGCATCGTCAGTCCATCAACATACTCCATTATCAAGGATCATTTTCCACGTAATCAATAGCTTAGAACCATTACTAGGCTGAGAGGAATATATTTTTTCTAAATATCATAGGTGGTAACAGTGTGCTTCCTGGTGGAATTAAGTTAATGTTTACGTAAAATATGAAGCTACTATTGACAGTGAAGCAAACATATATACAAATATAATATTTGTAAATTAAAAAGCTTCACTTATCTTATAAGAAATTATGAGTGTTTTCTTATAAGAGTGAGTGAGTGTGTGGTGTTTTAGGGCCCGTCGACAACAAGGTAATTTGGGCCCGTTCTTATAAGATAAGTGAAGTTTTTTAAGTTACAAATAATTATATTTGTATATATAAGTTAATGTTGTTTTTTACCTAAAGGAAAATCTTGTATGATTCAGATGTCTGTTAAAGAAATAAAAGCACAAATTTGCTATATCTTCACAGCAATCAATCTTATAATGCTCAGACAGACAAGCAGACACACATGGTGTGCACTGAATTGTGTGCCAAAAAGATGGTCAAGATACTGAGAAGTTAGACTAATAACAGTAATATTTTAATGGGCTCTGTCATTAAAATGGATATATTGGTAAATTAAATATTGTTTCACTTAATTAAATTATATTATGAGTTGCCTGAGACACTCTGTACTTCACATACCAAAAATTTTCTTTCAATGCATTTTTCCTCCACTATCAAGAATTATCGACTGACTAGAACTTAGGTGTTCCAGCTGATCATGGTTCTCTTGAGCTATGCACTGCAGCACCTAACCCATTAAACACTCGATTTACTGTAAATCTGTAAATAAGGTGCATATCTGGCTGGCCCTGTAGCTTAGTCAGTAGAGCATCTGCCTGCTGTGCTAGGGGTCCTGGGTTTGATTCCCGGTGGTGAGGCTGGGGATTTTCCTCCAACCAAGATGATTCCTCATCCACCCCAGAGTCTGGAAGTATGAATGAGAGTGCGAATGTGTGTGTGATCTAATGATTAAAACCCAACAAATACGAGTTAACACCTTCGATATGTTCTAAAGGGGAATGGCCGTCGATATGACCACTGGAGCTAAAGGAACAAAAAAGGTGCATATCTGCTAGTTCAGAAAAGCTGTACAAGTTCTCCATATCCTCCAACAGGCAATCCTCAGCACACTAACTGCAGATTCAAGGAAATCATAGTAGTGTTATTGCACTGGCCAATCAGATTCTTGTACTTGGTTAAGAATCATGCTGTTTCTTCCTTTAAGAATTTAAGTTAAAAAAATAATACAAAGGAAATAATTAACTACATGACAGGAGGCAAACCAATGACCTTTCAAACATCAGTTTTTGGCATTACAGATTGGGCCACCAGAATAGTTACAGAAACCTCCCCTAGAGTAGGCTACATGATGCAAGAAGACAGTTAATTGCTGTACAATGATACACTGGCAGGTGATTTGTTAGAGATTTGGGAGATCTTTGAGGCATTAAATCTTGAGAACGCCAATAATGAGCCTCTAAGAATAGATATTTCTATACTGTCCAGCAACTCAACGAAGCTCGCTGAAAGGAATACACCCCCTTCCACAGTGGGACAAGGGCAGCGAATGTGTGTGATACAGGCGAATGTGTGTGATACAGAATGTAGGATACACAAGGAGCAGAACCGTTAAAAAACATGCGCCCTGTTCACTCTGTACACTAAAAACGAGAAGATCCATTCACAAAAGTAGAAGCCATCAGAATGCTTTTGAATGGTCTGTAACTCAACTGACATGGGGTGACATAAGCTACCAAGGGAGGGTGAAGGAACCTTTTCCAACCCCCCTGCATCTCATCCCCTGGAGACTTTCTCTGCTGTGGTATACTATACTCAGAAAGCAGTTTTAAAGACATTCTAGTCCAATATTTTCACCCAGCTTGTTTAAATACCAACTTATCAGCCTCTCATGCCAATTAGGTTTAACACAATTAACTGCATTATTTTTTTTTTTTTTTTTTTTTTTTTTTTGTGTTTGGAGGAATTTAGTAACAGTGACGTCAAAATTAATATAAAAATTATTTGTGGTTGGTTTATTGACACTCGTCACTTACTTTTTCATATATTTATGAATAAATATATGAAAAAGTAAGTGACGAGTGTCAATAAACCAACCACAAATAATTTTTATATTAACTGCATTATGTTTAGCAGCAGACCATGCATTGCCTATCTCAACTTGCTTATATGTATTAGTCACATATTGCTGAAATTATTTTGGTATAGTTCATTAACACGTTATATATGTATTATTATATTTTTTTCCTAAATGTTGATTGACTCAAGAATACATGGCAAAACAAGTATTGCATTCAATTCACTTTTTCTTATCAAGTGATTTATTAATTTCAGTACATTTTTTTTGGAATACAGTTTTTTCAACATGATTCTGTATTAATAAGTAGTTAGTGAGAATTTAAATTCAATTCAATTCAATTCAATTCAATTCAATTTATTTTGTCCTGTTGATCATACATTGATATCAGACACGTCATAGTATATCAGTTACATATTTGCATTATTTACAATCACTTAAAACTAATTAACTAATTAACTAATTAACATAACATCATTGATGTTATGGATACCAACCTGTCTTCCATCATCCTGATAGAAATGTGTTACATTTTCTATCACTTTCTCTTCACTAAGATCTTCAAAGGGTTGCTCCCGAGCAAAGGTAAGAATTTCCCATAGTGTTACAGCAAAGGACCATACATCACTTTTTGTGGTGAACTTTCCCTGAAAAATAAAATAGTGCGTTGATATTTCAGGTTATTGGTCACAATAACTTACTTACACATGTGTAACATCAAATTTTCTGTCTGATTACTTTGTTTTGGATGTACTGTAGAAATATTGATAAAAGTACTAAGAATATTTTGAGAAATTAACCTTATATTTGAATATTTTTGATAGATTTTCCATATTAACTCCCCTTAGTTTTATAGCTTCACAGCAGTTTCAATCAAATGTATCTTTTATATAAAAGTGCATGGCTTACTTGATATTAGATAAGCAGCTTTTTTAATTTAAAAACAATATTTAATGAATTTCACCCACCTCCTTATACATTATTTATCTACAAGGTGTTATGGTGAATTGACCCTTAACCTCCCAGAAGTATAATTTTTTATTCCCGTGATATTTATAACAAGGGAAGGGTCCTATGATATTCATGGAAAGTGTTAAGGAATATTAGCAAATGTAATTCTTATTTTCTCAATTTCCCCTTGATACCATCCCTGTTAGGCACAACATCATCATAATAACCCCGAAAGTCTTATTACATGCATAATTAAGGGCGGATAGATACCACAATATGAATTAAAGTTATAATAAATATAGAGGATAATGATTAAATATACAAGTGCAGATACTAAACAGGCAATCCCGATATATATTATTAAAAGCACGAACCCAACGTGTTAAGGGAGAGGACAAAATGAACATTTTCCCGCACAGACAGGTTCTTTGTGTGTTCCTAGCCAACAAAGGTGGCATTGTCCAAGGATAGACCCTCGGCGCCAGCCTAAGTCTTGGCCTGCATATGATACGTGACGAGAGAATAGACTCTGGAATCTAAGGTACACAGTTCCAAACATGCTTATGCATTAATTAGCTTGACTGTGGGAAAGAGAAATTCGCGTGGAATACATACCTCATACACTAGAAATTGCTATTAAATTCAAGAGTAGGGATGAAACACAACGTATAAGGGACAAGCAACCGGTCACATGACCTCTAAAGTGTCCAAAATTCGGCGAAAGGAAGGGGAAATTTATGCAATGGCGACATTCGATGTTTGCTAGGAAACACACTCTGTTTCAGCGTGTGAAGGAGGCAACAAGTACAGAAATTTCATCAGAGTCTGCTTCCGTGGATGGATGGAGTAACTCACATTAGGTGGTTATCGAACACCCTGTGTTAGCGAATGAGCGAAACTGCCCACATTACAAGGTCATTAAGATTTCACCACACTCCGTTTTTGTTTAATAATCCTCCGGAAATACTATGTTGTGCGAAGTGATTCACTAACGACATTCAGGAACAACGCGTACACATACACATACCAGTCGTGTCATGCGCGCAGCAACGGGAAAATCTCAAATCTCGCATCTAATGTGCGAATAACATTGTCAACAGTGGCGAGTGGGAAGGAGGACTAATTGTAACAATAAACTTGACATTCAAAGGTCGTGGTGTCTTATATGTGATAATACCCACACACTGCCAGGACGCACCCACTCCCTGGAACTCAAAAGCGAGTATTCATGCAGACCTACCCTGAGAAAAACCCGACCTGTTGGAAACCTCCCATCCGTAGTCCTCACCTATCACATATTCTATCTTATGAGGTGTTGAGTGCCGGGAGGGCTCAACGAGGTGCTTAACGGGCAAGGACCGCCTCACCCTCTATCCAAAAATATCCCAAATTTTGAAAATGTTGGCATACTTTTAAATAATCACAGTCAATGAAACTTTAATTTTTTGTGGCTTATCTTTGGTTGCATAGTTATTTACCAACATAAAGACTACAAAATATTTATATCTTACAGAAACCTATAAACTAAGACACAACAATGTATGGAACAAGGCCAATGAATGTAAAGATGCTTCCCTCCTAGGCTAACAAATTTTGAAAATTGTAGATTATCTCTATCCATCAATGTATATTATCTTTTCAGTAGGTAATTATAATTCATAACTTTTGATGTTGTGATAAATAAAACTTTATCTGTAAATAATTATTTAGCAGACAAAGATATAACTCCTAGAAAATGCAGCAAAATTATGTTCATAGGTTTATTACAGGATTTTGGCATACATCTTGGACACATTGTGCTGTTATGAGTAGATTTAGTTATCTTTTACTTTGCTCTGTCATTTGTTTTCTAGTTACTAAACCATAACTATATTGCTTGGTATGAAATATCTACATTATTTGTAATTATCTTTTAAACATATTTTAAGAGCAGTAACAACTATTTTCTTTTCCATGGCATTTTCAATGGAAAATCAAAAATCTTTTTCGAAAGTCTAGTAGAACCATTTTATAGCATTTTTCTGGAAATTTATAAAATATAACCTCATATAGGAGTTTACACTATAAAAGGCAAGATACACTATAGATAAAACTATTTGTAGTCCGTTTTTTACACTCAGTCACATTTTTATTTTTTGAAGCACTGGTTCTAGGAGCTGTTGCTTCCATTTTCAATCTTGAAGGCTCAACTGTTTTCTGTGACTGTTGCCTGGAGTCTTCTTTTTGGAGGTGGAACAATGAAACCGGGAAAAACACGAGTCAGTTGGAGAATTTAATGTCATGTCGGCATGTTGGCCATAGTAGCTCAAGGGTTAGAGTGGCTGGACGGCAACCAGTAGATCCGTGGTTTAAATCCCAGCTATGGCATTGAATTTTCAAGTCTGACTCTATCTTTCCATACTTAAGCCTACACACGGCCTTGTGTGATAGAACAATTAATTTCCATTAATTGACCTAATAGTGGTTAACTATAAAGCCCGGGCCTTAAAGTACTTACATGTTGTAATTCGCCATTAAGGTAGTTGTCTCATGTGCTTATGAGAACTCCTGGTGGTTTACCGGAAAATATGCGAGTCAGTTGGAGAATTTAATGTCATGTTGGCACGTTGGCCACAGTAGCTCAAGGGTTAGAGCGGCTGGACGGCTACCAGTAGATCCGTGGTTCAAATCCCGGCTATGGCATTGAATTTTTCAGTCTGACTCTATCTTTCCAAATGAACTTCTTTATCAAATTATTGACTTTTTTCTTTAGGAAAACAAAACTTAGCTTTTGCAAATTTTATATTTATTTTAATATTAACTATAGAACTATTACAGTGAAAAGGACAAACATAGTATTTTCCAATGTGTAAGAACTATGATACAATGAAGCACAAAATTAATATAATTTTGAGTCTAACTAATGCTCCACTTATTAAGCATTGAGTGGAGCATTGAGTACTAGTTCGACTCAAAATTATATTAAACATAGTCTTATTAATTGAAAAACTATTTGTAGTCAGTTTTTAACACTTTGTCACCTACATTTTTATATTACCGAGGGACTAACTTTGGAAGCTTGTGTGTCCATTATCAACCTTGAAGGTGCTGACGTCACTGTTACTAATTTCCTCCAATCATACATAATAGTATTACTAAATTAAAATTGGGGATGTTTTTCATTATTTTAATGAAATCTGCAGGTACACTAAGTACACTACAATGATCAACCATCTGTTCAATGCTTTAAAGTCCAGCAAACCTAACCTTAAAGCACTTCTCAATGCCTTTTCATTTATGAAGCTACTGTCAACAGTTGAGCAAGAACACTGTGCACCATTAAGACAATATTTCTTCTCTCTCCTCACACTGGGATTGTCTAATCTTTTTTACATTTTTTGTAATGAATACAAGGTAAACATACCCTGGCTAGCAACTAGAAACAGTACTGCAAAATTTGAGTATTGCAGCATATATGAAGAACAGCAAACCATTGAAAAATGTATATTTTTGAATAAATATATAATTTGAGATAAATGATAAAAACGGTGATTATTTATTCAGATATTCTGTATATTTTAACATATGTGGGACCTGCAAAGCAAACCTACACATTACGTTAAAATAAAAACTGCATTAATGAAATGCAGTTGGGACTTCAAAACTCTGTCACTACAAGCAGATTAAAGTTATAAAGGAGGTCGTTGTAATGGGTGGTTTACTGTATGTTCTTTAACTTCTTTTACAGCTACAATGTGTGTAGGTATATATAGAATTTGTAAATTCTTTTTGCTATTTTACTTATTTAGGATATGAAATTGCATCATATTTTGTTGCTCTATGCTTATTACGAGGTACAGCATTTTGCAGTGGAGAATGAATGATCAAAATCAATTAAGAGGTTTCCTAAATTATCCTAAGTATGAACAAATACACTCCAGCTTTTTATTCTTTATAATATTAATATAGGCTTTGATTTCTCTTTGCAGCTTTCATATTCATACATTCAGGTAATATGATGGGTTATACTTGCACAGGTTAGTAATGGCATTTAAAGTGGATGATGAGCACTGCACACTGATGTGTGCTGGGCAATAGAACTACATATTACACCTGTTTAGAGGAATGTAATAACAGTACTGTCCAAATTAATCAATAAAAGTATTTGTAGTCAGTTTTCCACACTCCATTACATTTTTATTTTTTGAGGGACCAGTTGCTTCCATTTTCAATCTTTAAGGCGAATTGTCACCTGTTGTTGTTGCCTGCAATCTTCTCTCTAGGTGTGGAACTATGAACTTCTTTTCAAATTATTGACTGGTGGGACTTCAAAGTTTATAACTCGGTTTTTATATTTCCATATTAAGATGCTCTCCCATTTGCCAGTTTCTTATGGTTTATCAGGCATTTTAATAATTTTGGATTTGGGTCAAGGTTATGGTTTTCGTTCCAAAAGTGAAATACTACTGCTGACTGATCTTCTTGATTGATGTTTCTAAAATGACTCTGGTTTTTATATTTAAGTTTCTCTTAGTTTGCCCTATGTAGAGTTTTTCACAATCCTTAAAACTTATTTGGTATATTTTGGATTTATTGGTGGTGGGATTTCACCTTTCATTTTTGAATTTAACAACTTTAATACTGAGTATCTATTTGTATGTACCAAGATGATATTTTGGTCAATTTTTAATTAAACTTTTAATTAAAATTTTTCACTTTTGCTATATGCAAAAGTGAAATAAGTAGCGTAAATGTAAAAACGAGCACGTAAATCTTTGAAAACGTTGTAAACCTATCCAATCAAAATTTCTCCACAAAAGAATTAGGTCTTCTAAACAAAGGATTAAAAGTGTCTTCAAAAAAACACAACATTCAACTAACACCAGTCAACCATTACTCCTTAAAAAACCTAATTTGATCAAACATCAGAGATACCATTCCATCTAACAAAACATCTGGTATATATAAAATTGAATGCTGTGACTGTAGTCAAATTTATATTGGAGAAACCAAAAGAAATTTAGGAACAAGAGCAAAGGAACACTTTAGGAACATAAAATACAAATAATTAGAAAAATCAGCAGTTGCCACACATTTTTTGGGAAAAATATCACAACATAAATCCAAACCAAAACTACTAAAACATACATCAGGAAAACAAGAACTGTCTACATGGGAACAAATCTTCATTTCAAAAAATAGGAACAAAGCATTCAATTTTGACATCTCCAGAAAGATTTGTTCAGCAAGTTCCTCAAACCACCACCAAAGCAGACCTATGACAAAATATCGCCAGCTATGCCACTGAGAACCAGTTGATATCCGGTTGACAATGGAGGCAAATAGTCACTGAAACATGTTCCCAGACAATTTAAGAGTAAGTGTTGTTTAGTGTCATTAATCGACTCCCTTTAAATTTAATTTAAAAACTTTTAAGGTTTTAAAATGACTCCTCTTCATACTGTAAACAGAACTCAGATTTAGCTACAAGCAGCTGATTATCACCGCTATCGGCAGATCTTTTTATGAGCACTTTAGAAATAAAGTCACAAGGCACTCTCTAACTGCTTTGTTGACAATAATTTTGCAATAGTCCTGAAAAACTAAGTTATTCATTCCCTTACCTACCCATTCAAACATATGATTTTAGGATGGTTTTGATTCTTCAATAGAATTTCTTCTAAACACTCCATCTGATAATAGCAGAGTAGAAATTCAAATATACAGTACAATAAAATCCTAATGGGAGGATTCACTGCTTTACCATATGATACTGCTTAGTCTGCCAAGTGTAAACTCACCGCAAAGCCTTGCTAGAAAAAGCAAGCCTCCAAAAGTGTCCCAGTGGTTTTAAAATTGTAGCAATGACATTCTCTTCATGCAACTAAAATTACTACATGTATCATTATCAATAAATGCTGGGAGTTCATGTTTAATGGCCTGTATCTGAATGTAAAACATTGACTAACCAATAATATGCTCTCCCATGCCATCCATCTTATTGGTATTAGTCCTCTTCCCTCCATGTTGTAGTAGTCAGTAGCATACATACTTCGACTCATGCCAAAGTCAGACACCTTGATGCTGTAATTCCTTCCTACTAGGCAATTCCTGTGTGAAATAGAATACCTTGTTTAGTTTTTAACAGACAAATGTTTTACAACAAATTAAAGAATAAATGAGGCATATTACCACTTTCTACAAAGTTAATTTTTGTAGAAGGAAAAGAAAACCATTAGTGAACAGTTAGTAAATCATAAGGTGCTTTCAAAGGAAGAAATTTATAGCATTCATTAAAAGAGTAAGGTCTGTGAAGGTTAAAAAGGGCACAGAGTGTAAAAACATGTATGTTATAATGTGTTATATACAGGGAAGAAAGACATGAACTGTGTGGTCATATTTTGTAATAAACCCATATCCAAAATCCCTTTGTTTACTTGCCAGAGCCTCCAAAACAGGAAGAGGGAGTAAGGTAGGTAACAAACCACACACAAAAGAAGTTATATTCTCAGCTCTTACGTTGCACACACACCATACTTACAACCACTAGAGTATTTACTGTATTATTCTGTTTAATGGTTTCATACTTTACATATTCATTTATATGGTTATTTGCATCACAAAAACTATGATTCTTGCAATGCTAGCATGATGGCAATGATGATATGCGACATGCTGACTACCTTGAAGCCTCAAGTTGCAGCGATCATTTGTCCGTAGCAGGATTCCATTTGGTGCTGATGAGATGATGCTGATGAGATGATGCTGATGAGATGATGCAGATGTTATTATGCACCACGTTGTGACATTATTTTTAGCTCCGGTTTACATGAAATCTTATCTCAGTAGTAGTATTGGAGACTTGGATTTTGGAACAATGTTAGGGAAATAAAGAAGTTGAAAAAATTATTTTTAAGTTAAATCCGAACTTAACTTGATTTCTATTTGAAATCAATACTCTTATACAAATTTAAAACAATATTTTTTCCCTTTCATAAATCATTAATACAACTTAACTTCTCTGATTATAAACCAGACTTTTGCAGATATGCAGCACTTTTACACACGCCTCTGTTCACTTTGAAATCACAATGCAAAAGACATTAGTTTTTAGACATCTAACTTGCACTATATCCAAGCTATCACTCACGTTGATAAATAAGTAGTTTTTTTTGTAATTTACGTCCTCCAACGTTAAGTCATATCGGACGATGGATGAAATTTGTAAAATGATGATCAAATGAGTCCATGGAGCGTAGAGCTACCCGACATTCGTCTATCTGAATAAGAGAAAACCCTGGAAAAAACCTTATCCAGGTAACTCACCCTGACCGAGATTCAAACTTGGGATCTCTTGAACGTGAGGCAGACATGCTACCACCACGCTACCGAGGCGGGCTATTATGGGTTACAGCGACTGGACGGAAACCATGAGATCCGTAGTTCAAATCCTAGCCGTGGCACTGAATTTTTCATGTTGACTCTATCAAAAACCTTAGCCTATATATGGCTAGTGTGAAGAAATTATTAATTTACATCAATTAACTAAAATTATAACTGTTTGCAACCTGCTTTATGCATTAACATGCAATGGTTTGCACATGCATCTGCTCGCTTTTTGGTCGCGACGCCAAAGATGCTATCTTGTTCCTTTCATTTATTGATTATTTACCTGATCACCATGGTAACTAAATATTCTAGTCTACATCAACTTTTCCTGTGGCCAATACATTAATTTTGAATTACATAATTTTCTGATTTTCCAAATATAAAGTCCTAAAGACAATTTGCTTTTATAATTTTACCTTTCTATTTATTAATCAGATTTACCATTTATTTAGACTGAACATTAACATTCATCTTCACCTCCCTGTGACTTAATCTAGTCAGACACGGCCACCTATAACTCACGCTAATTCAAAACAAAACTCTCATCATTTTAAACATATCAGTATGAATCATAAATAAATAAAACTAATATCGCTCTGGCACTTGGCATATTAACATCTGTATCATTCTGAAGAAGAACTTCAATGATGAATTGGAAGCACATGTTGGTATTGATTAATTCAGTTTCTTTTAAACTATACATAGGTCAAGTGCATAAGAGTAACACTGGAAAAACTTTCTTTTGTGTGATGCGAGAATATTTTCTAAGTCCCGAAGTGCAGGTATACACATGTGCAAGCAGACAACCTACAGGTCCTTGTGTTGTAGCCAACATGAGAAAGATGTGTAACACTTGTAGCCAACCTCTGCAAAAATGCCCCAGACATCAGTGCAACACTGGTGCAGCAAGACATGTGGATGCATTTAGCGCAGGCCAGATTTGGAAAATACTGACCATATTTCCTCTCATGTTTTATTGCTTTACAAAAGTAGGCTTGCTGTCCAGCAGAAGTATTGTACTGTTAGAAGTGAAGGTTGTTCATTCTGTGCATTCTTCAAATATTTAAGATTCGTTCAGTACGTTGTTGAAAATTGGAAAAAGGCTCGACAAATCAGTAAAATGGACTAGTCCTGTTATTTTAATAATGAGGAGGCCTGCCTTCAATTATTATTTAACGAGGGTTTATGGAGATATAGATGTTGTGTTCCAAATGCAATGTCCCCCTGCACACCATCAAGAGATGGGACAGCAAGTACACCAAGTTTTGCTGCCTATAAGTAAATGGTGATACAAGGCACTACCATTGATACTAATAGATACCTTATATTTTTGTAGTTAGTTTGCTAGATAGTGAATTTAGGGACAAATAAGAATTTTGGCAGCATTGCATTCAGTGGAGAAACAAGGATAGTTTGGATGCACTGAATTCTTCAATAAAACTATATATATTGTAAGTAAATATGAACAATTAAGTTATCACTTCAGTATCGTTAAAAGAATGCCTTCCAGCACGAAATTGCACTAAAATGTAAAGAAATCATATTAAACATCATAGTTGTATTTAAAAGCATCATAGTTGTATGAAAGTGCTAAGGACTTAGAAAAAATTGCCTGCATCACACATTAGAAAGAAGAGCTGTAACATTATTAATATCCAATTCTAACAACAGTTTTACTGTGATTCTTGTCTCAAAGCTCAAAGCTGCTGTAATACATTGTAACTAAAATGACAACACAAAATCATACTAAACTTATTTAGAATCATTAGCCCAATTCTAACTTACAATTATATTCCTTTTCACATTACACCGAAGTAAGCATGTCAGTCTAATGCTGTTGCAAGCATCAACTTGTTGCCCGCTTCGGTAGTATAGATGGTAGCATGTCTGCCTCACGTTCAAGAGGTCCCGAATTCGAATATCGGTCAGGGTGCGTTATCTGGATAAGGTTTTTCTGGGGTTTGCCCTTATCCTGAAAGACAAATGTCGGGTAACTCTAAGCTCCATGGACCCCGGAGGCACTGAGCATCATTTCACCCATTTCGTTCATCGTCCGATATGACTGAAAGTTGGAGGACGTAAATTACACCAAAAGCACCAACTTCTGCTGTTCGAAACTTCTCGACGTTAACTGTTCAAAAGGACAATATGCACCTTTACTGTCAACTCACCACAAGAAAGCAAGCAAGACCTGAGGAGCGAGAGGGGTTTGAACTGTTTACCTGCTCTGGTAGTGGTTCTGTTTACTATAAAATGAGTATATGAATGAGAGTGCATAGTGTCACCCATGCTGCCAGATCTAATGCTTGTCTCAGTAACTGCAGTGATAGGTATTACACATTATTTGGCTATTGCTGTTAACACGCTCTACAGCATACAGCTATATAATATTTTGTTACTTTTATTCTTAGTTTAATATTTACATATGACTGCAGTTCAAAAGAAGGAAAAAGCTTTCACAGTATAGCAAGAGAGGTAGTTAGAAAAGTGATTGAAGTATGTGATGAAGAACTGAATTCATGACAGTTGAACCGATATGACTTAATGTTGGAGGTAAAAAACTAAAAAAAGGACTATGGAATTGTTTATTATCACAAAGAAATTTCCATGTAGCAAATTATTATGGGATATTGGAATATTCTGCATCAAGAATAAGAAAAGAAGGTGTTAAAGCTGGTGAATCACTTCATACTCAGGGGAAAATAAGAGCAAAACCAGAGGAATGCAAACTTCATTGTGAAACTTTGATGGAACAGTAATTAACAATGTAATTTGAGACCATTATCTGGTTAAGAAACAAGTGCTTACTGTACCCAAGCTATTTGCAGCAATTAGGGAAAATATACATTTTTCTTGCGGAACAGAAGCTCTACAGAAGCTATTGCACAATATTGATTTCAAATGGAAACGATGTGGAAGCAAGAGAAAATTACTTATTTATTATCCAGACATAGTTAACTGGAGAGCTAAATAAATACAAAAATGCTGGGAGAAACATCAATTACATTGTTGAGTCCTAAGTGGACAATAATTTAACATTTGTAAAATGTTGGCAAAGTGATGATATCTATGGGATAATAACAAACACCACCTCTTCAAATGGCCTGCATCTTGTAAATGCAGGCAGCAATGAAGATTTCATACTCGGAGCCTCTTTGATATTCGAAGTTCAACTTGCTATTGGAGATTATCATGGCCAAATGAATAGAGGAAATTTCCAGAAATTTTTGGAAAAGAAACTTTTACTTAATATACCCTGCAACATTATTGGGCTTGATAATGCTCCTCACCACAGTGTACAAAAAAAAATAATCCTCCATTGAAGTATGCTGTAGAGCAGGTAATGGTACAATGGTTGGAGAACAACAACAATTCATGTTCTGCTGCAGTGTGAAAGTTTGACTTGTTTTATTTAATTCAAATACATAAGCCAAAGGAAAAAAGTATACTATATCACAGTAATAAAACAACATGTAAGGGAGCATAATGTAACTGATGACCTATCTTTAAGAAATCTGCAGCAGGAGTGTGAAAGTGCAGTGAACTCTGTTACAACAGCTGATTGTGAGGTCTATGTTAGGCATGTTAAGGAACTTGAGGATGAGTTCAGGCAAAAGGATGGACTGGAAGAAGATGCAATAGACAATTTTATTGTATCAATTGGAGGTCTGGAGTCTGTAATGAAGATGCAGAGAGTGGCAGCAACAGGAGTGAAAATGAGGACTTCTTCGACTCAGGTATTGCAAGACAACTGTACTTCTAGCTATGGTTGAGTTATTTGACAACACTGTGTATTTTAGATAAACCCTAGCATCCTTAGCACATCCAGATGGCCAGCAAAAGTGATTACATTACACATTCCTCTACCTTGTCCTTTTTGTGATGAGTAGACAGTACACAGTTCTGCTTGTCGACTCTGAAAGTTTTCAACAAACTTAGCTGTTCACAACAACTCTGGGGGATGGATATGTCATAGAAATGAAAAGGAGGTCTAATTACACCCAAATTGTTTCTATATCATTGGTTATGTACACGTATAATACCTACATAGCTTTCTAAAAATAAAACCAGATATATTATTGCTTTTCAGAAATAAAGTACAATGCTGTTGCTTTCTAATGCTAGGCATTTGACAATAAAATCATTTGTCCTTTTGCAATCCAATGTTTTTTGAAGATATTTTCATACTCAGCCTTGAAACGCAAACGTTTAGATGTTCCAAATTAATTACTTGTTTTGCATTATTCAGTGGGCAGTTTGGAGACATATATTCTGATTCCTTGCATTGTTTGACCAAACAATCATTACCTGTTGCCAATCTAAAAGTAACTATAGCTGTTGCCTGTATACAGTTAGTGCTTTCATAAATGTCATACCATGCTTTCCACCTGTCAATACCATTTATGGCTTAACACATGGTTATACGATTGAAAAATCTGCACTGAAAGTTAAATCAGCAAATTTTAATAAATTTTGAATTATGTATAGTACTGTCTTGAAAAACTATGTTTAAAGTTAAATTTAAATGATTATGACATTTCCGAACAAATGATTCAAATCCACATTTATGCACACAAATACACACCAAATTATTATCATAAAAGACCTTATATTAAAAAAAAAAAAATCCCTGAATGTTCCCGAATTGTTTCAAAAACTCACTGCCCTAATTCTTTATAAAATAGCTTACCGTGTGGCCAGGTCTCTGTGAATAAAGTTGAGTGACTCTAGATACTTCATACCAGAAGCAATCTGTGTAGCCATGAAAATAAGGCAGCCATAACTGTAAGATACAAAATGCCTGATTAGTACACAAAATGCACAAAATTAAGGTTAATGTAGAAACTAGCTAGAAGTAAAACCTAATTAGTGTTTGCCTAGTTTCATAATGACCTATAATTATACATGGCAAAGAGTGGAAGCGTATAGAAAAGTATGTGAAACAATGGAGTTGTTTGCATAAGTCTATACTATGTACATGACAAGTAAGTGTATGTACACTTTTTTCATGTGCAATCAATGTATCATACATTGACAGGTATGAGAAATCATATATAACATTATTGAATATTGTGACAGAAAAGAAGAGAGAATCAAAATCCCTTTGTGTCAAGAGAGAAGTGGCTGCAATGGTAATTTACATTTGTGTATAATAATTAATTAGCTTAGCTTTCATGTCAGAAACATAGCTCCCAAGAGCTTTATTTATGTTTTGTCACTTACTGTACACAAAGTTATTAATATTTCTCTCTTCTAGTAAACAAGATAACAAGTAAATGCAATGCTTGTCAATAAAGGTCAATGCACCTCAACACTTTGCATGTAGTATTTTTTTTGTAGCTCACAATTTGCATCAGTTATCACACACCCATAAAGTTCTTATATGACATAAATGCTGTTTATAATCCAAATGAACCTATCTTCCAACTATTAATTGATGGAAAGGTTTTGGATAGATAGAATCAAACTGAAAAATTCAATGCCATAGCCGGGATTTGAACCATGGATCTTCCAGTTTACATCAGGTTGCTCTTACCCATTGAACTACCATGGTCAACATGCCATCATGTCATATATCCAAAACCTTAGCCTATACACGGCTAGTATGAAAGAACAATTAATTTCCATCAATTAACTTAATAATAAGAGTTTTACGATGAAGTCTGGGTCTCAAGTAAATAGTAAATCACCACAAATGGTGTATCTCGAATTTGAGAGCCCCTAGTGGTTTACCGGGAAAACATACGAGTCAGATGAGAATTTAATGTCATGATGGCATGTTGGCCTTGGTAACTCAATGGGTAAGAGTGACCAGACTAAACCGGGAGATCTGTGATTCAATCCCAGCCATGGATTTGAAATTTTCAGTTTGACTCCATCTATACCTCCGTTTTTGTCGCTGACTTAGAAAATATTCTATGGAAAAACCAATGCAAAAACTATTAGTACAGGGAATTTACTTTTAATCAGTTCAGAGTAAACATCTTAAGAACTAAATATCCCTAATAGCATTCTGTTTCATTTATTCTCCTTCATCTAGGGGTAACATCTAAACCTCTGGTTCCAAGGTTGTGGGTTCAAACCCAGTACAGGGTAATGGATTTTTTTTTTTCCAGGTATAATATCCTTAGCATCCTTCCTTCAGAAGCAAAGTAAAGCTAGTGGTCCCATATCATAGATTTATGGACAATAAAGAACCTCAAACCTGATACCAACCAAAGATTACAATATGACAAATTTTAACAAACTAAACTTATTTGTAAATAATACTAAATTTAACCATACTAGAAATAACCTCAATGAAATATTATAATTATCTCTTACAGACTAAAAAATAAGGTATCTGAACCCTTACTCACAAGTATAACAAAGTTGAATCATTTAAATTAAGGCATAAACAATGGGTCAATACTAATATTTTAGCTGTGGTGAAAAATAAAAATTAATTTACAGGTAAACAAAATGCCATAGCTATAGAGTATATAAGAAGTATCCAACTGAAGAAACTAAAATTAAAAGAGAGCTTCAGGAAGCCTACTATTTTAATGAGTTAAATAACTCAAGTAATATTCTTAATGAGTAAGGATTATGATACAATGAAGCACAAAATTAACATAATTTTGAATCGAATTAGTCCACAATGCTCCATATATTGCTAGTGTTTACCTAGAATGCATTTCGTTAGGACCTTTCTAACATCCTCAGTTAAATATATATGTTTGGAGGAATTTAGTGACAGTGACGTCAAAATTAATTTCAGAAACTATTTGTAGTTGGTTTATTAATACTCGTCACTTACTTATTTATATTTATGAGAGACTAGTTTCAAAGACATTCGCCTCCATTTTCAACTCAGTTGGAAAGAGATTGAAAATGGAGGCGAATGTCTTTGAAACTAGTCTCTCATAAATATAAATAAGTAAGTGACGAGTATTAATAAACCAACTACAAATAGTTTCTGAAATCCTCAGTTAATTTTTACTGTTGAATTATGATTTGGTGAACTCGTTAGAGGCAATAGGGGCATCTTTGTTGGTGTCTTGATGAACTTGGAGTTTGGGTTCTCTTCAAAGGTGGTAGCAAAATTGAAGAGTTTTCTTTCATATTTATTTATGTACATCTTTCTCCATGTATTTGATGTAATTGGACGCTGAACACTCCTTAATAAATGGATTTCTTGTTCTATATCGTGTTTCTAAAATGCTCTTTAAGCCTAATGTTAAAATTCCTTTTTGTTTTGCCAATGTAAAAGTTGTCCCAGCCTTTGCAACTTATCTGGTACACACCTAAGTTTTTGTCTGTGGTTTTCGCATTTGTATTATGCGATTTCAAAATATATTGTACACTGAATTTGTTCTGTGGAGCCAAAGTAATGTTGTGTTCTTTGAAGACAGAAAATTTACATACCGTTCCAGATGTTATATGCTATAAATAGCTAAGAAATAGATATATTGCCTGTAAAATCAATATCATCAGGAACAACAAACTTTGTGCATTTTGGAACTCACCTGAGAGTCTTGGCATTCCGAGGCAGTGGTGAAGCAGTCTCAGCTATGTGCTCCTGTAGGAACTGATTCAAATCTCCCCACTCTGCATATTCTACAACCACACACAGGGGTTCATTATCTAGACAGGCCCCCAGCACACGCACTATGTTTGGATCCCGCAGCCTTGCCAGTACATGAGCTTCTTGCTGGAATTCCGCCCTATCAAACACATCCAACAGAAAAGAGAAAATGTAAATCTATTGGATTTTGAATTATATTTTAAAGTTGTCCGTTAATGTCATATTAATAACATTTACATTAAGGTATTTCAAGTATTTGCCTTTTCAGAAAACTGAAATGTGTTATTTATCTAAATGGGCTTAGAAATATTTATTTTTAATTATTTCAGAGTCTAAATGTATACATAAGATTTTTAGTGTACATATATAATATACATATATTTTTATTTTTGAACTCACACATTGTCAAGTGGCACACTGGAAATAGGAGAATTGCTTGCTGCGACAGCAATATGTACAGTACTGGTAAGAAATAGCAATAAGTAATGCAACTGTATAAGGTAACCAAGATGATATATTATCAAAATCTGGGTCCTGATAATTAACATTTTCTGAGCAAATTTTAGGGGAATTTTATTTATATCCTTAATTTATTTATGAAGTAATTCTAATAAACATCAATAGAATATCTGAGCTTCCAAATAAGTTGATTGAAAGAGCACTTTTGTTTTATCGTATTTTGGTTCCAAATTTATTTTAAAAGTAAGTAAGTGTACAACATTTATAATTTTACATAATTTTGAAGATATAACTGGTAGGATGTGTTCAAAAAATGTCATGAACCTATGTTCAGTAGTTTACTTGATATCAAGGGAATAATGTGCGCCTCTATAGCATGGTGGTAGCTTGGTTGACTCATGTTCGAGTGGCCCCGAGTTTGATTCTTGGTCAGAGAAAATTATCTGGATATGGCTTTTCCCAAGGTTTTCCCTTATTCTGAAAGATGAATGTCGGGTAACTCTAAGCTCTATGGACCCTGGGCTCATTTGAGCAGCATCACTTCACCCATTTTATTCATCATCCGATATGACTTAACTTTGAGGGACATAAATTAAAAAATAAATGGGCATTAAACATTTCCACATTAAATAAAATCATTACCAGAATAAATAATGACTTTTAAAAATATTTTAAAGTATTAATTTTTGAACACAAGTTTTTATTTCAAGCAATAATACATAAGGGATAGTTCTTTCATTCTGGTATGTCTTAGTGACTTCAAATATTGTCTCCAGTGAAATGTTGGTACAGGACTAATAATAAAACAATTACAACTAAACCCAAGTCTCTTACCTTGCAGACTCTGAAGCACCAGGTTGTAATGACTTAACAGCTACAAGTTTACATTCGCTGTGTCGAAGAACATCAACGGTGTTTGGAAAACCTTGCACCTCACAGAGGTGAATCTGTCAACAAAGGAATAATGATGGTTAAACAATAAAGATATGACTGAAAACTTTATTCTTTGGTTTAAGGAGATATTAAGTTATGTTTGCATATTTATATAAAAAATCATTATTTTTTATCTATATGTAGTAAGTTTAATACTTTGGTTAGGTCTGGGTGCAGCCCATTTATTAAAAATACATGTCATACTCATGAAAAATGTTCTCCCTTTATAACTTCAAATAATAGTTCTATAATTTCACATTGTATTACATTGCTCATAATAAATGTGTGACTACACCATTTTAAATTTTTAACTTTCCGGCTTTCTATTTCAAATCCTGAAATGAATCTTTGAAGTGAGTTTTGCTTTATCTAAAAATATCCATCCACATAGCATCATTTAACAATGCTGTTAGCTGTTAACAATTTTGTTTACAGAATTTACAAGACTAAACCTGCAAACCTGTTTGCATGATCGGAAACAGGTTTTGTAGTCTTATGAGTATGGTGCAGCATATTGTTGCTGGTAGAGACAAAAGAAAATATGAGCTGACAATATAGCATTGTGCCTGCATGTTGGAATGTATTTTCAAATGGAATGCTGACTGCAGGGGATATCAGTATGATAAGAACCATTGGATTAATTTTTTTTTTTTTTTTTTTGGACAAGCATTCTGAATCCTAAGAGGTCCTCAAAAATCCTAAAAATAAATATTAAATGGTTACCATGATTTATGGCCATGTGGTTAGATCCTTGACTCTCACCATAGCAACCTCGGTTCGATTTCAGGCAACTGCACGTGAGATTTATGGTGGACAACACAGCTCAGGGCCGGGTTTTCTCTGGGATCTCTGGTTTCCCCCACCATTGTTTCACTAATTGTTCGATCATTATTCATTTTGATCACTATTCACTTCTCTCACTCTTATATCAGGCACTGGGCTGATTGCCAATCCTAAGCTGTCTATCTGCTCCATAGTTCCTGTTCCTCAACCCAAAGTATAAAGGCATAAGAGATAGAGGACTGGGGATATAAAGGGATAGAGAACAAAGAATATCCTAACACCATAATAGCAGGTAAACTATTAAAGTTAAAGGAGAAGAAGAAGGATGATGTATATAAGATTTATGATGCAAATATTCAGCATTACTGAGCATTTAATTCAGATGTGAATTTAACTGTTGTTATTTGTTTGTGCCATATATCATAATAGATGTGCAATACGTTTTAAAAGCCTTGCGGGTGACCAAGCCATTGTTCTAATATGTAAACACATATTATCTTTGAAAATATATCTTATCTCTTAGCATCATATCTTTCTCTCACATTCTGAATTTCTTTGTTAGAATGTTCTCCAAAAACTACCAGAAAAAACTATTGTTCCACACTCAGTGACCAATCAGCTGATGATGGGCCTGGGATGGTCCAAAAATGTTCCTGTTTTCAATAGTTGACATGAGTGAAGTTTAAAGTTTTAATAAAATATGACTCAATAAGTCTTTCAATAAGAAATGAGCTTCACTTTTAACAAAGCTTTTAATCAAATCAATTTAAATCAAGACACTTAACACTTATGGCTGAAAGCTTGGTCACCTACATAAAGATACTAATGCACTGATTATCATCAATTAAATGATTATGATCAATGAGGTTTGCAAGTGGATAAATTGTATGTTTAAATGAGATTCGTATTCCTGCCTGTCTCTTAGATTTTCTTGTGATTTCCCAGTTATATAACATTCAGTCAAACTGAACACAGTCTATTTACAAAACTCTTAAATAACATTTCAGTGACGTTTGTTTTGCCACATCTGTAATTAATTAATTATCACATCAAAGTGTTTAATCTGACATGATTCCAAGTGATAAACTTACCTCGCCAAATTCTCCCTGTCCCAGTTTCTCCAGGACCCGAAGCTGCTCTCGAGGAAATCGACACAGAGGAAGAATGTCGTCTTCTTCCTCGTCGTCATCGTCGTCAGTTGCCGTTGTCAGCACTTCCGGGCTGACTGGAGCACCATACGTGGAGGAACCACTTGTCCCTTGATTGTTGCTGGCTAAGAGCGGCACCGACATGGGCGGCGGGGACAAGGGTGGCGGGGGAGCTTGTGCGGCTGCCTAAAACATTAATTACATTTGAATCAGTTTGTTTTCTAACACACCAATGATACAGTGAAACTAGATCGAGAACGCTGGAATGCTCTCCTGTTCATCAATTTATCAGTTTAGTTCCGACAGTACTGAAAGGAAGCCTTTACCTTGTTAAGTGTTAAATTGTGTTGAGTGTCGTCGTTTAGTTATATGTGATTAAAACATTGTACTGATTCTCAAACCAAAGGTCTCTGGGATGGGGAATTTTTCTTTATCCAGAAATATCCCCATTTGTATCTGATAATATGACATGTGAGTGTGTTCAATGTAAAAGTAGATGAAAAAGAAAACCAACATTGAAAATTCGGTTTTTCACACAAAAAAGACAGACGGTAAGCTGTTTCTTAAATAAAGCGTCCGATAGGATCATAGAAGCTAAAAAGAATAAAAAAACAGTAGAGCATCACATGTATCGACGTATATAGGGCAAGTATGGCATTTGACCCTTTTCGATGTCGAAATTTCCAGAAGATACATAAGTACCTCCCAATGAGTAGAGAAGGAAAAGGTCGCTAAAGCATGCACTCGTTAGTACGAGGTCTGCGGTTCAAATTCCGTCAGGTCATCCTTTCTAACTAGGGAGTTTACCAGGTTCGTCTGTTTGCAACTGACTGATATCGAAGTCGGTATCCTAAGCTTAGATTTGGATAGTATCCTTTCCGTAAAAAAGGGTTTAAACTAAGGCTGGGTCGATACAAGGTTTTCTCGATACTCGATTACCGATAGCAATACATTATAGTTTCCACTGTATTTCGATACCGTCATTTCTACCCCTAGTTTCAATACGAAATAGAATGTTGGTAGAACTGTGTAATGCCAGTAAAATTAAATAGGTGTACATACTTAATTACAAAAGTTAAACTCATCAGTGTTCTTATTTTTAAACCCTACATTAGACATTTCAAAGCAAAACAGTCCATTTTTTTTTTTGTTAAAAAATGCTAGCATTTTCACTCTTTCGGAGTCAAGTCTACTTTTTTTCCCCTGTTACATAGGAGTCCTGCTATGCTAAATAGTCTTTCAGAGACAACTGTTACAGGTGGAATACACAAAAGTTAAGCGGCTAATTTTTAAGTTCTGGAAAATTTGAATTTGTTTTCCAGTAATCCAGTATACTAGAAAGAGGAGATAAATCGTCGTTGAGATATGTAGTGATTTCTTCCTGAGAACTGTTAACTGGCAGTGAATTTGACACACGATTATTTTCTTGCATAACGTTATATAACATATAATATAACCCATGGCGCGACAGCCCTTAGAGGGCCAAGACCTGCCAACCCGACTGCCGGCCTCACGCCCACCTACGCACGATCATCCAACCGATACGGGGAGGAGATGTGGTCAGCAGCTCGTCATTGCCCAGCCGGAATGTTGGTTTCCGTGACCAGGGCCGCTTACCTAGCGTAAGCTCCTCACTTTGCTCACGATGCTGAGTGGGCACCTAAAATCCGCACCCCATGGGTGGGATCGAACCCGGGCCGCCTTCCGTGGCCAGGGACCAAGGCATGCTGCGTTAGCCCGTTACACCACGGCGCAGGATCTTGCATAACGTTACTGTACTGGAAATTTCTCGGACTTTGCAATGTTCTACTTGAATTCTCTTTAGTATCGTTCGATGTCGATACCAAGAAAGTATATATCGAGGTATCACAAGTATCGAGGGGGCATCCCTGGTTTAAACACTAAAAATACACAGATAGACAATTTTTTCTAAACATAATTCATTTTTATTTAATTGACTTCGAAATCTGATTAAGTCTCGAATGGAATACAATTTTCTGTACCACACCTAATTATGATGTCAATGAAACAACTGAGCGGCCCTGTAGCGCACTCCAATATATGAGAGATTTCCAGCTCGATTCTCGACTCAAGAAATGTTTCATTAACCACGTAGGTTCTCCTATGTGCAGTCTGTATGTGTCACTGGATATTTAATAAACAATTTTACTTAATACCTTTAGCAACACTTGAGTATTTTTCTTTATATTTTATAAGAAACATTTACCTAGATTGATCCTTAGGCACACAACTTCAAAATTAACGTGCGATGTGGGAATTATCAGTAAGTGACTTTTTGAGGTGAAAGTTGAACGCTGAGGTTGGATATAGGTCAGAAGTCCGTCTTTGCGAGGCGATGTTTGCTAGTTGCAAAGTTCCTAATCGCCTGCAGATAAATCGCTGGCGGACTTGGGTTTAAGCTCTAAGTCTCACCCTGCCCTCTCGCGGTGTTAGCAGGAGTTATGCTGCTGTTTCTTCTTTTGCCTTTCAAGGGACATTTAAGTTCTCAGAGAGATTGGGTGGACAGGGGTATAGGAACTGCTCGTACGTACGAGTACCTATGGCTTACTAATAAAAGCTGAGAATCAATGTTTACTTTTACTAATTCCTACTTGAGGAATAATGCATTTTACTTAAAATTTCAATCAGAAATTTCAGCAGGTGTATTTACTTATTTTCCCCCTCAAAACTTTCCTAAATTCGCATATGTTAGGAAAGTTTTCTTGATTTGGAATGGCCTTTGTATGATAGACGAATCATCTAGAAAGATTATTTTTAAAAAAGTATGTATGTACATCTGGTAAAAACACAGTTTATATCAGATACATCTTTTTGGCGTCAACCTTCCCGATATATTTATGTGTTATTAGATCAATAAATTATAAATACTTTTCCAAGTAAGTATTAAGTAGCTATTCCTTTTTTCTCGTGGTCAAAGCGATATGGACTTTCAAATCCATCACATAACAATCCCCTTCTCCAAAATCTATATCAAATCCTATATCAATACCCTCCCTGCCTCACGTTCATGAGGTCCCGAGTTCGAATCTCGGTCAGGGTGAGTTACCTGGATAAAGTTTTGCTGGGGTTTTCCCTTATCCTCATAGACGAATGTTGGGTAACTCTAAACTTCATGGACCCTGGGGTCATTTGAGCATCATTTCACCCATTCTTTTCACCGTCCGATATGACTTAACTTTGGAGGACGTAAAATTAAAAACCAAAAAGAAACACCCTCCCTAAACTCAGAGGCTGCAACCTTTATTTATTTGCTGATGACACCGCAATAACCTTGGCATCATCAAATCATCTCACTGCAGACAACGTGCCCAGTGCTATGCGGACATGCTCACCTCGGCACCTCAAGTCCCGTCACATTTACTTGCCGTCACTTAAGGGATGTACTTGAACTGCGCTTAGCTGGATCAGAAGTACTATGGAGCACAGAAGCACAATATCTTGGAGTGTTCTTGATATGCGTCTTACCTGGAAGGCACATATTACGTCACTAGCTTCCAGAGTATCTAAGCGTATGGCGAGGCTCTATCTACTGCAACAAAAATCACCTATGGCTCTAAGGAATAATCTACTTCTATACAAACAAGTAATAAGATCCACCTTCACCTACGCCAGGCAGGTTTGGGGCGCAGCTGCTAAAACTCGCGTCTACTACTTCAAAACCGATACCTTCGACTAGCAATAGCTGCTGAATGGTACATTCCTAATGAAAACATCCATTCAAACATCCATTTTTCCAAATTAAATGACTATATCCTCAACCTGTCTCACAAATTATATTCCCGTCTTCCCTCCGAGGCATCGGAGAATATGACATTGACCCCAGGGAAACCTGCAAGCGTTCCAGACTCAGCTTAGGCCCAGCAAAAGCTCAATAGTCTCCTATAATTAACAACATATCCTTTTTTCATTCTACTACTTTTGATACTTCATAAAAAAGAAACCACCATCTATCCGCCGTCTATTATTATAATCCATCGTAACTCAATTAAGGGATAGAGTCTCGGAATGAGAGTCTCCTTCTAGTCCTCGGAGAAGGATGACTCTTCAACGACACCTCTGTGCTGACTGATTATTTCATCCGGTATTAGAAAAATATAAGAACTTATGTCACGTGCATGGACATTGAACATCGGGTCAACGCGCTTTAAAATGAAATATCTCTCACAGGTAGAATGTGTGGTATACAGAGTGTTTCAAAACGACACTGAACGAGCATATAGAAAACGTTGCTTGCTTCTATTTGAAATATAGATAGCTTTACCACCAACAGAGCCGCATAAAAATGTTCCAGAATGAGTAAGCATTAGGCAGCGACAGGAACAACGAGGTGTGCCCCACGCTGTCGGAGTTCGCAGGTATAGGTCACACGCCGTGCCGCATGCTGTAGTTGTTTGTAAACATCCCGGCATACTCCACAGTAGCTTGCTACTATTAAGAATTTCTTTGACTTATGAAACCGCAATAAAGAAGCTATTGCTTAATTATTGCTAATGAGTGTTTAACGTGTTCCAAAATTCCGCTATAGCACTCCATGATGGCAAATAAGCTGGTGGACATATGCAGCTTATACGTTTTAGAGGGAAGTTAATGTTAGTGAGGTTGAGGATGGAAGCATTAAATGATAAACAGAACAGAAAACATCAAAGAATTGTAGATAAATTAACCAAAACTAAATGCCTTATACAGTGAGACCAGCATTTTATTTCACGTGTTTGAAAATACTAAATAAAGTCTTTTTAACTGAAAAGGAAACTGTTGATATTTACAATAAATGGTTGAAAGTATTGTACGAGGGCTGTTCAATAAAGAATGATCATAATTTTTTTACGGTCATAATTTTTCGCACTAAAATTCAATCTTATTATATTCTGTTAGCTTAATGTGAAACAAACTCGCCGTAGTAGTTTCACTGTTGGTACTCCTGGTTCCCGCCTGTGAGAACCAGGTAAGTTCAGACTGTTCAGCATCGCCTACCGCTACAGTGGAGGTAACATGCAGTTATAGTTGATGTTAGAGGAAGGTCCGGAGTTTATTTCAAACGTAATCACTGCTGATGAAACTTTGCTACATCATTTTGATCCTGAGAGCAAACAGCAAAGCTCAGTGTGGAAATCTTCTTCATCACCAACCCCCAAAAAGAAAAAGTGGTTGCTTCTGCTGAGAAAGTTATGGCCATCTCATTCTTTGATATTCATGGAATGGTTTATCAGCATGTTGTACCTGCACACACATCAGTAACTGGACAATTCTACAGGGATGTCCTGAAAACATTGCAAGTTCATACCAGGTGCAAAAGAACACATTTACATGAAGCAGGCTGGATGCTGCACCACGATAATGCGCGGCCGCATATTGCCAATGCTGTTGCTGAATATCTTGCAAAAATCAACGTGAAGTGCCTCCCCTACCCTTCCTATAGTCCGGATTTAGTCCCATGTAACTTTTCCTATTCCCTAACTTGAAGAAACGTCTTCGTGGGAGGCATTATCCATCATCAGAAGCAGTGGTGAAGGCTGCGGAGGCGATTTTGAAGGATCTCTCAGAAAATGGTTTCCAGCGTGTCTTTGAAGACTGGCAGAAACGCTGGGACAAGTGCATCGCATTCAGGGGAGACTATTTTGAGAAGGACCATCAAAATTATGAGGATGAGTAAAGGTACTTGTCAAAAAAAAAAAAAAAAATCGTGATCATTCTTTAATGAACAGCCCTCGTACAATTAAGATCATAACAAAATGTTCTGAAGTGAAGCAAATAAATATTATCGTTGATGTAACTATTTTTTCAATTCATATTTTTAATGAAACTAAATTATCGTGTGTTTGTTGAACTTCCATCAGCTCTTCCATCCATCAAAACCATATCCGTCATTTCGGCGTTCGTATAGCGCTCCATATTGCTTGGATTTGCTATCTAAGTACGCCCAAAATCCTCCCTGTTAGGATGGAATGTGTAGTTTTACACTGAAGAGCAACCTTGCAACTGTTCGAGTTATTAGTCGACTTTTGCAAAAATAACTGCCCTTTGTTCCATTACCTGAAAGGTAGGCTAGGGTCACTGATAAGGAGCAAGGAGTAAAGTTTTTGTTTTCGTGGCCGTTGCGTTCCAATAACAACTTTTGAGGTTCGCACCCAGTAGTTCCTGCGCTGCCTAATCACACAATCATATAATATTTAATGCTGCATAAAATTATACCTAACAGAACTTCGAAGCTGCGACATCGAAATTTGGACTAGTTAAGTTATAAACTACGCAACGGCTATAATCGTTCGGTGTCGTTTTAGAACAACCTGTGTAGTTAAATAGCATTGAGGATGCTTGTTCTGGATTCCTGATGGGCTAAAGCTAGTACACGAATTGTTTTGAGTACTTTCGCCTGGTATGTTAAGTGAAAAACGCTATGTGCAAATTAAATTACATTAACATATAAAGACTTGAGTAAAGAAAGAGACAAGATTGAAGTGGTAAACACGTAACTAAAACATGAATACATTCAATGCCTATAATAGGAACACTGGCAGCTTTTGGGGGTGGCATGAATAGTGGTTGAAGGGTGCTAAAACAACGTGCATGTAAGTAGGTTAGGTTGGGTGCTAAAAATACGAGTAATCAGGAATATCATGATGGATGATAAGTCTATATATATATATATATATATATATATATATATATATATATGGTGAGTCAAATTTACAAGATTTATGCTTAGGGAAACTTATTTTTCTACTTATTTGTTTCCTTTTAATCAAAATAATTAAATGCACTGGTGGTTACAACACACTTTTTTGTAACTTTTAACCTAGGCTTTCTTGATCGTTTCTGGCACTCGCTGTACCGATGTAGAGAATCAAACACAAATAGATAGACTTAGATAGATGCACTTCACTAAGAAGCGAACTGTACCTCTGCCAGGGAATAGGAACTAGAGACAGCTTACAATAGAAGTAAAACCTACCTTACATATTTCCGTGGCAGCGTAATATTTTTCTGGAGGCGGTGGTACTGGAGGCGGCTTGGGGAAGAAGTTGTGCAGAGGAGGCAGTGACCTCGTAGGTGGCTGCGGGAACGGGGGTGGAGGGGTGGAACCTTCACCCCCACTGCTGCTCACGTGAGGCACTGCGTACTCCTGGGATACGATGTCGGGAACGTCTGCCAAAAGAGTAACATTTTAACAAAAACATATCTCCATTTGAGTCTAAATTTAAAAGTTTATAAGCACAGGCTCTGTTCCTATCTTTAACACTTGCTTATATTGGGCAGAAAAAGTTCAGAGATTTAAGTATAAAATATTTCCATGACATCTTCTAGTTCTTCATTCTGATAGCTTTACTATAATTTTGTAAACGTCTCTTCATTTGGAAGGATATTTAGATGATCTTACTAAACTGTTTAACTATAAGCGATGTATGATTACGCACTACACAAACAGAAAACTTTAATACTCAATTTAGTTCAAATAACATTTTCGTGGCACCAGCCATTTCCGAGATATCAATTATTGACTAAATTATTAAATACTTAAATCAGTTTTTAAAGCACTGTCGATTTTCATTGTTTTACGAAACTTCAAATAAAGAGTATTTGAGGAGCGTATAGCATTCACTACTAAATCATTTCACTATCGCTATCTCCTTTGTATCCATAACGAAACATAGATATTTCTACACAGTTTTAATAAATTAGATAAGAAAATAAACTGCCGTAAGAATAATAAGAGAGTAATACACCGTATAAATTATAGGCACATTTTAAAGGCATTAAATCATTGATTTATTCATTCAAAACAAAATATAATATATAAACGAAAGCTTTGAAGAGCTGTATCCATGGTGACAGATTTGATCCCCCGCCCCCACATCCATTTAGAATTTCAAAGTGATGCACGCTTCCGGCTACGGCTGATTGATGAAATCGAGTTCGAGTGAGGGTTCATATGTACTTTAGTTGTAGATATTTTGTACTTGATAATTTAATGCTATAGTTGTTGCTGCTGGTAATATAATTCATCATGTCTAATTAAATAGTAACAGTATTAAAATATATCTAACATTATGAAAGGTGAGAATATCTTGACCCTTCATTTTACTAATTCTATTTCAGCCTTCATTGTAACTTCGTTTTGTTTTGCACGTAGCAGTAGGATGAATCACACGTAAAATAGCATCTTCTTTCTTCCGCATCGTTCACTGGACTTTATTAATCGCACGCCCGGCACCATCACTCGCTTGTACACTTATGCCCGATTTCACCAACAGATGTTAAAATCGATGTTAACGAACGTAACGTAACAATTGTCACAGTGTTAACGAAGGTGTTAAAGTTCTTGCATTTCATCAACTGGTTTTCTGAAAATGTTAACAAACACGTGTTAAAGCTGAGAGATTTGTAAATATTACAGGTATAGAAGACTGTGGATGAATCGAATTATTTTCTGGACGTACTGCGATGCTCTTTTGTTTTTATTTTCGTTTACGCACAGCTGAAAAAAATAGCTGGTGAACAAAATAGCAAGAGAAGCCATGGGACAAACTTCGCATCGATGGAGAAAGAATTATTAGTTGAATTAGTAACTTAATATAAGGGTATTGTGGAAAATAAAAGGACGGATGCGGTAAATGTGAAAGAGAAACATAAGACGTGAGAAAAGATAGGAAATGAGTTTCATTCGAATGCAAGTGTCACAACCAGAAGTACGAAGCTACTTCGTCAATACTACGTAAATTTAAAACGAGGTGCGAAGAAGGACAAGTGTCGAGTGACTTGAACGTTTCAAGACGGGAGGTGGACAGAATACAGTGAATTATAAAATCGCAAAGTTATTAATACTTGAAGCAAAGGCAAGATCGGCATAATCCTATTCGATGCAAGTTCTGACCTCTCTTTTACTTCCTAAGTAACCTTCATAACAACTTGTTTCGACACTCTATACTTCGTAGAAAATCTTCTTCTGATAGATCTTCAAAATCATTTCTCCTCATAGGCCGTTGTCTATTACGGATGCCATTTAGACGGTCAGCAAATTTTCATCAAAAGCTGCGTTCACGCCCGCCATATTACAATTCCACAATTAACGACTGAACAATATAAATATGGCTTGTTAATTTAACAAGAATGTTAAGCTTGTTGGTGAAATGTAATTACTCTTATAACTATTGCTAAATAGACTAACAGCCGTGTTAAGTCTTAAATCTGTTGATGAAATCGGGCATTACTATAGGAGAGTTCCAGAATGTTCGCGGGAGTCGGGGGAAGGAAGGCACTTTCAACTATCTAGTGGGTCTCAAAAACTTCCTAGTATCTAGGTATATTGAAGAGGACGGCCCGCAACCTCTGTTCATCATCACATGTTGCCAACCACGAATGGATGTAGCGGATACACCACAGCATACTATCATACTTATACCTATATATTAAAGTATCTTCTGATACATTCAGTGTTGTGTTTCAGGCACTACCTACCTTAGTTTCACCTTAGCTAGCCACAAAATTATTGTAAGTAGTAATGGTATTATGTTCCACCCCAAAAGTTTTAAGGGCACTGGGAGGTTATTTTTACCCATTTACCAATATTAAAATTCAAATATATAGAAAACTAAACATTATCAGAAATTGAAATTCGGTATGATTAATGCATAAGGATGTGGGCCTTTAATTACTGTATAATATTTAATTACGTTCACATAGGTCCATGCAAAAGGGGCATAAATCACACCGTGTGACCTGAAAAATATTGCACCCTATATTTCAGGTGCACTTTACTTGTAGAAATTTAAAGCATTAAGTTTTATCCTAAATAACCTAAGATACAGTTTTATAATATCGGCTAAATTAAAATCACATATAGTTTATACTATGCACATGAAAAATTAATTAGTTTTGAGTAAAAACAAAAAAGATAATATTTTCAAGGAATGAATATTTGTTTTCATCCATTTTATAAATCACATGAATACAAATGTTAGCCGAATGTGTTCAAGGAACATTGAAAAATAACCACTACAAATTTTGTGTCAATATCTTTGATAGTTTTTGAGAAACATGTACCTAAAGTATAAAAAATCAAGGTTTTGGCAAATCATGTTTAAAGATTAAGCACCATTCTCAGGAAGTAGGTGTATCATTACGCCGCCATCTTTAAATTGACGAATTTAAGAGCTTTAATACCAGCTAACACCCTATATAATTTTAAAGCTGAAGAATTGTATAAATTTTTAACATTAAAAAAAAAAATGGATTTTTTGAAACCTTTTGACCTCCCAGTGCCCTTAAATTGAAAATTACATAAACAATTTTTTGTTATTTGTTTAATTACCCTCCTTTAGTAAGTACAGGAAACCTTGCACTCCACCCAAAAAGTCTGTATGGAAAATTCAGCAATGATATACATTTTAAGACTTCCTGAGCACATTAAAAAGAGAATTTTCAGAAGTTCTTTTCCTGTAGCTTTCTGAGAAGCATAAGCCTACAACAAAAAGTCGGTTACATACCGAACTTGGTAGTTTCAGTATTTTCCAAGATTGTGACAGAAGATTTTCAACAACATTCCCCACTCCAAACCCCCTACTGATTTTCTCAACACTGCATCTTGCAGCATTAACCCTTTCCAAAATATTTGTGGATCTGTTTGAATTCTGCAATACTTGATTGAAAAGTGGCGTTCGGTAGATTTTCTTCTCGTGATCTCACACAGAGTGAAACTTAATCGCCAGCATATTATTGTCAATTTTACAAAGATGTTATTTTCACTTTCAACCTTCGGCAAATCTGCTGTACCTACCACGAAACGTGTAATCTTAAACTTCATCTTAACATGAAATAGACTTTTTACAATAAACGTGATATATTTTGAATATACACTTCATAAAGTTAACACTCGTAGCCTATTTGAACTGTGGCATTTAACTTTATATGTAAACGATATTACGTTAAGCATGGAATACATGTAGCCTTCTTGACCACCTCTATTTCACAAGCAGGAATTTCTTCCATTTTAATAGTATGAAGCAGGCTAACAAGGCGGGCACAAAAAAAACATCTAAACAAACAAAAGAAAGCTGCTTTATTAGGTAAGGCAGCACCGGATTACCTCGGCAAAGCCCCCTACCTAGGAGAGTGGTACGTAATCCCGGTATAATATGTCGCAGCGTAGAGCGCATGCGTAAACAGATATGCAAGCTTCATAAAGCGAAAACTTCCCTCCGTTTCAAGAACCATTGTTGAGCTCTCCACTCGTGAAAAATAAATAAGAGGAATAAAACGCAGCGTAAAATGGATAACTGCGAAAAGATGCATTCTGTATTTTATACGAGCAACTATAGCCTACTTTCACGCTAAGTTATTTGAGGTTATGTTTGCCAGCTGTCAATACTAAGTATCTGGTGAGCAACTTTGGCTAATACTGATGCGGGGGGGGGGGGGGGGGCAAGGATTACACCACTTTTCCCACCCATGAGCAATTTTTAGGAGTTTAAGTACCTACCGGTTCAACTCGTAATACTCATTCACTTCGAAAAATGTACCATTAAATTTTTCGATACAAAAATATTTATAACTAAAGCACATATTAACATTCACCTAGGCTTGATTTTTACCAGCAACAACCGGAAGTGAGATAAGTGGCGTATCACAATAAAATCGCAAATGGGATCCGTGGTCAAGTCCAAAATATATGTTATCTTAATATAATCTCTCTGGTCACTTTGAACTTTAATTTTATACAAGCTACTCTTACAAAAATTCATTTTTTTTTTGTCAACTTAGTTTTAAATCCTTATGTACCTTTCTTTGCATGATAATGATAAACAAACCCGCCTCAGTAGCGTAAATGGTAGCGTGTTTGTCTCACGTTCAAGAGGTTCCGAGTTTGAATCTCGGTCAGGGTGAGTTACCTGGATAAGGATTTTTTCTCCGAGATTTTCTCTTATCCTGAAAAGATGAATGTCGGGTAACTCTAAGCTCTATGGACCCTGGGCTCATTTGAGCAACATTTCACCTATTCCATTCATCTTCAGATATGACTTAACGTTGGAGGACGTGAATTACAATAAGTAAGTAGGTAAGTAGGTAAGCAGGTATGCAGGTAAGTCGGTAAATAGGTAAGTAAGTAAATAAGTAAACAAACAAGCAAGCAAGCAAACAAACAAACAAACAAACAAATAAATAAATAAATATGTAAGTAAGTAAATAAATAAATAAATAAATAAATAAATAAATAAATAAATAAATAAATAAATAAATAAATAAATAAATAAATAAATAAATAAATAAATAAATAAATAAATAAATAAATAAATAAATAAATAAATAAATAAATAAATAAATAAATAAATAAATAAATAAATAAATAAATAAATAAATAAATAAATAAATAAATAAATAAATAAATAAATAAATAAATAAATAAATAAATAAATAAATAAATAAATAAATAAATAAATAAATAAATAAATAAATAAATAAATAAATAAATAAATAAAATAAACAAACGAAAGGCGATCTATTATGTGTTTTAAATGGGAAGAGTTCTCGCCTGTAGCGAATCGGATGCGTTAGTCTTCACCATTGCCACCTCGTTATCCCCACTCTTTTTATATCCCCTCTCTCTCTCTCTCTCTCTCTCTCTCTCTCGCACACTTGCGGGTGTTCGTGGAGCTAGACGTAAGGGAACGCAGACTGAATTTTCCAAAGTTTTATAATAATGTAGTTGTTGTAATCACAACTGCAATATGAATATTCGAATATTACGCAAATGTTTTAAATATTTAGTTTAAAGTTAATTATAGTTTATGGATTACTTATGTTTCTAATCCAACGAAAATACCAGCGGTGCATCCGTATAGCTGTGAATATTACTTATGTTAAGAGATAATTTGTCATTGTCTTCAATGTCTGAGTACTGCAAATTTATGATGATAGGTTCCAAAATCTTGTTACGTGCTATTTCTTTCCACAAGTCGTCTTCTTGTAGTTTATCTGATGTCTCACGCAGTTTTCCCAGGCTTCTTGTGTTCCTGGTTAATTTCTTCGTAAGTCATTCAAAATTAGTCAGTTTAAAAATATTATTTCTCTTTGCAACATAATTTGAGCCCGCATTAACTCTATTGGATTGTTCTAGCAGTAGTAAGAGGGAGAAGGTGGATCGCGTCTCTTTGATCCAGCTGATACACTTTTTCATGGAAGAGTAACTGAATAATGCTGCTTAGAACTCTTAGAGTAAATAGAGATTACGAACCATTCATAAACAAATAAATAATGTGACCAGACACGTTCTGCCAGACCAGCAAGAAGTATATCGTTTCCTCTCATCGAATTTAACAAACACCTTGGCTTATTCCAAGTACATATTTCGTTTATCACGTTATGTCAAATCTTTACGTTTCAGATCTGAGTAATTTCAAATATACGTTCACGCATACATGCCAACCAATAATGATATTCATTACAGTGTTACGTCGCAATGAAGTGTTATAATTTAATAGTATCTACTTCATTTATTTGTAATAGGAAAACTATCTGAGCTAAAAATATGGAGTTTTTGCGGTTATGTTAAATACATTACTCTGTCCTTCCTCGTGGATCAGTTTTTGCAAAATCTGAATTTTTGTCTTAGAGCGAATAGTATTTATTAGACATTGATTAGTTTGGTGCTCATCTCACACCACATAGGGGGAATGCAAAACAATAACACCGCAGGACTCCGATTGGTTGCTCACCTAGTAGCGCTTAAGGACAAACACCTTCCCATTTGAAACACATAAAGCCAATCAGAGATGTATAAATCTTTTGAGACTACAGGTAAAAGCAGCGAATATATCGGAAATAAGTTATCATCAAAATTGCGTATTTTAAGACAGTGTTTCGTGAAGTTTGATAAAACATGTGATTTAAAAAAAGTTTATTTAACTTTTGCGTTACACAACTGTGCTTTTAATATTAAGAAATTTGAACCTTAAAGGTTCTTTGATTCATTTTATACCACCACTTGAACATTAAATTATATTTCTCTCAGTTCTTTCTTTTAAGCAGTTTTCGAAATACCTCTTAAATCGCAGTTATAACTTATAAGCGCGAACTTCTCAAGGGTGCTTCAGAAATCACGAATTTAAAATTTTCTGGCACCAGTTAAAACAAATTATAATGCTCAGTTGAAATAATTATTTCCATAAATCACACTAAATATGAAAAACGAGTTAACGTGTATAGTTTTGCACTCCCTACTGTACAGTAAGTAGCTGGAATGTTTTGAGGCCAGTGAATCCAAAAAAGGGAGAAACCATTTTAAGAAAACTAAGTGTGTATGCGCTCACGTATGTGTGTATGCGTGAAAACTTAAAACCGAGACAATACCAAACAATACTAAATTACAATAATCTCCTTTTTGGAAACCTTAATATCGCTTTAACTCACAATTGCTAAGAAATTACGTTGTGGAGTACATTTGTGCGAAATGCTATCAGCTGACAGAGACTTAACAAGTCACTGGACAGTCATGTAATATGATTGCATTGACGACAAAAGCTACACGCCATCAGCGTTGCAAGAGCTACGAGTTCAGTGGAAGTATACGCACGTTTTCACTTGCATGTAGTGTTCTAATTCTTTGTTTGCAAGCACTTCGTTTAGCAAAGTGTTATATATGGTGGTTATATACCGATTTAGTCGTTCAAGTGTAATTTTATGCTCAGAATTTTACTATCATTTACATTTCTAGGATACTGTTCTTTTATTTTTTGTTCCATCTATTGCCTTTGTCTGCAATTGGTCATATCGGCGACCGTTCTCTTTTGGGATATCTCGAAGGTGTTAACTCTTATTCGTTGCGTTTTAATCATTAGATAACGCACACATTTGCACTCTCATTCATACTTCTAGACTCTGGGGAAGATGAGGAATTATTTTGGTCGGAGAAAAATTCCCACCCCACAGCTGGAATTGAATCGGGAACCCCTAGCAGGCAGGTGCTCTACCGACTGAGCTACGGGGCCAGCCAATGTTGTTCTTACTGCTGCAGATACCAACTAAATATAACAACGCACTGAGACGGTCACGCGGTATAACGAACGTTAAGCTGAATGTAATTTCTCCATCATTAATAACTAGGGATGGGCCCTCGATACTTTCAATACCTCGATACTCACGATATTTGTATGGTATCGATATCGAACGATTCTTCAGAAAATTCGCTCCATACTTTTTCGATACTTCGGTAGCGATTCTGCAATTTTTATTTTATTTTAAAATCACAAAATATTATTGCCAAAAGCAGAACATTACAAAGCCCGAGAAATTGCCAGGAATGTGGTGCCTGTACAGCAAAGGTATTCAAGAAAATAACCGTGTGTCAAATTAACTGCCAGTTAACAGTTCCCAGGAAGAAATCACTGCACATCTCAAGCAAGATTTATCATCTACTCTTTCTAGTGTACTGCATTACTGAAAAAAATATTAAAAAATTATCCGCTAAATAGTTGTGTCTTCCACCTGCAATAGCTTTCTCTGAAATACTATTTAGTACAAGATTTATATAGCCAGAACAAGAAGTGGACTTATGCCCGAAAGAGTGAGGATTTTTGTAGTATTTTTGAACAAAAACTTAGAAAAGTACACTGTTTCAAAAACATATTTTGCATTCAAATATCTAATAGAGAGTTTATAAATAAGCACACTAATGGTTTTAAATTTTGTCTCATTAAATATGTGCATCTAATTAATTTCATTGACATTACACATGCTCCCAACATTCTATTTGGTATTGAAACTGGAAGTTGAGGCGGCTCGGCCCGTAGCGAACCACGTCGAGCTCTCCCTTTTGCTCAACGCCTCACAATAAGGATTGGTGACGTGCGGGGATTAAGGATCGGGAGATTGGGACTTGACAGAGGTGATTTTCGATCTAGCTTGTGCTGGAGTACTCTCATCTGAGCTTCATGGATTGTGTGTGTTCTGACTCGTTGTGGGTTAAATGAAGAACACAACTCGACTGTACAAAATGAGTTTAATGGGTTTCTGAAGCTCCTATGCTCGCCACCGGTGAAGTTCTCATCCGCGGAGTTGCTGTGTTCCGTGTTATTGTGTTCCACTTCTGTATTGTGGTGTGATGTGTAGTAATTTCACAAACAATAATGCGGCGTAGCTGGCCTCTGTATATCGCATCCCTTGGACGTTATATATAGTGTGTATTAACCTTTGCACTAATTCCACTGCCACTAATATTCAGTTTTATACGTCTTCGGGGTGCATGGCGCGGAAGCCGATTTGTTAACTGAAGCCGCGTATTTTGTCCGTCTAGTTTAGATAGCTGGGTTAGAGTGTTCTTCCAAGGAAAACATACATTCCGCCATTGCTTTGAATGTCCCCCCCATTCTAGCTATTTTTGCAGTTTGAAAAAATCACGTAAATAATTATTAATTTTACATTGGCTGATTATTATCCCCACTTCCGATAAATGTTCCAATTTATCAGTTAAGACCTAATTCCGCATCGCTTTCTCTTTTCCCACATTCACTGGTGGTGCGCTCATGTTTCCAAAGTCTTGGCAAAATCCAGCCGACTGTTGTTTAAGTCACGATCCCAAATTCTATGAAAGAACACAGTTGCGACAGATCAGTGCCTTAAACTGCCTCAGGCTATGTCAAACAATGAGTAAAGTTTCCGGTCAGGTGGAGGTGTGGGAACCTGAGTGTCCAAGAATGTTCAGGAACATTGGATTCAGAAAGACAACTGTGTATTGTTTATATATCTACGAGGGCTGTTCAATAAAGAATGATCATAATTTTTTACGGACAAAATTTTGCGCACTAAAATTCAATCTTATTATATTCTGTTAGCTTGATGTGAAACAAACACGCGTAGTAGTAGTTTCATTGTTGATACTCCTGGTTCCCGTGGTAAGTTCAGACATGTTCAGTATCGCCTACCGCTGCAATGGAGCTAGCGCGCAGTTAAAGTTGATATTAGAGGAAGATCCGGAGTTTCTTTCAAATGTAATCACTGCTGATGAAACTTGGCTACATCATTTTG
Source organism: Mantis religiosa (assembly GCA_030765055.1). Lineage (NCBI taxonomy): Eukaryota > Metazoa > Arthropoda > Insecta > Mantodea > Mantidae > Mantis > Mantis religiosa. The sequence continues at coordinate 153,869,494 of CM060949.1, read as the reverse complement.
TTGCTGAAAGCAAACAACAAAGCTCAGTGTGCAAATCTCCTTCATCATCAACCCCCAAAACAGCAAAAGTGGTTGCTTCTGCTGGCAAAGTTATGGTCATCTCATTCTTTGATATTCATGGAATAGTTTATCAGCATGTTGTACCTGCACACACATCAGTAACTGTACAATACTACAGGGATGTCTTGAAAACATTGCAAGTCCATATCAGGCGCAAAAGATCACATTTCCGTGAAGCAGGCTGGATGCTGCACCACGATTATGCGCGGCCGCATATTGCCAATGTTGTTGCTGAATATCTTGCAAAAATCAACGTGAAGCGCACCCCTCACCCTCCCTATAGTCCGGATTTAGCCCCATGTGACTTTTTTCTATTCCCTAATTTGAAGAAACGCATTCGTGGGAGGCATTATCCATAATCAGAAGTAGTGGTGAAGGCTGCGGAGGCGATTTTGAAGGATACTTCAAAAATGGTTCCCAGCATGTTTTTGAAGACTGGCAGAAACGCTGGGACAAGTGCATCGCATTCAGGGGAGACTATTTTGAGAAGGACCATCAAAATTATGAGGATGAGTAAAGGTACGTTGTCAAAAAAATATTGTGATCAGTCTTTATTGAACAGCCCTCGTAAATATGATTCTTAATTATAACCTGACTGTCCCTGTGGGTTATTATTATTATTATTATTATTATTATTATTATTATTATTATTATTATTATTATTATTATTATTATTATTATTATTATTATTATTATTATTATTATTATTATTATTATTATTATTATTATTATTATTATTATTATTATTATTATTATTATTATTATTATTATTATTATTATTATTATTATTATTATTATTATTATTATTATTATTATTATTATTATTATTATTATTATTATTATTATTATTATTATTATTATTATTATTAGTTGCTGTTGTTCCTATCTTATAGGTACAGCTTCAAAGTAGAAATGGCGTTATTGACGTTATCAACTATCGAAGTATTGGGTATCATGGAAAATATCGTGTATCGGTATCGAGAAAACGTGTCGATCCATCGCTATTAATAATATATTTTTTACACCCACCACAAATGTGAAATGAAAGATTATCTACATTAACAAAGGTACAAAGAGAAACTTTTTAAGAGGAGTGAATCGAAAAAGCCTGTGAATGTGTGAATGCAAAGCATAAGATGGTTCTTATTTAGAGGGCTTCAAAATTCTGTCCATCCTGTAATTATTTTCAAAATACAAAATAGACGAAAAAAGGCTATACAAGTAAAACATACACATATTATTAAAAAATAAACGAGAAAAATATTTATAGACTTTATCTCGCTTCAGTTAATATTATATTCACGATTTTCTTCTATTCGATAATAGTACCGTGTACGCGTTTCCCCGGCTAGAGTTGGTAGCCCTGTTGGACGTATTTGTGAGGAAGGAAAGTTATTTCTGTAATTTTCCGATGACTGCGCTGCTAAAGCATAAAATCGGACTGATAACAATTTTGTGAGTTAGTGAACTTTTCTTGGTAGCAAACTTTGTGCCACGGAGAGCGGAAGTAAAGAGAAAAGGGGGAAGGCGAGGAGGTATTTGGCCTTGCAACGAGGGAGATAAGCAGCCACCCTCCCATTAGGAAGTGTGCTTCTATCTTGTCACATACATGGGGAGGATAACAGCTGAAAATGGCTCTTAAATGATCTAGCAAAAGACCACCCCGAACGTTGTTGGTTTAAAGTCGTCGAGATGCAGGACATCTGGACAGAGGTCTCTAGTGTGCCGTCTACTCGAGCGATAAGCTGAATCGTTATGTTCTGTAAATGTGGCAACGTTGTTAAGTAGGTGCACATTTGTGTTTCTCTATGCTGTAATAAGGGAACAGTTTTGTAGTCATTTTGTATATTTCCCAAGGCTGTAATACAATACCACTGTTACAGTGTTTTATGTTTACCTGTATGTGTACGGCATGCATCAAAATCTGATAAAAATTACACATAAAAGTAAAATTTTCACAATTAGCTGTTGTCTATTCTAAAGTTTATTGGATATTTTGTTATGTTACTTCCCTACGGCGGATGTGATATAGTCCGAAGGTCGTTTTTAAAGCGCTGTGTCTTTAAATCACTTTGTTTTGGTAAACAATGAAAATATTTTCTCAAGTTCAGTTTTTCCATTATTTTCCCGTAGTCAAACCCTATTTTCTTTCGCAAAAATACAGTTAGAAGTCTGAAAATATTTTACTATGTACTAAGGAATTGAATAATGAGATATCCTATTGGGATTTTTATATAAATATCGGTTAATTATTTTAAACTTATTTCTGAAACTCATGTGACTTTTTCTGCCAATTGTTCAACAAACCATTTTTAAAAAGCGTTTCTGCTAGCTAGTTCATGTTTAAGACACAGATATTTGCAGAAATAATAGGTACCATAGGTTGCCCTGGTAGCGTAGATGGTGGTGTGTCTACCTCACGTTCAAGAGGTCCCGAGTTCAAATCTCGGTCACGGTGAGTTACCTGCATAACGTTTTTTCCGGGGTTTACCTCGTTCTATAGATTCCTATACTCCCTCCGGGCTTAAAGTGAGGACGCACATAAACATTGCGATTTGTATCACTCCGCCAACCAACACGTGTTTACGTTCTCTGCCGTCAGCTGTTTACGTCCGGCTTATCACAGCCGTCTTGCACTGTAGGGTCAGAAAAGCACATACTCATATCTGCTAAATAAACTGAATCTGCTAATTAAAGATACTGCTAAACAAAAAGTTATACAATATAATTTTGTGAGTAAAAACTTTACAAAGAAAGTACCAGATCCATAGAAAGAGTCCCGCCTCGGTAGCGTAGATAGTAGTGTGTCTGTCTCAAGTTCAAGTTCGAATCTCTGTTAGGGTGAGTTACCTGGATAAGGATTTTTCCGGGGGTTTCCCTTATTCTGATAGACGAATGTCAGGTATCTCTAAGCTACATGGACCGCGATCTCATTTGAGCATATTTTCACCCATTTCACTCATCGTCCGATATTACTTAATGTTGGAGGAAGTAAATTACAATATATGTAAGCATATTAAAGCGATTAACACTTTTAACAAAATCATCCACTGGCCCTAAAACACTAAATGGCATTTCTCTTTTCTCTTTAGAGATTTTTACAGTTCTTGTTTGTTTACTTTCGGTTCTCACGTATAAACCGTGTTCACAGATATACCAATTGCTTCAGACTTCAGGTCATATAAGTCTTTCACAGTCTGGGTGTCGTAGCGCTTAAATAAAAAGTTAAACTCGTTTAATACAATAACATTATCGCCACTTTTTAGAGGCTTTGCACTCTTGTTTCTGTACACTACTCCAAGAAAATGAGCACCTCACCATACTGGCGCGAAGAAGCAATTGGACAAGTTAAAGAGCATCGCTTCACTGCAGTAAACAGCGCAATCGAGGAAGTACCACGTATACATGACAATACATGGAAGTAAAATGTTTTAAGCTCATGTATAATTGTTTTGAAGTTGAATTACGGTATTTATTCACGCCGTTCATTATTTGAATGTATCAAATAAACGAAAATATATGCAATGTAGTAACGAACTATTTCTATTCGCGCTTCACTGCATCGCTCGCTCTCAAAAGTTGTGCCACGGCGTAATGTTGGTATAGAGTATAACTTATTTCTTCATAATCTCCTTTCTGTATCTTTATAACATTTGTCCAGTTTTCTCTTGGTCTTCCAAGTGCGCTGCGGTCTTCGGCTTCCCAATTTATAGCACCATTCTTACTATTCCATAATTTCACAACCCCTTAACTTTTCCCTAACATTTTATCCTCTCTTTTTTTCAGTACCAACACATTTTCTTTTATATTCCTTATTTTTCGAATTTCTGTATTTTAATTTTATCTCTTCTTGAGACTTGAGGGGCCCGGCACCAAGAATTCATCCCTCTTGTTAATGTATGAAGATTTATGTCTCCTATAGATATATCACCACCCTTAGTATACACTATGTGTTTCTCAAGGCAGCAGAGGGTATTCAGGAACGAAACCCCACGACAAGCTCGCCCCAGGCTGAATTCAGACCTTCATAATGACCTCGCTCTATGTCCAGGGATGAATGCCACAGGTTGAATGGTGTATTAAGACGCAAAATATGAAACACCTTGTCCGTGATTGCTGGAGACCTTCCAGGGTGTAGTAGTACTCCTTACAGCTGTGCGCTCCTGGAACGCTTCCAGAAAATACTTGGCGCTCTCACGTTTCCAAAAACTTTTCTTCTTTCATGGCCAAGAATTTGGTTTCCCCTGCCAGCTCTGGGGTGGGGGCGGGCAAACTTCTCATAAACTTATTTCCTGCCCCTGCAACTTGACTCACCTGGTCGCGTTTCCTTCAGAATGTTCCCAAAACTTACATTTAGCATCTGACAAGATTCTCAATACACATTAAATGGATTTTCTGATTTCAACCTCATTTCTTATTCGTGAAGTTTTACAACCTTAAAAATACTGTTCTGTGTCATTATACGACTTTATCTAAAGTCGTTTATTTTCATGATCAATTTGGAAGTTCACCCGTCTTGGAAACTTTGCTTCTTCCTCCACATGATTTTATAATTTTAATCTAGTACCACATTTCGGCACTATTTATTCGTTTCAAAATCTCTTCTACTTAATAATAAGCAGAGGAGTAAAATTCCTGCATCTCGAGCAAAAATTCGATCTCCAGGTTTCACCGGGAGTGCATATTTCGAGGCCCCTCGAATGCATTTGATCAGCATAACTTCAAAATAAAAGCAAAACTTTCGATAAATTTGCTCCAAACATACGGCACAAACGTTTGCAAGAAAATCCCCTAACTAATTTATCCTTTATACAGAAAATTGTTCGTTACTTTTTATTTTCAGGAACATTTCTCTTAACACATTAATTAGAATAATATACATTTCATATATTTGTGTACATAAGAAATTCAATTTATACTTTAAACAGGGCAGAGTGCCTCGCGTTCAAGAGGTCTCGAGTTCGAATCTCAGTAAGGGCGAGTTATATGGATAAAGTTTCCCCGGGGTTTTTCCTCATCCTGAAATATGAGTCTGGTAACTCTAGGCTCTGTGGACCCTAGACTCATTTGGACATCATTTCATTCATCGTCTGCGTTCAAGAGGTCCCGAGTTCAAATTTCGGTCAGGGTGAGTTACCTGGATAAGGTTTTTCTGGGTTTTTTCCCTATCCTCCAAGACGAATGTCGAGTAATTCTAAGCTCCATGGACCCTGGACTCATTTGAGCATCATTTCACCCAATTCATTCACGTCCGATATGACTTAACGTTGCAGGCCGTAAATTATATATATATATATATATATATATATATATATATATATATATATATAAAGAAAAGTCATCGTCCGATATGGCTTAACGTTAGAGGTTCTCCCTTGCCCTTAACTCTAAGCTCCGTGCACTCTGGACTCATTTGAACATAATTTCATTCATCGTCCAATATGACTTAACATTTAAGGTTTTACCTTATCCTGAAAAAAGAATGTCTGGTAACTCTGGTATCGATGTACTCTGGACTCATCTGAACATCATTTCATTCATCGTCCGATATGACTTAACGTTGGAGGTTTTCCCTTATCCTGAAAGATGAATGTCTGGTAACTCTAAGCTTTATGTACTCAGGACTCATTTGAACATCATTTCATTCATAATCCGATATGACTTAACTTTGCAGATTTTCTCTTATCCTGAAAGATGAATATCTGGTAGCTCTAAGCTCTATGTACACTGGACTCATTTGAACATCATTTCATTCATCATCCGATATGACGTAGCTCTGGAAATTTTCCTCATCCTGAAATATGAATGTCTGGTAACTCTAAGCTCTATGTACTTAGACTCATTTGAACTTAATTTCATTCATCATCTGATATGGCAACGTTGCAGGTTTTCCCTTATCCTGAAAATGAATGTCTGGTAACTCTTAGCTCTATGGAGCCTAAACTCATTTGAACATTATTTCACTCATCGTCTGCGTTCAAGAGGTCCCGAGTTCGAATCTCGGTCACGGTGAGTTACCTGGATAAGTTTTTATCCAGGGTTTTCCCCTATCCTTCAAGACGAATATCGGGTAATTCTAAGCTCCATGGACCCTGGACTCATTTCAGCATCATTTCACCCAATTCATTTACGTCCGATATGACTTAACGTTGGAGGACGTAAATTACAAAAAAAAAAAAAAGTCATCGTCCGATATGGCTTAACGTTAGAGGTTCTCCCTTACCCTTAAATATGAAAGTATGATAACTTAAGCTCTATGCATTCTGGACTCATTTTAACATAATTTCATTCATCGTCCAATATAACTTAAAATTTAAGGTTTTACCTTATCCTGAAAAAAGAATGTCTGGTATCTCTGGTAACGATGTACTCTGGACTCATCTGAACATCATTTCATTCATCGTCGGTTATGACTTAACGTTGGAGGTTTTCCCTTATCCTGAAAGATAAATGTCTGGTAAGTCTAAGCTTTATGTACTCAGGACTCATTTAAACATCATTTCATTCATAATCCGATATGACTTTGCAGATTTTCTCTTTCCTGAAATATGAATGTCTGGTAACTCTAAGCTCTATGTACACTGGACTCATTTGAACATCATTTCATTCATCGTCCGATATAACTTAACTTTGGAGATTTTCCTTATCCTGAAAGATTAATGTGTGATCACTCTGAGCTCTATGGACCATAGCTTCATTTAAGCATCCTTTCATTCATCGTCCAATATGACGTAACTTTGGAAATTTTCCTCATCCTGAAATATGAATGTCTGGTAACTCAAGCTCTATGTACTTAGACTCATTTGAACTTCATATCATTCATCATCTGATATGACTTAACGTTGGAGGTTTTCCCTTATCCTGAAAGATGAATGTCTGGTAACTAAGATTTATGGACTGTAGGCTCATTTAAGCACTATTTCATTCATCGTCCGATATGACTTATCATTGGAGGTTTTCTCTTATCCTGAAAGATGAATATGTGGTAACTATAAGCTCTATGTACTCTGGACTCATTTGAACATCATTTCTTTCATCGTCCGATATGACTTAACGTTGGAGGATGCTCATTTAAAAAATAAGATTGGTATAATCTTAGCTGGTATACGTTAAGTGATATATGAACGAGTAATACACGACAAACGTACCTATCTGAAATACACAGTACATTTCAAATATTTTTATGATGCAAGACATTTATGGAGCATCCATTATTAATGACTTGAATTCTTCAACAATTTGTTATTCTATTAACACCTGTCGATTTTCAGTTGTTCTTCACAAATGTGTGAAAAGGTTATGGATTATAAGGCCAATTCTTAAACAGTTGACTGTCTCCATTTGTGTTGTTTTATAAGCCCTTATCTAGAAAAAATAAAATTGATAAAAAGTAAGCTTCAGTAAGAATAATTGAGATATCCAGAAATAAATTCAGGAGGATAGAGAAAGTCGTAAAGATTTAACACTCCTGATATTGGCTAAAGTTTGATGATACAGTACGCGCCATTATCTCTACATTTACTCCTGCACAAGGGTAATTTAAACGCGACGTTTCTAAAAATAAATGAAGTTTGTTTATACCTGACAGTTGTTTCCTAATGCTTTGGGAGGTGATGGCTTCGTAGTTGGTTTGATTTACTATAATGATTAGGTAATTATCACTATTTAAAAATTTTGTGTCACTCAAAAATGAATTTGACTGGAGAAAACTTATGAGCTACGATTTTTTGCGATTTTAAAACTACGTTAACGCCTAAAACCACGTAAAGATAGGCTTAGAAATACGCTTAGCGAATAAGAGACGTCTAACAGAACAATTCATAGTTAGTACAAAGAATACAAAATAGATCAAAATTATCCGCAGTATAGTGTCATTCGCATTATGGAAATTTGCGGTTCATATCCCGCCAGGATCCTTGCAACTAAGAAATGCTGCGGATGTACCCTAAACTTCGGCCTGGAACGTTTTTTTCCCAAAATTCCATTTCTGATTCTAGGTATCATTACATTGTATGTATCCACCAGCGTCCACTTGTAGTAGCCTGTATTAAGAACTGATAGTAAACATCACCAAACACAGCCGTTGTCAATTATGCCTCAAAATAAACAGAAATAAAATTATTATTAAGAAAGAGGCAAATCCCACACTGAGCTGATGGATTTACGTAAAGAATTCCAATCCTGGAAATTAGAAAACTTTCGTGTTGTTGAAGACATATTTTAAATTTCCTGCACACGAAGTTTATTCTAGTTGATAAGAAAATATATTTTTCTTCTCAGAGTCAATCTCTCTATAAGAAGCAACCCAATTTCCTTTTCTCTGTTACACAGATTGCTGTATTGGAATGAAAATGAACCAAGCTCATAAGGTATGGTTAAATTATCCGATGTTTTCGTGTAGTAAGATTTTGTCTATTTCTTACAGTTTCTATACACAAATCATTCAGGACCAGGATCACTTCAGAAGCTGTTTTCGCTAATTACATGTTTTATGTAAATTCCTTAACTCAAGGACATATTAACAAATATTTTATAGCGTTTTCGAAAATGAAAATAAAATATTACAAGTAAAAGCAGTATGGGACGATGGTGGGAGCTTCTGAGAATCTTATGATCTTCTTAGCATTATAAATTAACTCAGTGATTTCAGTATCAGAATATGCTAGACACAGTAAAACAGCGCGCCTCAGAAACGTGTCTGCCTCACGTTCAAAAGATCCCGAGTTCTAATCTTGGCCAGGGTGAGTTACTTGGATACAATTTTTCCGGCGTTTTTCCTGATCCTGAAAGAGGAATGTCGGGTAACTCTAAGCTCTATAGACCCTGGGTTCCTTTATGCATCATTTTCACTCATTTCATTCATTGTCCGATATGACACGGTTGGAGGACGTCAATTTTTGTTTAAAAATGACGAAATAAAATTATGCATAACACCCTAAAGCGAGAAACAAAGGACAATCTGTGTAGATCTGACAAGCTATAGACATAAATTCCTTTCTGAATATACATCGTATTTATGGATAAGAAAAAATAACCTGAAGTGTTTGTAGTTTAGAGAATAGTTTACTTTACTTTTAACATCAAACCGCTATTACTTTGTGAGCAGATCCGACAGGGTTTTGTTCTGTTTTAACAAACATTTCCAGATCTGTGTTCCACGAAAAAAATAAAATAAAGGAGGCTTTGAACGAAAACAGACGATCTTCTTTTATTTCTGCCTTGCTTTTAGTGTCATTCCTTTGAAAAGAAGAAGAAAGGAGAAAATATTCATTAGGGAAAATAAAAGACCTGAATTGTTTTTCATTAACCCCGTCAAGCAAAGAGTATAAAAATAGCTGTTATCTTTGAATGGTCTAACAACAACGGGGACCTATGAAAGAAGACGTAAAAACTCGCAACTAATTTGTGATGCCAGCTGTCTTAAGAAGTGCTTTGTTCTTTTTATGCTGCGCACCACCCTTCCCTTCCACTCCTTTTTTGTTTTTAACTTGAGAAACGAAAAATGTAAGCATCGGGCATTAGTGACAATGAAAAATACGACTCTTGTGTGAAAGTGACTGCCAACACAAAAAGTTACTATACATCCGCGACCCTCTACGTTATTAAAACTAACGCATTCCTCCCGGCTCTGCTTAATTACGTACTTAACTATTGAGAACTATGTCTGCTTTCAGTTTAATATAAAAATGCATTTGAGGAGAACCGTCGTGTGCATCATTAAATAATAAAAAGGAACCCTAATGGGCTACTTTCACATAGGTTTTTCTATTCCCTCTCGTTTATTTATTTCTGTGCTGCAAATCATTCTTACGAAGGCTTTTTATCTACTTCTTGCTAAAATGTTACACAAATATTGCACCACATATTTTGTGTAGCTCCAAAATGGATGAGGACTTTTAGAATCAATTTTAAATGATAGTTTTGAAGTATATAATTACTTTTCTGAGAAATGTCCTCTTCATTTTCGATGGCTTTTGCGTAACTGATAAACCGTAAGAGATAAAAAATCTTATTTGATTTGAATAAATAACAGAGTATATTTTTTTTTGTAAAAGTCCTATTTCCAAGATATCCCTTGATATTACTCTGAATTTGGGAATATTGCACTTTTTTCTTATTATTTCTTATGTCCTGGATAATGAAAAACAATGGAATATCACAGGTGCTGCATAGCAACCAGATCAGATCTTAAAAGATTTGGCTATCACTATAATCCTCCCATTGTACCTATAAAAATTAAGTAATACATTAATACATAAAACCTTTATCTCTACTCGGACGTAAAAAGAGGAATAATTAAGTGTTATTAAGAACAGTTTCTTCAAGGGTGATTAGAAAAAATCATGTGTGTGCACACATAATTGTCTTTTATTTCTATAAACTGTGCTTCGATTCGTAATAGATCTGGGAAGTGTACTGTCATGCACTTCCCTGTGAAGTATTGCCAGTGTAAACATGATATAGCTATGGTATGTTAGGAAACAGTCACTTACAACCTTCTTTGTATTATAAATATTGGAGCCCGGATTTGTAAGCACATTCAAATAATGAAATAAACAAGCAAATAAGCATGAAAAATGAAACAAATTTGCACAAAAACAAGCAAATAAAAATAAACATTTAATCATATACGTATTGTTTGGTATAATTTTTACCTTACGCTTGTTACAGTACACGAGAAGGATACCTTGAGATTTTGTTTGTTTGTTTGTTTGTTTGTTTGTTCCAGTGGTCATTTCGGCGGCCGTTCTCCTTTGGAACATATCGAAGGTGTTAACTCGTATTCGTTGGGTTTTGAATCATTAGATCACGCACACATTCGCACTCTCATTCACACTTCCAGACTCTGGGGAAGACGAGTCGGAGAAAAATTGCCAACAGCTGGGAATCGAATCCGGGACCCGTTTTAGATTTTCTTGTGGGAAGCTCCTGCGTTTTTCAGTGAAAAACCTTTTATCCTGTAAAAAGGATCTCTCAATGTCTCATGGCGTTACTGGAACATGCGAAAAGCACCACAGTTCTTTTTGAATGAATTTCCCTTAGATATCGTTTCTGTATCAGAAAGTTTTGTACAAATTTTACAGTGTTTCGTAATCAGGATTTTTCATTGATACCTTACTGAGTTTCTCAAAGGTAGTTTTATCAATTCTGTGAATCTCTGAAGACAACGCTACTGAAATTTTATATATCAAAGAAAGTGAATGCTGCAAGGCATTATTTCGAGTTTCCAACTGTGGTATAGTAGCAGATATTTTGGAGAAGCGGTTATGGATGTACTTTATTCTATCTTGAATGCAAAACATTCTTGTGCTGTGGCAATGTTGCGTGTAACTTCTGCATTAAGCAGTACAACACTGTTTTATTTCATTGAAATGTTCTGCGTAATATGACACAGCCTTTAACCAAGAACCCGATTGAGTTAAAACAGGCTGAGGAGGTAAAGACAATTTTGGAAGGACTTCATGAAATTTTTTAACTATAATCGGCGACAGTACACTTTCTTTACGATAGACACAAGAAGATCCACGTTTTTATATCGGCTCCTGACTCCTTCGGCGAGACGAAGGGTAAGTGAAAATTTAGTTTTAAATTAATATGATTTGATAAAATAAGCTATTTTAATTAAAAAGCATAAAATAAGCAAGCAAACGTCGTATTTCGCAGAAAAGCATTTATAAGCATTTGGCTTAGAAATCCGGGCTCTAGTAATTATCTTACAGAATTGCATTCTTGCTTGTAATCATTTTTTTTATTTTTCTAATTCCTGCATGCAGTCATCTGGACCTTTTTAAAGCCTGCCTTCAACGGATCCCTGGATAAGCGGAATATGTCATGGTCCCATTAATTTAGGGGTGGAAAACATGCTAAACTCCCTTTATTAAATTCCCTTCTTACCTCGACAACGGAAATCAAAGTACGCATTTTAACGGAAAGTTTCCAGTTCCAGAATGCAGAGCTTAGAACATTTTCAGACACACAGTGAAAATGTTTATTGTCTGCTCTAAGTATGTGAAAGCCATATCGCTAGTACCTAACCTATCTAGGAGGAGGTACACTAATAACAGTACGAATATTTAGGAATCTGTCATAGTCATCCTTCGCTGTATAACAACGTTGTCTAACAATACACTTCTGTGTATTGTTAAAGTTAAGCAAAGGTGGTGGTTTATTTCCTATAGTCACCATGGCTTCGAAAACAATTGTACTAGATCTTAACACGAGAGTTAAAGTTATTTATGTTAGTGAAAGACCGTAAAGTAGATGATGAAGGTGCTCAACGTAGGCAAAACTCAGTTCTACAGACGAAAACCGAAAATATCGAGTCGGTGGGAAAATTTGGTAATGGGAAAATAAAGAAAAAAACTGAAAACCAAGACACTAATGAAATTGTGTGAGAATGGTTCTTTAGGGTTAGGACAAAAATCACCGCATATCGGGGCGTATGTTATAAAAATATGCTAATAGGTTAACTAAAAGGCCGGGCAAGACTGAATTCAAAGCATCTAATGGATGGCTGAAGAGTTTCCACAAATCAGATTAAAAAACTTTGCGATGAATCGAATTTTAACACAGAAACCATCGCTGAATGGATTGCTGAACTACCTTCAATAATCGAAGGAAACATACATGAAAATACAGCAAACGGTGACGAGACTGGATTATTCTTTCGCGGGGTACCAAATAAGTCATTGTAGTTCAAAGGTGAGAAATGTTAGGGGGCAAAATTGTCTAAGGAAAGATTGACTGTTTTACTATGTGATTTTATGTCAGGTGAAATGGAAAGAAGAAGAAGAAGAAGAAGAAGAAGAAGAAGAAGAAACCCCTTCGTTAAACGGAAATCTCTCTTTAGAGGAAATGTTCAAGAGTACCGTTCAACTCTGCCGAAGACACGTTTTACTGTAAAATGAAAAATCGCTGAAAAACCAATTTTCACTCCCTGTACACTACTCGTGATGAAATAGTGAAAATATGGAATACAATACACCAGATTCACAATTCTATTCTTTGCCCCATACGAAGAACAAACAAATGAGGATTTTGTGTGTGTGTGTGTGTGTGTGTGTGTGTGTGTGTGTGTGTGTGTGTGTGTGTGTGTGTGTGTGTGTGTGTGTGTGTGTGTAATTTACGTCCTCCAGCATTTAGTTATATCGGACGATGAATGAAATGGGTGAAATGATGCTCAACGCGTCCGGGGGCCATGGAGCTTAGAGCTACCCAACATTCGTCTTTCAGGATAAGTGAAAACCCCGGAAAAACCTTATCCAGGTAACCCACCCTGACCGAGATTCGAACTCGGGATCTCTTGAGCGTGAGGCCAAATGAGGATCTGAACTTTAAATTGGCTTATTAAGTATTAGAAAAATATACTGTCACATTCACATGTTTTTCTCTAATCACTTTACTACAAACTACTCTTACGAAAATTACTTTTTCTGTCTTCTTTATGGCAGCGCCGTGGCTCAGTGGTTAGACCGCTTGGCTCTCACCAAGGTGGCCCGGGTTCGATCCCAGGCGACCGCAAAGTGAGATTTGTGATGGACAACACGGCACTGGGGCGGGTTTTCTCCGGGACCTCCGGTTTCACACGCCATCTCATTCCACCGGTGCTCCATCTTTATCTTATGTATCATCAGTGTCACCGCCTGCGGTGCCGTGTGTAATAAAAGCGGGCGTTAAACACTACACATTACACATTATAACAATTCACATAAATCTTCGCTGCACATTTTGTTGTAGGTGTAGAAAGATAAAAAAGCGACAGTGATGTTTCAAGTTCATGTTGTTAGTATGACCTTGATAAATTCAAAAATAACAAAGACTATCTCGGAAACGTTAACGCCACGAAAAGTCTACTTTGACACAAATTAAATGATTTTACATCTATAATTTTTTGTGATAATATTTTGTCTTCATTTCTATTAGTTATGCAAGTATCTTAAACTTATAGCGTTTTAATCAAAACTGTGAAGAGAAAATTAAAATCCTTAAAGACCAAAAAAAAAAAAAAACCAAATATGCTCCATACACACAAACATACGCACAACCTCTCTTGTTTTGTTTTGTCTAGTGTATAAAAATTTAAAGTTGAATTTCGATGTGGTATTTTTGTATGAAATGCTAATTATATGCAGATGACAGAAGGTATAAAGGTTTATTTCCTGCTTATGCTCTTAACTAAACCGTGGGTTGCAGAAGCGATCAATGAATGAGCTTCAAGCACAACATTTGCAGGCGCTGGTTTGTGAATGGCTTGCATTTATATAAACGTGTTCACCAGAAATAATAAAATACCTTCTGGAAATCCGATATAACTGGGGCAGCGAAATTTTCAGTGGCTTCGTATTTGCACAGCACAAATTGAAGGTAAAATTTAAATCTAAATCAAGCTTCAATTTTTTAAAAGAATTTCATAGCATCAGACCTACGTGCAGGGAGCAAGGAATTAAAGCTGTCCACATTTATATATTTCTCTTTTATGGTATAGAATTTAGAAACTACGGATTAATTGGCTTAAACCTTGTTAGAAGCGTCAATGAGAGAGTAATTTATCTACCAGGGCGTGTGTTCGAATTCCACTTCTGAAACCAGTTTGATAACGCAAATATTTCGCTTAAAAGCTTCTTTATTTTCTCCAAAACCATTAGCTGTATATTAACGTACAATTAGACTTTCTTTAACGCAAATACAAGAATTCGAAAAGTCTCCACAATGATCCTTCAAGTCTCTGCAGCACGTATCCTTTGTGTTGATATAATCTACATCCAGATCCACCTCTAACATGGAGCTACACATCAACACAACTCCGATTTTCACATGTAAACTGCTTCGCTGCCGGTTCTACAGCTCGGTGATCCCTCACTCTGCACGAAGCACCACACTGCTACTCACTACCCACTCTCATTGTGGAACTCGCATCGGGCGCGGTAGATCTTTCTGAAATCTGAAGCCTCTGAATTGCAGTCGCGGAAGGCCTTTTGTGTAGCAATGATACATCGAATCGCTTTCTGACGTCAGGCTACTTTGAACGCGTGTTTATTTCTCACGGCAACTTGATTCCTCTTTCTAACGTTAGCCAGGGCGTGTTATTTTCTCAAGGCAGATATGCACGATCACTGTCACGTTATTTTACTTGACAATTAATACAATTCTATACAATTTCGTTAGTTCATTATATTTACTATTGTACTAAGTCACATCGTGATATTTAAAATACTATTAATTAAAAAGAAACAAATACATGTTCTTTTAAACAGTTGACACTCCCGGTCTTTACTCTTTTACATTTAATATTTGAGTCATTAAATAATTAGTGACAACATCTGATTTAACAACAACAAAAAACATTTTTAGAGGAGTCACATTATTGCAGTGCTTGGAAGTAATTTCCTCCAACAGAACTAGCATCCACACATCAGGGAGCCGACGGATGCCATTCACAGCGTATTGTTGTCCCAATATTAGAACATACTGCTCTACTGCTGCTATAATTGTCTGTCTGGTTCTAAAGCGAACTCCTCTAAATGATATTTTCATTTTCCCAACAAGGTTGAAATCACATGGGCTCATATCTGCGGATTATGGAGGATGCTCCACAATTTTCCAGCTCCATCTGTGAAGTAAATTAACAACAGGGGCAGACATGTAAGAGCGAGTGCCATCATGTAACACAGTGGGATGAGAATTCAGGAGTTCTGGACGTTTACGACTCACAGCTGATCGTAAATAGTGTTCCATAACATGACTAATATGTACAATTCACACGATTTCCTTGAGGAACTGAATGAGTGATAAGAACACCGTCAAAACCATAAGCAACAATGAACATGATTTTAAGCGGATGCTGTTCTTGTCGATACATTTTTGGCCATGGTGAATCAATGTGCCGCAACTCATTTGATTGTCTCTTTAATTTTGTTTGGTAGTATTGAACACAGGTTTCATCTAATGTTATGATACGTCGAAGAAAACGCTCGCGTTCACGTTCATAGCGTTCTAAGTGCAATCTCGCTGTTTCCATTCTCTGCCACACTGTTTCCTCTGTAAGATTGTGTGAAACCCATCAAGCGCAAATTTTTCTCATCTTTAATTTCTTCTTAATCGTACCAGGAGAAATTCCAACTTCCCTTGCTAGTTCAATACAAGTCCAAAAACGGGTTCTTCCAGCAGTGCTGTAACAGCTTACACAAGCACATCATCACTTATTGCGGTCTGCCAGCTCCACGTTTTTTATGAACGTCTTCCCTTCCTCTACGAAATGCATTCGCCCACCTACCCACGGTACGATATGGTAAAGTCTGTCTACCACAAGCTTCTAATAATTCTGTATGGCATTGTCGAGCATTGATACCTCTTTCAATCTGAATTTTAATGAAGTACTTTGTTCGTATTTACTAAACATATTTAAAGCCCTAAAGACAACAGCCTACAATTAAACTTACTAAGAATGTCTTATTATATAAAATTGTCTTCAAACTCACAGCTAATAAACGTTAGATGCTCTTATTTATCATTGTTATCAACTTACATGAGTTACCGCTGATAGCGCCAAATGCAGCCAGTGTTGCCACTAATTTTTGAATGACCCATGTAATATTATAATGGAAAGGCAGAATCCATAGAACTCAATAGTACACAAAAGGATATGTTTATTCACTTACATTAATTATATTATACGGGGCAACATATATTATATATCCTTAATTAATATGAGGAACACATTTGATTAAAATATTATAATAACTGGATTTAATAATATGGATGAGGTAGTATAGCACCATATTTTGTACCAACTCCGACGCTACTGCAGCTGGACCCTTTTTCGAACAACAGTAGTTATTATTTATACTTGTGGCTGCCCTATTATTAAGGTAGGGCATGGATACTTGGTCTTAAACTAAAAATTTTAATACTTAACACCTCTCTAATTTCATTCTTTTCAGCAAGAAATCCACATACAAATCATCTTCAATTATATAGCTTTATCAAATTACTGAATAAATCATAAAAAATTCGTTAATCTTATGTCTTTACTGACTATAAGAAAAATCAGAATATCAAATTAGAGAAGAGATTAGGCACACACTCATACACACAAGTATGCGTATTTATTACAGTTGACTTTAAATGTAAAATCCTTAACGTCACTTTATTTCAATTGCACATTATTTTATTTTTCTCTTGTTCAGTTTGTTATTGTACAATGTAAACTAAATCACGTTCAAGAGGTCCCGAGTTCGTATCTCGGTCAGGGTGGGTTACCTGGATAAGCTTTTTCCCGGGGGTTTACCTTATCCTTACAAACGAATGTCGGGTAGCTCTAAGCTCCATGGACCCTGGAAACATTTGAGCATCATTTCACCCATTTCATTCACCGATGATTCATTTCATCATCTGATATGACTTAATGTTGGAGGACGTAACATTAAAAAAGGAAAAAAAAAAATGTAAACTAAATGATTTTGAAGCATGAAACATTAATTTGAATGTCAATATCATTAAAGCATTCAACAATTTTAAAAATGCTCAGTTTATATTCAGTATTTGCGCCAATTTTCACATTTGTTCTGCTAACTTATAAATTAAAGAATTGCCTGCAAATTGAAATATACATATGAATCTCCCATAGATCTGGAATTTGCTAGGTAAGTATCTTTTATTTCAATAGAAGAATAAGCTTGATAAAATGATTTTTTATCATCTACAAGAAACTTTCAAATTTATACCGCTTTAAAAAATTCAATACATCACTGCATTCCATTTAAGGGTGCAATAGAGATGTACATAGAAGAGAGGAGGGTATTATGGAATAGTCGGGAAACATGGAATACCAAGATTTCGGCTCTGTTTGCTGCTGCTATCGTGTGGGAGTGCCATAAAGTAGTTACGAAAGCCTTCAATGATGCACTGTACTGAAAGTGACAGCTTGTTGTTGTCATTTCACTAGCTACAGAGTAAGGTGTGTTTTGTGATATTTAAAAGTTCAAAACTTCTGCTAGTGACCTAAATAATGATTAAGCATAAGGTACACTACAAGAATTATAATTTGTTTTATTGGGGTCGCTTTTAGCTAACAATGTTTTGCACGTTACTTTAAAGGTTTATTGTCGAAGATGCCGTGTCGGACATTATGGAATACCAGATATTTCTTAATACCAGACGTAAAAGTATAACATAACCGTTCAAAAATTACTGAACAGAAATAAAGTTAAAATGGATTTTGAGTATAATATTACTAACTAAACAATAATTATTACTGATATAAATAGAACGATAACCTAATTTAAATCCATTTGAAACTAAAACTATAATTATACACTTGGTCTATGATCTAGGCCTATAAACATTTGATTATAGATGTTTTCTCTACTGTAAACCAATCATGTTTCATGTTTCATGAAATAAAAAAATTAATTTTACAATGTTTAAACCACCTATTCCATAATATCCGACTACATCCATTTATAACATTTTTATAAATACATTTTAACAACAGAAATAATAGTAGTTTGTTTTAAAAGTGACAGTTCGTTACAGTTATGGCATGCACTGATGATGATTTGCCCGCCTCGGTAGCGTGGTGGGAGCATGTCTGCCTCACGTCCAAGAGGTCCCGAGTTCGAATCTCGGTGAGGACGAGTTACCTAGATAAAGTTTTTTCGGTGATTTCCTTTATCCTAAAAGATGAATGTCAGGTAACTCTAAGCTAAATGGACCCCGGGCTCATTTGAGCATCATTTTATCCATTCCATTCATCGTCCGATATGACTTAACGTTGGAGGACGTAAATTACAAAAAAAAAAAAAAAAAAAAAAAAAAAAACTCATGATGATTTAGTGATTTTTATTTAAAAACCAGTTAAGTGATTTTTAGAAATATAAATGGTATTCTATAATGCCCTCCTCTCATCTAAGAGAACTTTGTCTTCATACTACATTAAGCTTAACTTCTCCTAACTTGATTTTTTGAGATTAGCAAACGAGCACCATGTTCAGTCAGTTCTGTTTATATACACGACGGTAGAAAAACTGTCAGAAATTTATTCCTCATGTTTTGAAAGGCCCTAGGTTCAAATCCCCGCAGTGACAACCCGGCCGAAGGTTTTATCCACGAATTTTCAAATAATTCCTTTTATAAATGTATTTCATTTGTTTTTCCTTCACTGCTATATAAGTCCTTAGGGGTGTAAGTGGTACAAAGAAGAGGTTAATTAATTGAAGATGAATAAATAATTTCCACCATTACCTATTAGGTACCATATCGTTTTTCTCCTTTACGATTCTCTTTACATTCTTATCTTGCAGCATATATTATCTAAACACACACACACACACACACACACACACACACACGCACGCACACACACGCACGCACACACACACGCACACACACAAACAAACACACACACACACGCACACACATATGTATATATAATACTGCTGATTTAGCAAATGAATTTACTATTTAATGACATTAATTGCCATAGATATATCTGAAATGCTTTCATAGTAGATAATAGGTTCCTGGTTACGTGCAAGATGCATAAGCAATAATTTTTTTTCATGAAAGTTGAATATGAGTTAATAATAAATATAGAAGTGAAGATGGCATATTTGCATTGACATTAACTTCAATCTGGGACAATTTATAGCATAGTAAAATAATAATTGATGTAGTTATACTTGTGTATTTCTCTAACGACTATAATTTATTTTTGTATATTTTCTTAAGTTATTTTAACAGAAATTTTGATTTTATCTCGATGAAGTTTTGCAGAAATGATTTCATTGCAGTTTTCTTTGTAGTCGCAAGAGAAATACCTATAAAAACGCAAAATTGGTAGTAAAATTAAAAGAAAAAAGCTAGTAGCTATATGTTGGGTTTGAAATTCCATATGAAAGGAACCATGGTGACCAGCCATTTCAAACAAAAATATGAAGTACAGAGCTATTCAGAAAGAAAGAACAGATTTCAAACAGTTGTTTCTCCAAACTGAAAAGACTCTCCGTTTATGGAGAGAGAAAAGTTTACAATTTTATATTATGCATTCAACAGGAGCACTGTGTGTTACATGAAAAGTGTCAAAACGGTGGCTCATTTGTAGCCACTCATGAATCAGCTGGTCTTCGGTTATCGATTTCACAGCTTCAGCAATTCGATATCGTAGATCTTCAAGAGAATTCAAGTAATGTAGGACGTGGTAAAAGAAATGAGGCCGGACTCCATCTTGCATGAAGATGAAGTCATCTGAATCTTCAAGTTGGTGAAATAACCAGTTTTCAAGCATGTATAGATAGATAAGTCGCGTCAAAGTTTTCTCCATGAAGAAAGGTCCATAAACCTTGGTTACAGATATCACACAGAAGACGTTCACCTTTGTGTGAATCTTTTTCATGTTGAATAACTGCCATAGGATGTTAACTTGCCCAAATTCAAACATTATGGCGATTACCTTTGCCAGAAAGATGAAAAATGCATTCATCGGAAAAAAGATTAATCGTTGAGAAAAATTGTCTTCTCCCATATCATCTAACATGCCAATGCACAATTCGTATCTTTTGTTTGTGGTCGTCAGGATGCAGTGCTTGCAATAACTGCAGGTTGTAATGGCCTCAGGTGCAGACGATGTTTTGGAACTCGATATACCATTGGTTGAGAAATGTTAAGTTCCATGCTTGCTTGTTATGTGCATTTCGTATAGCGTACAAATACGCTCGACATTCTCGTCCGATGTGCGAGGAGTCCCGTACTTTTCCTTTTTGCAGATGCAACATGTTCTACGAATTTTCGATGCCACTCGTAAATTTGCCTATGACGAGGCGGTTGTTTATTAAATTGACGGTGAAATGCTCGTTGAACTGCAATAATGGACTCTGGTTTAAAACTAGAGTCCTAGTAGTTTCGCTAATTGCAGCACACAACCTTCAACCCCATACAAAGACACCTCCGCCAAACCCAACAGTGGTGTCGGCGTTGCTGGATGTCCGTTAATCCGGTATAAGCCACGCCATACTTTTCACAACGCGTCAAACCCCCGCAGACTGCCCCAACTTCAGCTTCCGAGGCCGAAGGATAGTGTGGACTAACTCCATCCAGTACCTTGGAGTAACATTGGATAGAGGCCTAACTTTTCGCCAGCATATCAGGGACCTAGCGGCGAGGGTGCAGGGAGCAATTGCTTCCCTGTATCCAATGCTCGGGTCGCCTCGATTCCAGTTGGCCTGAAGTTATACCTCTTCCGAGCGCTGGTAATTCCAGTGATGCTATATGCCTGCGAGATCTGGGACATGGCCGCAGCTAGCGGCTAGCGCAGCTAGCCATGGCTAGCATGGCTTCAACGTGCACAGAATAGAGGACTACGGTCTACATATTCTGTGGGTCGTTACTTTCCTACTAGGTTCTTCACGAAGCCTCCTGTCTTCCCTAAGTGGAGGATGAAATTAGGCGTCGGGCATCAAAATTATACGCTAGTTTACCTACACATAGAAGCGCCCTTGTTACATCAATGGGAGATTATGACCCCACTAGATGCCGTTCCAGGCTGTTCCGGGTACCCCGCATGGCTTGCGGGCACCCGAGATAACCCAGGAGCTAATCCTAATAGCAGCTAATGCTGAACTCCTTATAATTCTTCTAAGCTGTTTGGCATCTAAATTGTCCAACTAAAACCTAACTTTAAAAGTAAAATACCAGGGTGCAAGGTATTGCATCCTGCCCTTTAACCCAAAGGTACATAAATTGTAACCTTAAAAGAAACTCCAACCTCAAAACCTACAAAATCCCAATTGAAAAACCTTACCTGCGGTAAAACACTTAACGGGTGGGCACGCCGCAAAAACCTTCTGGCTTTATATAGCCAGTCAGCACCTCGGTCCGGTCCGGTCCGGTCAGCAGACAAAATGATTTCCCTTGTGATATACCGCCATTTCACTACGAACAACAGCGCCAATGCGGCCGTGATGGAACTTCTACCCCCCCCCCCCCACCACGTATTTCAATTGTAAACATTTCTCTCTCTATGAACGTTGGAATCGTGTTAACATATTTTGTATAACTCGAACAGAGAGGCGTATAGACCTTCAGGTGACCAGCGCTGCCATCGTCCCTTATCAGGTCTTATCTGATCGATTAGAATAGTGAAATATTAGTAAGTTGACGTACAGTAAGTTACGAAACACAAAGAGAGCGATTGGAAGCTGCGTGTGTCTATGTGATATGTTTTCACGCGCCTGTATGACACGTAGCTGTCCAGAAGACATGATTAAATCTAAACAGACTATACATACACTGAACTCGCCGTGTATGTGCGATAAGCTGAAGTAAACTTCTCCGAGTTGCGAATTTTTCACGATACGCTTTCTCGCTTTGCCATGTAGTAGTTAGGAAGAGATAAATGTTTGAAATCTATTTCTATTCGAATAGCCCTGTATTAAACAACTCAAACTCTGCATGACTGTATCCTTTATTCAGATAATTCCAAAACGCGTTGCAAATCTGAATCTAGTAGAAAGTGGGTGAAATAAGTATATAATTTATTAACATTATATATTAAAGATGTATATAAATTATGCATAAATTTCACTAATTTTGCCGCGGCGCTTTGCAGAAATAGAGTGCTTAGGCCGGACAGGTACAAAACATATGAAGTACTGTGTGGCCTTGAAATCAGTTTATTAGCGAACCTCGGTACACCCTGCTGCGGTTTTGAAATGGCTTTCTGAACGGATTATTAGCTTAAAATCTACCGTCAATGAGGAACAGTAACAGACCACATGATTAACAAACATTAGTGGTCGCCTGCCCTTCATTTCACGAGTAAAACCGTATTAGCGCTGACCTCTATGCCACGGTTTGTTAGACAAGCTTTGTGAAACCAACCAAAGAAAAACATGCGCCGACAGAAAACAAATACGTTGAAATAAACCACACGTTAAGGGGTAAAAAAGACATCAAAAAGAAAGAAAATAATAAAAGGACTGAAGCCACAAAGAGGGCGCAGAAAGCTGTGTTCTAAAACAAAAGATAATAACAGTATTATGATGGGATATGTTCCATCAACACGACCATTGCTTTCTATCTTACCGGTGGTGCCATCTCGCGCGGTTTTCGAGGAACTAAAGACAAATCGTCGGAAAACTTAAACCATACAGTGAAATACTCATAAATCACCAATAGCTACCACTAAAACCTATTTGAAATAAACCCTAATTTAACAGGTATGCGTTTTCTGTAGATAAACCGCCTAACAGTTTCTCAACTATATGAAAATACACACAACTTCCGAACGAAGACATTTTAGAACAGTTAAAAAATAAACTTCTTAATTTTATTTCAGTATTTTAAGCAGGCGGTACGCAAATCTAAATCTTTAGAGACGCTTTGAGATACGGAAAATAAGGATTTTTTCCATGTGGTGGGGGATATTTTTTATAGAATGGCAATAAACTAAATACTTGAGGTAATTGTATCTAGCATGTCTAATTACCCCAATCAGGAATGAGATGTGGATACAGCCAAATCTACCAACACAACAAGTGTCGAATAAATCTGGAACTTCGTATTTTAGTTCGGTATCTTCCAAAATGAGATACTAGAAAATTGACGAGAAAATTTAATCACCACAAAATATGCTTGCACGGAAACAACTTCATTGTACTTATTTTTTCGTAAACATAAACGATTTTGATTAAAATAGCATATTTTAAATATTTTTTTTGACAAATACATTTATTGTACAACTTTTTTTTTGTGTAAATCCTTGTGAAGTAGGCCTTGAATCTGAATGATTCTTAAATCTTACCGCAAAAGAAAAAAAAAAAATGTAAATTTCCCCAGAGGGTGCAGAATATGTCAAAATATTTTTTCTGGCATTTTCTCTTTCTAAGATATTCTTTGCTATTGCTTTAAATGTTCGAATACTTGCAGCACCTTCCTCAAGTGGAACATCGCCAGTACTTTTTTCTTGAAATCATCCAAATTTCTCTCACATTCATCGACATTAATTTCAAATCTATCACGCATTGATGCACTTTTGAAGCACTCGACATTTGCTTGTCTTACAAAATAATTTTGGATGAATTTCTCATTTAAATTTCAATCACTCTATATACCTATATGAAAGGACGTAAAACAGTTAATCTTAAACCTTACTTATACTAATTCTGAGTTCAACCTACCAGCATAGTGTTGCATACCAGGATTGTAAGGGGAAGGAAAGACTTACAAACCTAATCTACAACTGGGGTTGTAGCCATAGGGATGGTAGAGCAAAATAAAACATCAACAGTCAACCTGAGCCGACTAACTCTATTTAAAGAAACCTAGTAATTATACAGAGTATTTCCTGAGTCTAGAAGAGACCAGGGGTGCTTTAGTAATACTTGGTGACATAATAATTTAATAATATCTTACCATTGGTGATGTGTTGGGTGTATGGCTGGTCCGAAGAAGTATAATCTGCTGCGTCCGGCGGGGGTTATGGTATTCGTAGAAACACTGTCAGAACAACCGACATAGAGTCCCCTCTGACATCCCTACGACGTTTCACACCGAGGGCTAACTTTACCAGGCTTAAATAGCGGTTCTACAAAAAGTCAATTCAGCGATTCCCACTAACTATTAATTTTGCATCATACTGTTTTGCGTTATTGAGGAAATGTTTAAGCCTGTCCTGACCCATTATTTCTTCTGGTCAGCAGAATCAGTCTGGGTCACATGTGGATAATTTCCTTATGCCAACAGACTGCCAGTCAGCGGAATTTACGTTTGACATACATTTCTGTTAGAATCAATACATGTTACAGAATACCGAAATTTCCAAATCTAACTCAGCCTATACACGTAACAATAGTTACAATTTTAATTGCAGTAGTTAAAACTATCACGCAATTATTATTTTAAGATTTATGTATTAAATCATTTTATCCCAATAAAAGAATAAGCTTTCGTAATAATTAATAATAATAATAATTAATAATAATAATAATAATAATAATAATAATAATAATAATAATAATAATAATAATAATAATAATAATAATAATAATAATAATAATAATAATAATAATAATAATAATAATAATAATAATAATAATAATAATAATAATAATAATAATAATAATAATAATAATAATAATAATAATAATAATAATAATAATAATAATAATAATAATAATAATAATAATAATAATAATAATAATAATAATAATAATAATAATAATAATAATAATAATAATAATAAACATTGGAGGGTAGAGAAGTCACCTATATGTAAAACAACAGATTTTCTAAAGATATTTACGTGACAAACTATATTTCTTGCAAAGATATAGTCAGAATGAAAAAATCAATTCCATAGCCGGGATTTGAATCACGGATCACCCGGTCTCCTCCCGATTGCTCTAAACACTGAACTATCATAGCCAACATGTCAGTACGGTATTAAATTCTTCAACTGACTCGTATTTTCCTGTTAAACCAGTAGGAGTTCTCATAAGCACATGAGACAGCTACCTTAATGGCAACTTACATCAAGTAATGTACTTCAAGTCCCCTGGTTTTTAGTTCAACCACTAATTGGTCAATTAATGGAAATTAGTTGTTATTTTACACTAGCGCAGTGATTTACCGGGAAAAATGAGAGTCATTTGAGAATTTAATGTCATACTGGCATGTTAGCCAAGGTAGCTCAATGATTAAGAACAACGGGACGGAGACCGGCAGATCAGTGGTTTAAATCCCAGCTATGGCACTGAATATTTGTATATTGACTCTTGCTTTCCAAACTTTGGCCTACATTGGTTAGCGTGAAATAACAATTCATTTACACTCTATAATTCTTGAAACTTCTTGTCCTGTATTTGGAAGAAATTTTGTCTAGTCTTTTTATACTTGGAAAACGTTACCAGGTAGGAAATAATATACAGTAGAACCTCGTTTACCCGCATGAACTGGGACGGGAGCCGGGTTATCCAGTATGGCGGAAAAACGAATAAAGTACAATGTACATCACCGAAACATTGTAATGGAGTTTAGAAATTACAATCGGCACACTTTCACTTCAAACCACATACACTGCATATATTGTAATAGACTATGTATGTGTACTGCATACTGTACACAATATAGCTACCTACTACTCGTTATTAAAAAAGGCAATGAGCTTATGCTGTCGCAGTTTAGTGTATCGCTTACGAGCAGCGCGATCTCTCATCCCCTTCAACATAAGAAGTTCATTTGGTAATGAACGGTTTACCCCTCAAAATAAAGCATGAATTTCTCTATGTTGCTACTACTTGTATGGGGGTCATAATCAGAGCTGGCTCATCAACACTATCTCAATCTGAATACTCTTCATTTTATTTTCAGTAACATTGCATGATGCAATAATGCCTTCCTACGTAATCGGTTTATAACCTCTGTCATTGTCAATATCTTCTTCAACATCGGAACAGCCTTCCTGTCGACGGGCCCTAAATCACCACACACTCACTCACCAACATCGGAACAGCCATTCATATTTTTGAAAATGTCTATAAAATCTTTTTCCACGCTTTTTTCTCTTCTACAATCTTGTTTTTTTGGCAAGTCACACACACCAGAACAGAACTTTTTCCATGACTTTATGAACGTTTCTCTTCCAACCTGGTCCCAAGCAAGTGGAGTGAGTGCAATGAATTCGCCCCCTGGCTAAATAACATTTTTTTTTTCAAAACTGGTACGGATTATCCGAACGTCCGGGATAAACAGGGTTTACTGTACTGTGGAAAATTGCAGATGTCTTTAAAACTCACAACTTTTGTGGCATTGGTCCTTCGTAAGCTTCTCCATCGTAATTAGTTTGGTCGTTTCTATTTTTATTACTTTTTGAAAGTTATGTTGGTATTTAGTTATTTAGACGAAGTCCTGGAAAGCAAATTGAATTTCAAGGCCAACAAAGGGCTACCCACGTTTAAACATTTGAATAATGAATTAGGTTCCCTGCGTCCTTCTATTGTTTTGTAGTGAAGCTATTTTTTAAAGTTTTTTCCTTTTTTTTTTTTTTTAATTTTCGTTATCCAAAGTTAAGCTACATCCGACGATCCCTGAAGTGTTAAACAAATGAGTCTAGGATTCATAGAGCTTAGGGTTACCAGACATTCATCTTTCGAGATAATGGAAGACCCCAAACGTTAAGTCATATCGGACGATGAATGAAATGATGTCCAAATAAGTCCAGGTAAATAGAGCTTAGAGTTACCAAACCATCTTGCAGGATAAGATGAAATCTCCAACGTTAAGTCATATCGGACGATGAATTAAATGATGCTCAAATGAGTGCAGGGTACATAGAGGTTAGAGTTACCAGACATTCATGTTTCAGGATAAGGGAAAACCTCCAACGTTAGCTCATGTCGGACGATGAATGAAATTGTGCTCAAATGAGTGCAGGGTACATAGAGGTTAGAATTACTAGTCATTCATATTTCAGGATAAGGGAAAACCTCCAACGTTAGCTCATGTCGGACGATGAATGAAATGATGCTCAAATGAGTGCAGGGTACATAGAGGTTAGAGTTACCAGACACTCATGTTTCAGGATAAGGGAAAACCTCCAACGTTAGCTCATGTCGGACGATGAATGAAATGATGCTCAAATGAGTGCAGGGTACATAGAGGTTAGAGTTACCAGACACTCATGTTTCAGGATAAGGGAAAACCTCCAACGTTAGCTCATGTCGGACGATGAATGAAATGATGCTCAAATGAGTGCAGGGTACATAGAGGTTAGAGTTACCAGACATTCATGTTTCAGGATAAGGGAAAACCTCCAGCGTTAAGTCATATCGGACGATGAATGAAATGATGCTCAAATGATTGCAGGGTACATAGAGGTTAGAGTTGCCAGGCATTCATGTTTCAGGATAAGGGCAAACCTCCAACGTTAAGTCATATCGGACGATGAATGAATTGATGCTCAAATGAGTGCAGGGTACATAGAGGTTAGAGTTACCAGACATTCATGTTTCAGGATAAGGGAAAACCTCCAGCGTTAAGTCATATCGGACGATGAATGAAATGATGCTCAAATGAGTCAGGGTACATAGAGGTTAGGGTTACCAGTCATTCATGTTTCAGGATAAGGGAAAACCTCCAACGTTAGCTCACGTCGGACGATGAATGAAATGATGCTCAAATGAGTGCAAGGTACATAGAGATTAGAGTTACCAGTCATTCATGTTTCAGGATAAGGGAAAACCTCCAACGTTAGCTCACGTCGGACGATGAATGAAATGATGCTCAAATGAGTGCAGGGTACATAGAGGTTAGAGTTACCAGAAATTCATGTTTCAGGATAAGGGAAAACCTGCAGCGTTAGCTCATATCGGACGATGAATGAAATGATGCTCAAATGAGTGCAAGGTACATAGAGATTAGAGTTACCAGTCATTCATGTTTCAGGATAAGAGAATGCGCTGGAGGAAAAAAAAAAACTCTTATCCTGATAACTCACTCTAACTGAGATTGGAAGTCGTGACCTCTTGAGCGTGATACAGACGTGCTACCATCTAAGCTACCGTGGCTTACGTTTAAAGGTTTAAGAATACGATGAGTAACAAGTTGCAGAAACTCTAAAAATAAACAATTGAGGGTAGAGAAAGAGTTTTGAATGCATAACCGATTATTTATATATTACTTATATTTTTTCGAAGTATTTTGAAAATTAATTTCGAGAGCGTTTAATATAGCATGAACATGGAATTTATTAATATGGCTGTGAGACTGCGCATTAACCACTCTCGTAGGAATGTGTCGTGTAAAACAAAGCCATTATCAAAAAGTTAAGCTGAAAACTGCAGTCGCAAAACAATATTCCTCATTTAAAGTGCTGAAACTGTTTTATGTCGGCGAAGAGCACGGAAAATAGCTGAGAAGACAAAAGTAAAAGTTTCTTGTGCTTTTAGTATTTTAATATGCGCTTTCTGCCGGGCTTTTCCCCTTCCTCTTCATCTCACCGAAAGGTGTGCAAGAGAGAAAGTTAACACGTTTTATCCATTTATTTCGCACTATGTACCAGACAGCGGCTTAAAAAAAAGGAAAAGAAAGGCTTAAAAGCATATTCCTAAAGAGGAAGCAATAAGCCTGGGCTTTAAATGTTTCGGCATTTAAACGTTCCACGTGACGTATGGGTTATATCATTTTAAAGGCTTTAATTTATACACAAATCTAGTTAGCAGAACATTTAAAATGTTAGTATTTTATATCTAATTGCTAGGCAAGGAGAGGCTTCTCTATAAAAATAGATGCACTCACATGACTCTTTTATCATTTCGCATAAACGATTCCTACAAAAGTATGTTTTTCTGCTTCTTCTTAAACTTCCTATGCACATTTATACATTTCCTTGTAGGACGCTGTAGACCAGACATCCAGACTTTTAAACAAAGTGATTCTCTGCAATGACTTTAAAACTGTACGTTCTTTACATGATCTCTAGAAAAACGAAGAGCAGCAACTTACAAGTTAAGAAAAATGTAATTTAAAAACGGACGATGAATGAAATGTGTGAAATAATGTTCAAATTAGCCCAGGGTCAATAGAGCTTAGAGTTATCCGACATTCATCCTTCAAGGTAAGGAAAATTCCTGTTAAAACCTTACCCAGAAAATTCACCCTGACAGAGATCGAACTCGGGACCTCTTGAACCTTACGCTACCATCTACGCTACAGAGACGGACTTAAAAGTGAATTACATTTCCTTATAGATGGTATTACGGAATACCATTTACATTTCTAAAAATAACTTAACTGGTGTTTAAATAGAAGTCACCAAATCATGATTAATACATACCACCACGAATTGTGAGAACTTTCACTTGTAAGAAAATTGTTATTCATGTTGTTGTTGAAAAGCAATGTAGATAGAAAAATGTTACAAGTGGTGCTTAGTATGAAATAGTCGGGCATTATAGAATAGGTAGTTTAAAACATTGAAAAATTAATTTTATTTTATAAAACATACCACATGATTGGTTAAAATAGACAAAGCATTTATGTCTAGACCCAGTATAGAATAACAGAAAAATAGATTTTTTTTTTTTTTTTTTTTTTTTTTTTTTTTTTTTTTTTTGCATTTCAGTAAACTTAATTTTTTAAAAAAATATACTTAGTATAAAAATTATGCTACATTGCTAGTTATATAACTAATAATAAATTAATTTTTTAGCTACTAATATTATATCAAAACTCATTTTAACTTTATTTCTATTCAGTCTATGTTGTACGTTTACATGGGACATTATACTTTTACGTGGAGTATTAAGAAATACCTGGTATTCTATAATATCCGACACAGCATCTTGGACAATGGTCAATTATAGTAATGGACAAAATATTGCCAAGTAAAACAACCATCAATATACAGACTGCAATTCTTTTGGTGTACTTTACAGTTAACGTCAACGTGCAAGTCACATGCGAACTAGTCGGTTAAAATGCTTAAAAATTTGTGTGCAATAACTTCTGAATATCTCAAAACACACTTTATTCTGCAGCGAATGAAATGAGAAGAACAAGCTGTCAGCTCTCGCTGCAGTGCATTATGGGAGTCTTTAGTGACTACTGCAGCAGCAAACAGAGCCGAAATCTTGGCCAATTCCTTAATACCCTCTTCTCCTGTAAACATTGTGCTTTAACAAATCTACACATTATACGTAGTACCATTTTCAGCATCTCCCAATTCATTACGTCATTCAGAAAATGTCCAGATATTCCTTCTAGAAAATTATGGTATGCACTTCATTTGTGGTAAAAATATTTTTAAAATATGGTAGGTTAATCAAATTTCTAGAGAAAATTTTAGGAAAATGAAACGTCTTTCTTGCAAAGGATACTTGAGTTATATATTTTTTTAAAGGTTGTGTGGCAGCATTAGAAGATGCTATATCGAGTTTCTGTTTGATTCATTTTCATTTTTATAAGCTATACACACGCACATACATACACATAGGTCTTTTTTAGAAAAAGCACGTTTTTGGACTCAGTCACAAAATGAGTATATATTGTGAAAAATGGTATCAAAATTTTGGGTGGAATACAATACTAGTTCTGTATTCTAAAAGTCAGTAGAAAAAGTAATAGAATTTTGTTTTTTGTATGTGCATGTAGCTAAATCCCATTGCTTCATTTAAGATTGTTTCTAAATGAAACAGAAAATCCCTTTTTATATAAACACTAAAATATATATGATATCATTTGAAGGTTTGTTAGATAGGAAAGGTTTGAAAGTGTTTGATTTTTTAAATGAATTAAAAAGTATTAAAATGTACTATTTAACCACCTTCATTGTAAAATAAGCATGATATAGTTTCTCTGAACTGTTGCTGCCCTGGTGACAAAAATCTGCACTTATGTGTTAAGAACATCAAAGTATAAAGCTCATCTTACCTGTATAGTCCGGGCTGCTAGGATGGCGTTTTGCTGGACCCGTGTTGTACATGTTGAGATGGTAGGGCTCGTGATAGAGGGCACTTTTGTCCACTTCCGCGGGGTCCTCCATCGACACCTGGCCATACACGTGTCCATTAGCATTCACGTTCACTCTCATCTGGAGTTCCTACATGCATGCGTGGTGCAGGAGGGACGGCAGGGAGGGACAAAACAAAACAAACAACGAAACGAAAACAAATTACTACAAAAATAAATAAAAATATAAGGCAAACTACGTTCTTGAACAAATTCATGCTATGTGATATATAACGAAATACTTAGAAGTGAGTCATATGAATAAAATAAGTATGCTTGCAATCAGATTTGTTATTGTAGTTTAAAACAATAAGAATTAATAAAAATGTTAATGGAAACAAAAGGAACTCAAATTCAAGCACCAAAAATAAAGCAAGCTATTAATTTGTCTTTCCATTGTCTTTATAATAGATAGCTTACCATCAGTAATCTAACAAGAAAATACTGTTATATTGTGAAAAAGTGCGCGTGATTTTGAATAAGGAATAACATAACCTCGTGTTAGATTTTGTATGATAAGTGCTAAATCTGAATACAAAACGTTAATTACCTATAGAATATATTAAGCAACGTTAATTGTATTTTTGCTGCGCCAAACCCTCTTACGTTTACTGGATTGTTACAAATAGCATATCTTTACCGCTTAATATATTTGGAACTGTACGCAATGAAAAAAAGACAGCAAAAAACTCTTTACGAACTCTGCGAATTTGTCGAAACGTTTTAGGTAAGTCCTGTTTGGAAGATCTACTAAAGCCGACTGGCTTTTATTTTCAGGATCATAATAAATCCAAAATTCACTGCCAATAACGACATTTTAAATCAAATTTTGAATTAATTCTTCCAGAACATTTCTGACTAATCAATGCGATCGAGATCTGTTTAAATGGAATCCAAAGTTTTCTCACAGCTCTAAAAACAAAAATATAGCCAATTTAAAAGCTTATTTTGATTTTATTTATCTAGCGTTTCGACACCATG
This sequence comes from Mantis religiosa, assembly GCA_030765055.1. NCBI lineage: Eukaryota > Metazoa > Arthropoda > Insecta > Mantodea > Mantidae > Mantis > Mantis religiosa. Next base: position 153,836,953 of record CM060949.1, on the reverse strand, counting down.
TTTTAAACCAGTAAATAAGGTAATACTTTTCGAAGACTAAAAATTTATTTAGGAACGTCAGTTGAATTATAAAGCTGACTTGCACACAAGTTATTTTTTGTACCAGATTGTGACCAGCACCAGATGCATTATTTACTGCTGCGAATTGACAAGTTTTAACTGTAGGGTAATTGCGCATAATTACAGTAAATTATGTCTACATTTACTCTGTCAGCTAAAATGTGGACGTTTTATCAGTTCTTTCTTTGCGCAAAATATTTTATTACTTATAGCCCACAAATATAATAAATGCACAAGATTTATTATACTCTATTCTCAAGCATTTTATCCAGCATTTTATTTCTCACTCCTTCAATCGTAAGAAACCTTGTAAAAAATTTTAACTTTGTGATTTACCAATTTCGTGTATATAAAAATAAAAATAGAAACATTTCAAGAAGAATGTGTAACCCCATTAAGATAAACAGCCACATTTTACCAACATCACAAGCTACAAAAAGCCACCAGCAAACAAGAATGATGTGTTCCCATAGAGTTGTAAACACAAAATAGAAAAATTCATTTTCGAGAATAAATACCACTGCAATAGTGTTCTTAACTACAAAACTAAACTACTGAACTCCGCGCTCGGCAGAGCGCGATAAACGGGCGTCATGACTGGGGTGCAGTACTGGGAGGTGGGAGGTGGTTAGCGAAACAAGTCGACCTGTGAATACAGTCTGCCCATTGAGTTTTACTCAATTTGCTCCTCGTTGGCTCCCCAGAGGCCACAAAAGGCTGTGCATCCGGAATCGAACCCGGACCTCGAGTTTGATATGCAACTGAGTTAAGGAGACCACCTCTTAATGGGTGTAAGAAGGAGAATGTGGCTATTAAATAATGATTTGTTCTTCTGCCTATTGCAGGAAGCTCCAGAATGCCTTAAAATGGAGCTAAATTACGTAGGATTTCACCTTACGTAAACTATACCGCACTCTCTTGCACGGAACAACGAAGTAGCAATAATGACACTTTACACTATTGTGAACGTAAACATATTTTATTCTGTATACGCAAGGTAATTACTTCTATCTTCTGCATCAACATGATCGTATGCCAATAGCCAATCACATCTTAAATTCGCAGTTGAGTTCTATAATGTTAAACTTACTTTAGAATTACAGGAAAGAGACAACAATACCAGCGTACGTCTCTTGTAAATACACCAACAATTTCCTTGTGCTTTCACACGACAATGGGAAGCAAACAAGTGGCCCATTCCGCTAGATCGCAGCAGTGGGTGTTTTTTTCTGACCCAAACGTACACAGTTTGTCCAATACTCGACCCTATCACCTCTGTCTGTAAGCTGGCTTGAAACACATTCCAAAAAAGTCTGCTGTGATGCATTTTCATGGTCTTTTTTACTCCTCTTCAACACTATAATAGCTTATTATTTTATCCACTTCTTGTTACTCAAGATAAATACGTCGTTGTAACGGAAACGTAAACAAAGGTTGACACATTGGTTACACTGGTTAAACATCTATTCCTCAGGTGAGTTGCCGCTAGGGAAGTGTTTCAAATGGGAAGCGTTCTCGTCTGCAGCGAATCAGATGCGTTACCGCATTCGGCGTTGTCGCCTCGTACTTCCAGTCCTTTTATATTTTCCTCTCTCTCGAACACTTGCGAGTCTTCTTGGTGCAAGACGTAAGGGGACGAAAACTGAATTTTCCAAAGTTTTATAAAAATACAGTTGTTGAAATCACAATTGCAACATGAATATTCGTATGTTACGCACATTTAATTTAAAATGAATTATAGTTTATGGATTACTTATTTTTCTAATCCAACGAAAGTGCCAGCAGTACATTCATATAGCTGTGAATGTTACGTTAAGAGATTTGTCATTGTCTTCTTCGTTTGAATACCTGCAAATTTATGATGATAGGTTCCAAAATCTCGTTATGTGCTATTTCTTTCCAAAAGTCGTTTTCTTGTAGTTTATCTGATGTCTCACGCAGTTTTCACAGTCTTGTTGTGTTCTTTGTTAATTTCTTCGTGAATAAGTCGTTCAACGCCAGTCAGCTTAAAAATATTATTTCTGTTTTTAACATAATTTGAGACCAATTAACTCAGTTGGATTGTTCTGGCAGTAGTAAGAGGGAAGGGGGATCGTGTCTCATTGATCTAGCTGATACAGTTGCTCATGTTTTTTAAACGGAAGAGTAACTGAATGATACTGCTTTGAACTCTCTAGAGTAAATCGATTACGAACCATTCATAAACAAAGATATAATGCGTCCAGACACGTTCTGCCAGACCAGCAGGGAGTGTGTTGTTTCCTCTCATCGAATTTAATAAACACCTTGGCTTATTCAAAATATTTCTTTTACCACGTCATGTCAAATGTTTACGTCTCAATTCTGAGTAACTTCAAATATGCGTACACGCATACATGCCAACCAATAAAGATATTCATTACAGAGCTTACGTCGCAATTCATTGTTATAATATAATAGTACTTTATTAATTTGTATTAGGAAACCTATTTGAGCTAAAAATTATGGGTGTTTTACGCTTTTGTTAAATACATTACTCTCTCCTTTCTCATGGAACAGTTTTTGCAAAATCTGAATTTTTGTCTTAGCGCGAATAGTATTTATTAGAGACTGATTATTTTGGCGCTCGTCACACACCACATAGGGGGAATGCAATACGATAACACCGCAGAACTCGGATTGGTTGCTCACCTAGTAGCGCTCAAGGACAAACATCATCCCATTTGAAACACACTATAGTGGTAGTAGGATTAGAGGTAGACAGAGGATTCATGGTACATGACAAAGATCAGCTTACGATCATGGTGTTACATTGCCCCTTCAAGCTAGAGAATTTGTTTACTCTCCTAGGAATTCGCTTCTTTAAAATGAATCGCTTATTCCTTTCAACCAAGTGAGACAAAAGACTGCATGTGTCCTTAACCCGTAACTGGTGAGGTGGAGTTGGAGCTACCCCACAACATTTTTGAAGTGACTGTACTGTTAATCTAGGTGGCTGATAATCCTGGAATGCGGTGTACCGTTCAGTCGCCTTCCTAGCAGTTCAGTGATAAGTAGTTGTGCTATCTATGTAATAGTTTCAAGAGCGATTTCGTGTTTCTCACTGACTGGAGTGGCACACCCCCAACTCACCAGTTACGGAATATTTTATTTGGTGTTGCCATTGACTGTTAAATATCATTATGGCAAATTCAAGGAATACTATAAGGGGTAATAATCCTAATTTTAGTGATTGGCTTAATGATATTCTCAAAGACTTGGAAAGTGATTTCAGAGGTGAAGGTGATGTTGTACCACAAGAATTTTTCAGCGATCATGTTAGTATTTCTGAGAAAAACATAGCAACAAATGAAGAAGGCGAAGCCAATGGTCTTGTAGCAGAACATGATGCTGATACAACTGCTGAGGAGTAAACCGTAAAGAACAAAATATCTGAGCAAAAGTACTCTGATGGTAGAAACAAATTCAAATGGTCATCTCTCAGAAAATGAAAGAAAGCTTGGCAAAGCAACACAATCTGTTCTTCGTCTTTTGAAGCCCATCATAGGGACAAACCGTAATGTGCCAGCAGACAATTGCTATACATCCGTTGAACTTGTCTATGAGTTGCAAAAAGGAGAGTTGACATAAATGGGAACAGGAAAAAGAACAAACGAGAAATACCTACAGAATTTCATCCCACAAGAAATAAATCAAAAATATGCAGTTAGGTATGTATTCACAAATGATTGCACGTTGATATATTTTGTACCAAAGAAAAACAGTGCCGTTATGCTTATCCAATCTATGCACCATACAGTATGTATCGACAATGTGACCAGAAACCAGAAATCGTGGTTTTATATTGTAACTAAATAAGACGTTGATGCTTTGGATGAGAAGTGTGCAAATTATTCCACAAGCCGACGTACCAATCGCTGGCCATTGGTTGTATTATTTGAACTGTTAAGTATCAGCCTAGTCAATGGATAGGTAGAGGGGGACCAGTTCCATGGCCAGCTGTATTACTAGATCTGTCACCACCGGATTAATTTCAGTGGGGTAGTATGAAATCCTATATTATTTTTAAGTCGTTTCCGGAAAATCCTGACAAAAGCAGACTTGATTTTGTGAAGTATTTAGAGCTACAAATGATTCAGCCACAGCTGAACGCAAGATTCCTAAACGGACAAATGCCTCGAGGATTACGTCAAAATATAGGTCGTATCCTCAACAAAACTCTTCCCACAGTAACTAGACAGAAGTTGCAGAAACAAGTAAGATGTGGTATGTGTCCTAGAATCAAGGACATGAAGATACGAATTACTTGTGCTGAGTGTGAAACTCCGATGAGTTCAAAGTGTACATTGAGCATGTGTGAAAATTTTGTCAAGTAAACTGTGTTCAAAAGTGCTCTAATGTATTCTCAGCGAAACATAATGTTAATTATTGATTATATTCATCATGCTAGATGGAATTATATGAGAAGTTATCAGTTCTAGAAAGTTTTTCTGTCTGGATAGCTAAAAAAACTATACTATTGCATTTTTTCATTGTTATTTACGTTGTCCAAATGCGAACCATATAAGTTCTGTGTTTGTTATGGTTTTCCAACAAATAAAATATTGTTTTGTTCGTTATACTTCTCTTCATATCCCATTTCAGTATTGCATTCATATTTATAAGCATTTGCTTGTCAGCCTTAATTAATTTCTGGGGTTTGTCTAACCCCACTTCACCAAAAAGCTTACCTCACCAGTTACGGGTTAAAATAAGTGACGTGAATGTTTCTAGAATCACTATAGAGCAGCAACTACAGCCAGGTCCATCCCGAATTGTAACGCCTGGGAAACAAAGACCAAGAGCATCTCCACAGTGTTCAATTAGATGCCATAAGAGGGCACATCTGTGATTATTACACCGGAAAGGAGCATCCAACATATACCTAAGCTTATTTCTTCTCTTAAAGAAGCGCAGCTATTTCAAAGAAGCATCAGATCTTTGAATAAAGGCCTTCATAATCGGGGACTTGAGTTCAAAAAATAAATAACAGAAAACTAATACTCAAAATATCAGATATTATAAGGCGCTAAGCGCTTTGTTTGTAATAGAAATACTGAATAAAAACTTGCATGAAATAGTATGGTTGGATGAAACCTGGGTAAACGCAGCCATACTGTGTCAAAGGTCTGGACTAACGGCAGACTTACGTTCAAGAGGTCCCGAGTTCGAATCTCGGTCAGGGTGAGTTACCTGGATAAGGTTTTTTCGGGGTTTTCCCTTATCCTTAAAGACGAATGTCGGGTAGCCCTAAGCTCCATGGACCCCGGACTCATTTGAGTGTCATTTCACCAATTTCATTCACCGCCCGATATGACTTAACGTTGGAGGACGTAAATTACAAAAAAATAATAAAAAAAAAAATAAAAAAAAAACGGCAGACTTGAAAGTACCACAAAAGGACCTATAGGAAAAGACGGCCGCTTTATTATTACGGCGCATGGCTTTGTTGATGACGTCCTCCTGCTCTTCAGATCGAAAAAAAAATTACAACTGGGGACTATCACGGAGACATGAACCATGGCTATGAACACCTGCGGGTCAAAATTCTGGCACACCAGCGGCACTGATATGATCATCTTCAATTGACAGGGTCGTTAATAAATTATTTGTTGTGAAGATACTACAACGCAGTGAATGTTTAATACACTTATTTTTATTCTCTTAAAGTAGACTAATACAGATTAACTCTGCATGTTTTGTTGGGGTGAGATAAACTCGAACACTTGTTTATAGCTTCGAGCACCGAGAGGGTAAAGAGGGTAAACATAACTTGCTATCTGCCTCTCGTCAACACTACAGCTCCCCACGTGGAGGAACAGATGCTCGTTAGGTATCTTCTTTTAAAAATCAGACTGCAGGTATACATACCAAACAAGTGCGTATGAGAATTCCCCACTTGATGTTTGAAAACATAACATTGAGGTAGTACGCAAGTGTTGTTTGTAATCGTATCGGTTTGTGTTGATTTGCTGGTTTTCTCTACTGCTGACCTAGACAACTGAATCGCAGTAAACAGATGCGCATCTGTGGTCATCGATGTCCGGGATTAAAGTCAGAATTTTTAAGAAACGTTTCATTATGTAATAGCTCTGTAATTTCGTGCTCTTTTCAGGGAACAAGAAAAGAAAAACAAATAGTGTCTTGCCACTTGGATAAACAAATGAAGATTCAAACTAAAAACAAAACATAGTTGAATATGTTGTTTACTTCTCATGTGCTTCTCATAAATTGTGTGACAATTTGTGATTTATTTTTTGAGACAGTAATATATTGTCTACTTCTTATGGTTTACCAGGGTGATCAAAAAAAAACAACAACAACAACAACAACAACTCCGACAACACTAAGTATGTTGCGCAGGACAGCAAACTGATAATTTTCTAAGGAGGATCCAATGTCCGGAAATGCACGGTTTGGGTGCTGTAGAACGTCAAAGATAGAGAACTGGTGTCCCAGTGATTCCAATTCGATTTGGTCTCCTAAACAGGTATGGAATCCTTTAGCCATCGAAGTGACTGTAATACCATTCCTGCGCATGTACTACATTACTTCATTGTGAATGGGGTACGTTGTGTTGTCTTTGGACGTAGTGCAGTGCAGTGCAGTGAGGTTGTTGGATGCAGTCAACATGTACCAGTACACAACATCGGAAATGACCGACATGGTGCTAGCATACGGCAAAGTGGATTGCTGTGGTAGAGCTGCTGCACGATTGTATGCGGAACGTTTTCCATGCAGACACACTCCACATCATTCTACGTTCGGGGCCATTAAGGGACGACTAAGAGAAGCCAGACAGTTTCACGTATGTAGTACATACTAGCAGTAGTAACTTGTGCTTGTTTCGTGTAGTACACCCTATCGTCGATTCTTTACAATGTTTTCGCCTGTGTTAGGTGCCAAAACGTGATGCGGGTCGTCCCCGTTCGACTAGAACATCACAGTTAGAGGAGGATGTGTTGACCATGATCGAAGAAGCACTCGACAGGTGGCACAGAAGTTGCATCCATCTCAACAAGCCGTGTGGCGTGTTGTCCATGACCACAACTCCATCCATACCACCTGCAAACATTCCACGCTTTACTAGAGGACTACCTACGACGAGTACAGTTTGCGGAGTGGTATTTACAACAAGCATACTACAGTCACAATTCCCGAGCTTGGTGCTATTTATAGACGAATTCACATTTACCAGAGACGGAATTTTAAACTTGCATAATATGCATATTTAGGCGGACGAAAATTCACGTATGCAAGTCGTTCACAGTCACCAATACATGCTTAGTGTCAACATATGGGCTGGAATAATTGCTGACCACCTCATTGGCCCATATCTACTCCCAAACAGACTAACAGGACCGTTCTATCTCGCATTTCTTAGAGATATTTTGCCTACTTTATTGGAGGACGTCCCACTAAACATTCGGCAGGTAATGTGGCTGCAACACGACGGAGCTCCAGCACACTTTGAGAGAACTGAGCGGAATCACCTAGACGTTACACACCCAAATCAAATGGATTGGTAGAGAAAGACCAGTTCCATGGCCAGCTAGATCACTAGATCTGACACCACTGGACTAATATCAGTGGAGTAATATGAAAACCATGGTGTATGCTACTCCTGTAACGTCAGAGGAGGACCTCATTGCAAGAGTACATAGAGCGATTGCCATTCCTTCAAGTCAACCACACATATTGGAGCATGTAAGTGAAGCTCAGCGCCACCAATGTAGGCTTTGCATTGACGTAGGAGGTACCCAGTTCAAACTCCGTTTGTAATTTTAACCTACTTTATGCTTCATACGGTTTGTTCGTTGTATTGACGACATGGACACTTTGATGATCTACTGCGCCCAAACCGTGCGTTTCCGAACATGGGTTCCGGCTTATAAAATTATCAGTTTGCTCTCCTGCGCAGCATACTTAGTATTGTCTGTGTGTGTGTTTTCTTTATCATCCTGTGTAAAAGTTGTGAATTAACAGGTTTTATGCAATACTTCAAGACATACATTTCATCTATAATGTAAGTATCCTAGTATGAGGTATTTTAAGTCGATAGGAGCCATTTTTTTAAAAATAAAAATAACAAATAATTTTCCAAGTAAGGAATAATTTCGGACGGGAGTATTTTCCAGGAAAACTTTGTGTAACTTGGAAGTTACCAAACTTAAATATCAACTTTGGCAAAACCTGTCTGAATAATGATCGCAAATTGCGAATAGTGGAAGTTTTCGGTATTACGTCACAATTCCCTGTACCGTTAGGCAGTACAGCAGTTGAGTCTTCCAGAGAGGACGGATGTAATCAAATCAAAATGTAAACACCTGTGCTGACAGGATAGAAAATTAATATATTCAATGTGTTACAGTTTTGCAAGATAAGATAAGAAGATAAACGTAAAGGTCTACGTTAAATAGTGCTAAAGCAATGGCAGTCAACGAATTGTGCATAATGCAGTGAAAGAGGTTCAAAATTCAAACTATACGTGAGAAAAAATTTTAACACAACATGGCCCACATCGCAGAACTATTCTCGAGTTTTACGAACAGAGAAGAGAATGTCCTACGTACGTAGATTTATGAATGCTGTTAAAGAAAAGATCCCTTTTGAAGGTAGAAGGACATATGCTGGAGAATACTTAAAGACATGGGATATCCATTTCCCAAGGGCGAAAAAAAAAATGCGTCGTGTAATACGTACGCTGAGCAGATGTTTTGATGGTCAACTGTACTGTACTATATTCCCGCCCTCTCTAACCTCTCCAAACCCAGCCACGCTACATCAGTAACCTTACCAAGCAACTGCACTCATAACAATTATAGCAATAAATAAGTTGGTTGGTTACCAACATTCCCAAATGGCAGCCTTAGCCTTCGGGGTAATCTCACCCCACCACGTGATGACCGGACCCATTTCTCAGGTGTTGGCACCCAGAGGGTGTGCCCATTACCTTCAATGGTAGGGTGATAGTGAAGATGACGGTGAGGCGAGAGGACCTACAGCTTATACCGTGGACTCTAAACCACGTTGGGCATAGGGGACTTCACATGTGCTAGACAGAGGTGAAGTCGTGGATAGGGCCGACTTAAAATCGCCAACCCCAGAGCTGGGAATCGAACTCGGGATCCTTAGCACGGGGGCCGCGAACGAGCAATAAATAAATTATAACTGCGATTTTATATTCATACATTTTATTTTAATAAGTGTTCATGGTTTCTGTTCTTCTAATTTATTTTTTATGAAAGTTTTAGGAATATTCGCACCAAACATTTCTTACGAAGTAGACATGAAAACGAGGTGCAAATATCAGTGAATGGAAATCTGAGGATTCAAGCTCGGTTGAAATATGTAACATTATTCGAACCCCAAAACATGGAGAAAGAACCCCGTCATTGTTTCGACGTGTTTGTCAACCGTAATTATTTGCCCTTAAACAAAGATTCACTGTCGATCTTATTAACATTATTCTATTTATTAAATAAGATGATACCTAACTACAAGAGCTAGTTAACATATTGAAAATGTTAATCTCTGACAATTTTTGAGTTGACATAAGCAATTTCTCAAGGAACTATCTGATATGCAAGGGTAAATCTATAAAAGAGAAAGGTTCTAAGCATTTCACTTTCTTCTTAAATCCATCCTGTCTCATATGGGCTATAGTTCTGCAGCCACAAATCAGCATAATTACACTGGGGAACAAAAAAAAAAAAAAAAAAAAAAAAAAAAATATATATATATTTTTATATACCCGAAACAAAATAGGCAAATTCTGATGTAAACTGATCTGCTGATTCCAAAAATGTCCCTCAAAATGCTGTATCACGCAACGTTTTTTAGGTATTCATAATTTTTATGAAAACTTACAGAAATGTGATAACTCATATTTGATTAATTGAAAATAATAATAATAATAATAATAATAATAATAATAATAATAATAATAATAATAATAATAATAATAATAATAATAATAATAATAATAATAATAATAATAATAATAATAATAATAATAATAATAATAATAATAATAATAATAATAATAATAATAATAATAATAATAATAATAATAATAATAATAATAATAATAATAATAATAATAATAATAATAATAATAATAATAATAATAATAATAATAATAATAATAATAATAATAATAATAATAATAATAATAATAATAATAATAATAATAATAATAATAATAATAATAATAATAATAATAATAATAATAATAATAATAATAATAATAATAATAATAATAATAATAATAATAATAATAATAATAATAATAATAATAATAATAATAATAATAATAATAATAATAATAATATAATAATAATAATAATAATAATAATAATAATAATAATAATAATAATAATAATAATAATAATAATAATAATAATAATAATAATAATAATAATAATAATAATTATTATTATTATTATTATTATTATTATTATTATTATTATTATTATTATTATTATTATTATTATTATTATTATTATTATTATTATTATTATTAAAATAAATAAACACAAGATAATGATGAAAACCAATACCTGAATTATCTCAGAAGTGTGTCACTGTTTATTTTTTTTGTATTGACTCTCCCGTTTGAGGAACCAACAATAGTCTCCGAACATGGCTGAATCCCAGCAATACCCTGGTAACGTCTTTCCATCTCAGAAATATCCTGGTGAAAACACTCACCTTGCTCACCACTTACTACAGCTCCTAGGTTTGTAGGGAAACTATCAAGGTGAGAGTGCAAAAAGTAGATTTTAAGTGACATACGGCAACCCATTCCTTTGTAGCTCCTTAATAGTTCTGAGACTAAAGTTTCATAATTTTCTTCTTTGCTATTGCCCAGGAAGCTTTCCACCACTGATTTAAATGATTTCCATGCTGCCAGTTCAACACGTTTAAGCTTTGATTAAAAAACACTGTCTTTAAGAAGTAGTCTTATTTAAGGACCGACAAATACACCTTCTTTCAATTTAGATTCACTTATTTTGGGAAAGATACTTCTTAAATATTCAAATGCACTTCCACTTTTGTCCAAATCTTTAATAAAATTCATCATTAACCCAAACTTAATGTGAAGTGGGGGGAGAAGAACTTTGTTTGGGTCTACTGGAGGCACATACTTAACATTGCTTGCTCCAGGGGTATAGTCTTCCATTTTCCCCCATTCTTTTACTATAAAATGCTTGTCAGTTGCCCTACTGTCGCATAAGCGCAAAAAACAGCAATATTTTGTGAAACCTCCCTGCAGTCCCGTTAGCAATGCAACTACCTTGAGGTCACTACAAATTTCCCAGCCATGGTTTTGATAACTAATAGCATCTAAAATTATGGACATGGAATCGTATGTCTCCTTCACTCCTATGGCATGAAATAAAGGTATTGAAGGTAGTAAATTATCATTATGAAGCAACACTGACTTTAAGCTGTATTTAGAAGAGTCAATGGCTATTATTTTAAATTAAGTCAATATGAGTTGGTATCATACCTCATTTCTGTAAATTTATATAAAAGAATAAGAATATCTCAAAAACGTTACGTGATACAACATTTTCAGAGGCATTTTTGGAATCAGCGAGTCATTTTGCATAAGAATTAGCCTATTTTGTTTCGGGTACAAAAAACGTGTTCCCTAGTGTTATCAGTATAAACAAAAGACTCTCTCATCTGTATTTGTTCATATGGACTTGTCTCAAAATGCGAGTATTTAAGAAGTGCGTAAATTTCGTTCATACGAAGAAAATAAATTGGTTCTCGTGTCAAACTGAGGCCATGAAACATTGCATTACCCGCTTATCTGAACGTATGCCGCAATTTGAGAGCTATCACGTGTAATTAATATTTATGAAAAAGGCAATTTTAAAATTGTTGACACGAAAGGGGCGTTAACCCAACGGGGAGACGGGGATTAGGGATATCTGCTGCAATTAAGTGAATTATATTATGTGGCCGTATCTAATTGAAAGAAATTACAGTAAAAATAGTAGCTTATTATCCCGACGTTTGCGTTGCTGTAGTGGAGATTTCGTTAAAAACGTGGAAATGTGAATATTGCGTCACATATGTAGTACTTTGATAAAATTCTATACTCTGACTTTTTTCTCAGTATGTTCTGTTAAATACTTAGCAAATGAGCATCATGATAATACATTTAAATTAAATAAGCATTTCCAATCAGGTGACGATTTCATGGCCTTCTAATCCAATCAACTATCATTACTTTAGGCAGTATTTGCGCACACTGACGTTGAATATTTTAAGAAATAATGCTAAAAACTAAGTTTTAGAAGATACTACATAAAAGCTGATTTTGTTCAGTTTTCTGAGCGCTTCATCTATATGATTTAGTTGAACTTTTATGTCCTCAATCGAACAGCTTTATGTTTCTTCTGCGGCATTGAACAAAGAGCTCTCTAATCTCTCGCAGTAGCAGCACTGCTGTACGTGACAACTGCCATCACAACCTTGCTTCCAGAACCAATAGTTAAAGCAGCATCAAGAATAACAAAACACCATCTCATACACTGAATCACATGTGAGCACGCTCGTTTATATAACGTTGGAGTTTTCGAGAGAGTTTTAGAATGTTTGGAAAGCAGGGAAAAAGAAGGTTCCAGAACAATCCCGATATTTCTCAGGAAGGTTACTGTTGAACAGTTGGTGTTATTCGGCTGGTCTGTCGATCACTGGTCCGGCGTTACATATTTCAGCAACATTTGAAATGTACCGATAATAATATTTGTATGCAATGGATTTCTTCATGCTAATGAATTTTTAGAAAATCTGCGTATAAACAACCTTTAATTTTCTTAAGAATTGGAAATGTACTGAAAATGTGATTACAAGTTTCATGTATATATACAGGTTGTTTCAAAATGACACCGAACGATTATAGCCGTAGCGTAGTTTATAACTTAACTAGTCCGAATTTCGGTGTCCCCGCTTCGAAGTTCTGTTAGGTATAATTTTATGCAGCATTAAATATTACATGATTTTGTGATTAGGCAGCCAGGAACCACTGGTATGTAAACCTCAAAAGTTGTTATTGGGACGCACCGGCCACGAAAACAAAAACATTACTCCCTGCTTTTTATCAGTGACTCTAGCCTACGTTTCAGGTAATGGGGCAAAGGGCAGTTATTAATGAAAAAGTCTACTAATAATTCGGACAGTTGGAAGGTTGTTGTTAGTGTAAAACTACACATTCCGTCCTAAAAGGGAGGATTTTGCGCAAACTTACATAGTAAATCCAAGCAATATGGAGCGCTATACGAACGCCGAAATGACGGATATGGTTTTGATGGATGGAAGAGCTGAAGGGAGTTCAACGAACGCACGATTAATTTAGTTTCATTAAAAATATGAATTGTAAAAATAGATACATCAATGATAATATTTATTTGTTTAACTTCACAGCGTTTTGTTATGATCTTAATTGTACAATGCTTTCAACCACTTACTGTAAATATCGAGAGCTTCATTTTCAGTTACAAATGCTTTATTTAGTATTATCAGACTCGTGAAATAAAATGCTTGTCTCCTTGCATAAGCCATTTAGTTTTGGTTAATTTATCTACAATTCTCTGAAGATGTAATTTGATCTGTTTATCATTTAATGCTTCCATTCTCAACCTCACTAACATTAACTTCCCTCTAAAAGGTATAAGTTGCATATGTCCACCAGCTTATTTGCCATCATGGACTGCTATAACGGAATTTTGGAACACGTTAAGCACTCATAAGTAATAATTAAGCAATAGCTTATTTATTGCGGTTTCATAAGCCAAAGAAATTATTAATAGTAGCAAGCTAATGCGGAGTATGCCGGTATGTTTACAAACAGTTACAGGACGCTACACGGCGTGTGACCTATACCTGCGTACTCCGACAGCGCGAGGCAAGCGTCGTTGTTCCTGTCACTGCCTGATCCACATTCATTCTGGAGCATTTTTATGCGGCTCTAATGGCGGTAAAAGCTATCTATATGCGTCACATAGAAGCTGAACAACTACTTCTATATGCTCGTTTGGTGTCGTTTTGAAACACCCTGTATATTATATATATTATATATAAATTTCGTAAATATGTATATATACTGGCTTGTTAGTTTTTTTCACAACAAATGATTAGAAAATCAAGGTCAAATCATCCCCTAATCTCATTAAGAAATAAGAACGTGTGTGTAATGTCTATGTCGAGGTTTCACATTGCTCTTCTAAATTTGACCATGCAAAGAAAGAACAGTTTTCCTTTATTTTACACTTCTATATGAAGTCTCCTTCATTGTAATTATCGTCGCTCATTTTTTTTACTTGTTATGCTATCGAAAATATCTGCCTCGTTGCCAGATAAACCTCTACTCATTATTATTTAGCTTATCATTTCCGAATTTTGAAACATTTGTCTATTCAAATCAGACATTCTCAGACCGTAGCTAATTTAAATGGAAATTTAAAATCACCTATTGCATTCTGAAATATGTTATATCTTATTTATAAATCCTCTACCACATATTTAATCGCAGAGGAATATTACATTTGACCCAAAACCTGAATGTTAGGGCATCACTGAAAATATATGTTTTGAGCGCTCCTGAAAAAAAAAACAAAAAATTACAAATTATAAAAACTGTACGCGTATGTGTGGTCTGTGGGAGGAACAAGTATAAACTTATGCTATGTACGTACCAAAAATTTATATTTAAATTAAGTACCTAGATGCAGATGAAAATTTTAAATAAAATCTTTTTTAAAAAGTACTGTCACCCGAACATCGGAATTCTCGATAGGACCAGCTGGTAGGTAGGGACCAGACGGGAAGCATTCAGGCACGCCTACCCATTTATCTTGTAGCACTAACGAGGGGGATGGTTGGAAAAACATCACTAGCCATCTCTTCCCCCTCTCTGACGTCTGGAACAGTGGGGAAGATTCACTGAACCGCGAGACTTCCAGAATCGGCGATCTTCCCTATATAAGGCCTGCAGTGGACGAGTTGAGTTGAGTTCTTGGCGAGCAGCGTGAGGAGCGCCGTGCTAGTGAACGGACTGGAAGACTGTGCACGTGTATCAGAGGAGTTGTACGTAATTGTGAGTGTAGAGTGGACCTGTGACAGACGAACTGGCGAAGTGTAATTGTGTGCGCTACGTAATTCTGTGTAATCGGCAAGTGTTCCAACTGTAAATCGGTGGAAATAAAGAACATTTTGAGTTTGTGCAATTGGACTTTTAATTTCACGAACCCACAAAGTCGCAGTACTCTTTATATGTGCATTTTTTCATACCTTAACTTTTCTCAAAACTTTTTCGAACGATTTTGATTCAAGAGTCACATGTTTAAGGATTTCTGGGTTTAATATACACAATCCTGTTCAATCGGGGGGGGGGGGAAGGTTGTGTATAATTGTATATAATTCATAAAACCGTAACACATAGATAAAAATTTACAGCATAGAAACGTTGATTTGTTTAACACACACAACTTCAATTATTGCTGAATAAAGAAATGAAAGAAGTGTAAAAAGGAGAAAGCAAAATTAGATAGAAACACTGCGTAAAAACACAAATAAAATGTGGAGAAAATAAAAGACAGAAGAAAAAAAGTATTTAAAATGGATAGAATGCTAGTACTATTCACATAAAAGATATTGGAAAATGAAAAAAAAATACACAAAAGGGAAATTAGAAATGTAAAATTAGATACATAAGAACAGAAAATGAGGGGAATAAACAGAACAGGGTGAAGTAGAATTGAAAAGAACAGAAAACAATGAAAGAAAAATTTAGATATGTGATAAGGAGAAAAATGAAAGTGGAATAAGAAACTAAATGAAAGGCAAATACACGAGAAGAGGAAAAAGGGAAAAAGGAAAATATGAGATACAGAGAAAATGAGGCACCGCAGCCAACATTTGAAACCATAAAGAACAGAAGGAAATAGCTCGTTAGTAGACATATTTCTTTTTATCTCCAAATCCCCCCAAAACCAAGAACAAATAGAGCAACATTAATAATCTCCATCCCTTCTAAACATCTCCAACTGCGAGGAAAATTTAAAAGATTTTATCAAATTAATTTAATAGCGATATTAACACTCCGCAGCAGTGTTTTGTTTCATCCTCTTCTCGAAGCAGAGCAACAATCGATATTTTCTCCGAGAAACGCGCGGCATCAAAGAGCATCTCTGTGTTAATTTCCGATTCAGCGACTTAGCCGGCAATGGCATTATGCTGATAAAAAGAGAATACTACCCCCTTTCTGTTCAAAATTTACTCTGTTGTCTGCCAAAACTCTCGGCTTTCGTTCAGCAAAGTTTAGCAAGTCATAAAACTTGATGCAAATCTTACACATTATTAACTGTCAAAACAGTGCAGAATGGCATCCTCCAAGAAGCGACATAAATAGTTGAATATATATACTTAAGTTTGACTGATTCTATTGTAAATATTTTTTAACCACTACATACTCCAGACTTCTGAAGTATCGCCACAACATCGGTTCAGTTTTATGCATCTATACAGTCGAAATTATTAATCGGATAATCAAACATGAATTATACAGGATGTTTCAAAACGACACCGAACGAGCATATCAAAATAGTTGCTCAGCTTATATGTGACATATATACATAGTTTTTACCGCCAATAGAGCCGCATAAAAAATGCTCTAGAATGAGTGTGGATTAGGCAGTGACAAGAACAATGACGTGAGCCTCACGCTGTCGGAGTTCTCAGGTATAGGTCACACGCCGTGCCGCGTACTTAAATGTTTGTAAACATACCGGCATACTCCACAGTAGCTTGCTACTATTAAGAATTTCCTTGGCTTATGAAACTTCAATAAAGAATCTATTACTTAATTATTGCTTATGGGCGTTTAACGTGTTCCGAAATTCCGTTATAGTAATCAATGATGACAAATAAGTTGGTGGACATATGCAACTTATACCTTTTAGAGGGAAGTTAATGTTAGTGAGGTTGAGGATAGAAGCATTAAATGATAAATAGAACACAGAACAATATCAAAGAATTGTAGATAATTAACCAAAATTAAATGCCTTATGCAGTGAGACGAGCATTTTATTTCACGTGTTTGATAATACTAAGTAAAGCATTTGTAACTGAAAATGAAGCTGTTGATATTTACAGTAAATGGTTGAAAGTATTGTACAATTAAGATCATAACAAAATGCTTTGAAGTTCCATCCAGCAAAACCATATCCACAATTTCGGCGTTCATATAGCACTCCATATTACTTGCATTTGCCATCTAAGTGCGCGCAAAATTCTCCCTGTTTGGACGGAATGTATAGTTTTACACTGAAGAGCAACCTTGGAACTGTCCGAGTTATTAGTCGACTTTTTCACAAATAACTGCCTCTTGCCTCATTACCTGAAAGGTAGACTAGCGTCACTGATAAAGAGCAAGGGTTAATGTTTTTGATTTCGTGCGTCCCAAAAACAACTATGGAGGTTCGCACAGTGGTTCCTACGCTGCCTAATCACAAAATCATGTAATATTTAATGCTGTATAAAATTATATCTAGCAGAACTTCGAAGCTGTGACACTGAAATTCGGACTACGCAACGGCTATAATCGTTCGGTGTCGTTTTGAAACAAGCTGTATAAAGCGGTTAGGTTACTTGGAGCGAGCGGGATGACTCAAGCGGTTTCGTCTGTAGCGCGCATTGGGGAGGCCGGGTTCGATTTCCGTAGCCAACCTACCTGACACACGGGTTTTTTCGAGGGTTTTCCTGGGTCGCCAGGCGCATGCTGAGTAGGTTAATTACATCCCCCGAATTTCCTGTCCTTCCATTTCATCTCCATTATCATTTCACATCATATCTCATTTGGAGGTCTGTTTCAGGGCAGGATGATATGCTCCTGGTAAACACTTCCTCCTCCAGTAGGACGATCTCCGGTCTCTGAACCCGGTCTGGTGGTGTGATCGCTTCCGAACCACAATAGGGTGGGATGTCCGTTGTCCTGACCTGCCGGGGGAAGTTTTCATTTAAGTAATATATACGGACCCTGCTCTCTGCTCTGTCGTGGCTCCTTGGGATGGCCGTCTTGTTTCCTCTGGCCTCATTCCTCCTTCTGGGGATACCCCACCTGGGGTCATAAGTAAAATAAGCCAAGTCTCGTTGACCTGCCGAGTCCCGTCCGAAAAAATCCTGTTCCAGTTAAGTTACTTATATTTTTACTTTCTTAAAAAAAAGACGATTATTTTTTTATTTACTCCCTTCAGTGTTCATTGCTGAAATGAGCCTAGTGTCCATAAAGCTTAGAGTTACCTGATATTTATCTTTCAGGTTGAGCGAAAACCCCAAAGTTAAGCTGATAATTCACCCAGACCGTTATTCTAACTCGGAACCCTTTAAACTTGAGGCAGACATCTACCACCTACCACCTACGTTACGGGAGCAGGCTAAGTACGTATGAATTGCCTCTGTTAACGTGCGGTAGCGCGTGTGCCTCACGTTCAAGAGGTCCAGAATTCAAATCTCGGTCAGTTGAGTTATCTCGATAATGCCTTCTCCACGGTTTACTGAAGAGGAACGTCAGGTATGGTAGTGGATTATTCGGAGGTGAATCCGCATGTCGATCAGACCAGATCTATTGTACCTATGCCCCCAAGTGGGCCGTTCCCGAATGGCAGAGAGCAGACAGAGAGAGGCCGATCCTAAGGAGTCAATACAGTGCAGAGGGCGAGGTCCCTACATTTAACCAAATAGAAACTCCCCGACGTTAGAATTAGGGCAATCGTCATCCCCCCTGCCGTGGCCCCGAAACAGTCAAGAGGCCGGTTCGGAAACCGGACGCTGCCTCCAGAGCAGGATACTCCAGACAGTCTCGCACAACTAGCATCTCGCCTGCCGCGTTTCTGAATCGGCTCACTAGGCCGGTTCGAAGACCAAAGCCGGAGAGGAAAACATTTTCCTCAGAGCATACCATCCTGCCATGCGCCGCCGAGACTCCCGCCGACATTTCCACCCTGAAAGAAACCACCAGGCGAGAGATGACGGAAATAATAATGGTGGGGAAATGGAGAGACAGGAAATTCGGGGGATGTGATTAACCTACTTCCCTCTTGGCGACGCGGGAAAACCCGAAAATATCCATGGGTCAGGTAGGTCGGCCACGGGAATCGAACCGGACCCTCCCGAATGCGGGCTACAGAATGCGCCTGAGCAATCCCGCAGTTCACCACGGGTAACTTTAAGCTCTATGGAACATGGGCTTCTTTTAACGTCATTTCATTCATGGTCCGATATGACTTAACGCTGGAGGTTTTTCCTTAACTTGAAAGATGAATGTCTTGTAATTCTAAGTTCTATGGAACCTTGGCTCATTTGAGTATCTTTTCAATTATCATCCGATAGATATGACTTAACGTTGGAGGTTTTCTTTTATCCTGAAATGTCTGGTAATTCTAAGCTCTATGGACCCTGGACTTATTTTAACATCACTTCATTCAATGTTCGATATGACAGCGTTGGAGGTTTTCACTTATCCTGAAAGATGACTGTCTGGTAATTCTAAGCTCGATGGAACCTAGGATCATTTTAGCATATTTTCATTCATCGTCCGATATGACTTAACGTTGGAGGTTTACTCTTATTCTGAAATGTCTGGAATTCTAAGCTCTATGGCCCTGGAGTCGTTTGAAAATCATTTCATTTATCGTCCGATATGACAATGTTTGAGGACGCACATTTCAGAGAAAAATATATAATATGCATCTATGTGTCCATATGTAAGTGAATGGCTATTATTGCAAATACAAAATTGTTAATTAATTTAATAAATATCATTCAACTATGCATCATGAAGAATTGTAATGGAATCCTCTCATCACAAACCAACTTTCACGTAGAATTATTTTCTCATATTCTTTACTTCCCCCCCAAAATTGGTTGTAACAACATTGATTAAAACAACTGATATGTAATACATTTATAAAGAATTTATAATATATTTCTTGATTTATATGCGAATAAAAGTTGGAGTTCGGAGGATATTTTGTTTAATTTTATATAACTTGTAAAACAAAAGATATGGGGAAGCAAAATTTACTATACAAAAGGTATAGATGTCTTTGAAACATATAAACTTTTATGAAATAAATGTTTTCTGGCATAGATAGGTATTGTTCAACACTTTCGTAAGTTTTGAAGAAAGAATTTGCTGTTAATTGAAATTTAATGTAAAGAGGAATGGCATTTCAAAGCGAGCGTACAGTGACCCAGTTTTAAAACATCTGACTATCCCTACAATTCACTGCATCTCTTCGTACCTAACAAAACGTGTAGTAGAACAAATGAGCCAAAGTTTATTTAGTTTAATATGAGGCACAAAGAAACAAAACCTTTTGAATACACGGTTTATAGAAGCCAGTAAAAGGTATAAACAATAGTGGGTAAGGAAAGTAATGTATAAGTATATAAGGTTAGGCATAAGTTTTAATAATTTTCCCAAGAATATATACGCCATTTAGTTGTTTCATTACACGCTAAACGCTATGTACTTTCTCTGGCATTTCAGTCTTTGGCAACAACTTCCTGTCTTTGGCTTGTGGGAAAAAGAAGTCTTAAGAAGGAAAAAAAAAAAAGGAAGCAGCGACAAATCTAATCTCTTCCAACGAATCGGACTGAGCTAACGAGCAAGGCTACTCCAAAACTTTCAACACCACGACGAAAAATCACAACAAAAACACTCATTGTACAAAAAAACCTAACTACTCTTGTTGGCAAATTGTTCTTAAGGATTACGCTCACAGAAAAAGCTCTTAGGGACAGATGATCAAGTAATAAACGCTACCCAATCATGAAAATGAGTTCCGCTTGTGTCCATTATAATTGAATGGCATTACTGAATAAAAGTAGAAACAATTTCAAAATCTCGATAATCCCTATAATGAATAGATAAAGTTTTCATTTAATCGGAAAAATTCGATGTTGCGATATCATCGGAAGACAGATCTTAAGATTCCCTTGAACCTTACGGGTACCGCCTGTAGCATAGATTTCGAGGTAGCGTGTCTACCTCATGTTCAAGAAGTCCCGAGTTCGAATCTCGGTAGGGTGAGTTCTTTGGATAAGGTTCTTTACTAATTCTGAAAGAGCATCGTTAGGCAACTCTAAGTTCTATGGACCCTGGACTCATATGAACATCATTTCATTCATTGTTCTATAAGGCAACGTTGGAGGTTTTCCCTTATTCTGTAAGATGAAAGTCTGGTAACTCTACAGTCTATGGACCGTGGGCCCATTCGAAGATGAGTTCATCAATTTCATTTACGGTTCGATGTGACTTAAGTTTGGAGGACGTATCTTACAAAAAAAAAAAAAAAAAAAAAAAAAAAACAGAAAAGAGATCCTTACGTTTCTATTTTTTTTTGACAACTAAGTGAGGAAAAAAAAAAAAACAGAAAAGAGATCCTTACGTTTCTATTTCTTTGTTTTGGCAACTAAGTGTTGAAGATTCTTGAAGACAAAGACTTTTAAAATTCAGAATAATAAAAAAAGTAATATTTCAAAATTATTAACTCCACGAAACCTTTTGTTTGAACAACTTTTTGTATTTTGAACATATCAACATTTTTTGTGTAGTAAGATTTTATTAATTTTTTATGGTTTAGAAATTATATAAAATGGTTAAGAATGGAGAGAATTCAGATAATATATTCTGTTTATTTGCCATACAAATATCTTTAAAATTTGTGGCATTTTAATGAAAACTGCTTGAACCATTTTTGAAAATCAAAAGCAATGATAAGCGTTCTATGTACAGGTGAATCATGGCTGGGCAGTTTCTTCAAAATCATTAAGTAACATGCTTGGTAGTATCAGAGAGCCAGACGCACACAGATGGATCCTTTTATAAAAATACCCTTACCAAATGTTTGAGTAGAACTTCTGTATTTGTGTAGTATAAGGTAACAACAAACGCTCTCATTTTGAACACTCTTTAGCTACTATTAATCTAAACGTCTCGTTCTATATTAGGCATCAAATAAAGCTTAATTTTGCTCAGGTGCCTCTTTATCAGGCTTGAGTTTCTGGTACGTGTCACAAATCTAGACATGGTATCACCGGCTTTACTTCCTTTCTAAAGGAAGATCATTATGTCACTTTAAGGTTTTTGTGACTCTTCAGCTGTTTCTGAAGATGTGGAAAATGAATAACATTCAAAGCCAGTATATAGTGACATGTTTATACCCTTGTACTTACAACATGCATATTGAACCAATTTATTTAATCGCAATGCATAAAGAGGAAGCTATAATTTTACGTGGTCAATAGTTGCCACCTGAAAAATAATGGATAGGTCATAGGGCGAGTTGAAAGAATTCGAAAGAGAGGAAGGCGGATTTGCCTCCACCAATTGTTCAATGAGCTATGAGGTCTACATGAGACTGGACAACAAAATTCTCTAATGATTCCTTACTTGAGTGACTGCAGGTACCACGTGGCAAAGCATAGAAGCGTATCCGAAAATATGTGAAACAACGGAGTTGTTTATGCAAGCCTATCGCACATAGACGGCAAGACAATGTATGTACACTTTGTTTAAATGCAATGGCAGTAACGTGTGATACATAGGTAAGCACGAGAAATCATCTATAACATAATCGAATATTATGACAAGGAGAAAGAAGAGGGAATCAAAAGTCATTTGTATAAAGAGACAAAATGGGCGGCTGCAATGGTAATTTACATTTGTGCATAATAAATAATTGGCTAACAATTTATATCAGACACACAGCTTTATTTGTGTTTCGTCACTTACTGTATGCCAGGTTACTATTATGTGTTTCAAATGGGAAGAGTTCTGGACCGCGGCAAATCAGTTGTGTTAGCTCACTCAGCGTTGCCACATTGTTAACCCCACTCTTTTCATACTTCCCTCTCTGTCTCGCACACTATCTTAGATCATGCGGAGTCTCCTTGGCGATAGTCGTAAGGGAACCCAAACAGAATTTTCCAAAAATCTTATAATAATGCAGTTGTTGGTATCACAATTATTGCAACATGACTATTCGCACATTATGCACGTTTTAAATACTATAATTGTATTTTATGAATTACATATTTTTATAATCCAACGGAATTGCCGCTCGCATCTATATAGCTCTGAATGTCATGACAAGAGGTAATTCCTCATTGTCATTGTCTTCATCGTCCGAGTATTGCCAATGTTTTTGATGATAGGCTCCTAAATCTCGCCACTGCTATTTCTTTCCAAAAGTCGGCTTCTAGTTTATGTGCAGGTCACACCAGTTTTCCCAGTCTTGTGTTGTATTTTTAATATGAATAAGTCGTTCACGTCAGTTTAAAAGTATTATTTCTGTTTGAATTATAATTTGAGCTCGTATTATCTCAATTGGACTGTACTGGCAGCGGAAAAGGGGAAGGCGGATTACCGCGTGTCTCATTTCAATTGCAAGTTGATCCAAATGATACACTTTACCCTGGCTTTTAAATGGAAAAACAACTGAATAATACTGACTTGAACTCTTTAAGAGTAAATGGAAATTACAAACCATTCATAAATATACATATGTAACTATGCACGTTCATTCATCTACAGGCCAGCAGGAAGTGTACTGTTTGCTCTATCTCGAATTTAACAAACATTTTGATGATGATGTGTATAAGGGCGCTCAACTACGGCGGTCATGAGCGCCCTTTAAAAAACTAGTGATGGCAAAATCAGCTATAAATCTTTCTAAAATCTATACAAGTGTAAATAAAGTTATTAAAATGCACGTACATAAAAAAAAAAAAAAAAAAAAAAAAAAAATATACATAAAAACCTACCAAAAATTCCGTTCACTAAATCCTAAATTCTAACCTAGAAAAGAATCTTTCCACTACCCTGTCATCATCCCCTTGCAGTTCTGCAAAGCCGGCAGCTGCAGAGACGCCATAAGCTGTGCTAGGTAAAAGCACTCTAGCAGCACGTGTCGGGACGGATAACGCTTCGTTTTTAAACGGACACAGTGGAGCAGGCTCCGTTTTAAAAAGAAAACTATGAGTAAAAAAGCAGTGAGCAATACGCAAACCGAGTCAAACTCACCTCCTCACGACGAGAAGAACGACAAGAGGTAACCCAGGGAATCGGAAGTTCCTTCACAGATCTAAGTTTATTATTGCGCAGAGCATACCACTCCTCCTGCCATCTGGTTTGCACCGTTCTCCGCAATGCGGCCCTAAAATCTTCCGATGTCACAGATGGTACTCGAACCCTGGGCCTGATGGTAGCCGTCTTGGCTGCGAAATCCGCCATTTCATTCCCCCGCAAGGCTACGTGACCAGGGATCCATGCACACACCACGCTAACGCCATAAGCGTGTAAAACGTGGAGGGCATCCTGGATACGCTGCACAATAGGGTGGTAGTTGTACAGCTGCCGTAGGCTTTGAAGTGCACTGAGGGAATCACTTAGGATTAAGCAGTCCCCCAACTTTCGTCTACGTACGTGTAAAATGGCCCGGTATATTACATAAAGCTCTGCAGTAAAAATGGAAGTGCTTCTGAGTTGTTGGAGCCATCGGTATAAATTATAAAATGATCCTCATATCGCGATAAAAATTCTAAAAAACATGTGTGTATACTAGACATAGATATGGTAGATTTATCATAATTAGTCATGCCCAGATTAACGTGGGACGCTCTGCACAACCAAGGAGGGTATGTCCTCTGCCCCCTAGGATACATCTTGGGCATTTCAGTATCAAGCTGTCTAAGGAGCTCCCGGAATCGAGAACCAGGTGGCTTTGGTTTAATAGAAGTTTCCTGTAACGCGCGTCCATTAAGGTGTTAAAGAACGGCGTAAACGATGTATGTGTGGGCATGCAATTAACTCCACAGCCATAATTTGCTAATAACATGTTGCGCCTGTACTGCAGAGGAGGTTCTGCAGATTCAGCATACAGGCTTATAACTCGGCTCGTATGCCACAATTATGGACTGTGTCTAATCTCTTCAGCACAGATGGTCGTTCTGAGCCATAAACAATACTACCATAATCTAATTTGGAGCGGATGAGTGCGCGATAAAGTCGCAATAACACTGTGCGATCCGCTCCCCACGATTTTCCACTTAGTACAAACATTTTGAATTATTCAAAATAATTTTTCTATCAGTCATGTCGCATACATGCCAACAAGTAATGGTGCTCATTACAGTGCCTACGTCACGATGCATTGTTATAATTAATAGTATACTGGTACTTTATTTGTAGGTATTAAGAAAACTATTTGTGCTAAAAAAATGGAAGTTTTACGGTTATGTTAGACATATTATTCTCTACCACCCTCATGGATCACTTTTTGCAAAATTTGAAATTATGTCTTAGTGCAAATAGTAGTTATTAGAGATAAATTCAGTTGGCGGTCATCACACACCAATTATGGAGAATGCAATATGACAACACCGTAGGACACCGCTTGCTTGCTCAGCTAGTAGCGTTCAAGAACAAACATAATTCCATTTGAAACATATAATATTTCACTCTTCTAGCAAATAAGATAACAAGCTACTGCAGCGCTGGTCACTGAAAGTCTATGCCTCAACGCTTTTCCACGTAGTATGCATGAAAACGAAGTAGGTAGGCTGAATTCACCATCAGATAAGAGATGTGCTGTTTGGATAGACGTCTGGGACCGCACTCTCCCATATATTCAATACCTAGATGTATTCGCAGTCTTTTATGCACCTTCAAATTAACCATTCTCGTTGAAGCACTTTTCACATTTACCAGAAGGCCCAGAAAGAGAGACATATATACACACACGCGCGCGTATGTTATAACCATCTGTTATTAAAAATGATCCCACGGCGAAAGCAGCTAAACCCATCCAAACCCCCCCCCCCATTCCATTTTTTTTTCTTTTTACCCGTTCTCCAATAATATAGGAAACCACGGGCATGTGGTACAAGAGCCATGATGAAATGTAGGCAAAAAGGAAATAATAATAATGAAAGTTCACATACACACTCGGCGCGGTTAAGGCACCGTTATCGCTTTAAACCCAAAATGACGTAGATAGCCCGAATGGATACCACAGCCTGCTTTTTTATACTTCCCTTCCTCTCGTCCCCATGTGCTCATAAATCAAGCGGAGATGTCAAAAAAGATATCGGATATAGTCTCATGTATATTTTTAACTGGGTTGGGGGGGGGGGAAGAGAAGATTCCCACAAGATCGAACTCGATCCTTGATGGAGCACCATGCTGAAAGCTAAATTGTTTCTAAGTGATAACATCGAAGTTGTATTGCTAAGAAAACCTAAACATTTCATGCTATATAATCGGCTACACCGAGAAATATTTGATTTGAGGCCTTTGCAGAAATAGATAGATTAAGATTTCGTTGCGTATTCAAAGAAATTGCAAGCAACCAAGTCAATAGTCAAGCTGTTTCCGAAATATCATACATACCCTTTCTAGTCTTGGCATCAACTGCACGTGATTTGGGATCCTTTAGCTTTCCAACATCCTCACGTTATGGATCAAGCAGGATAATATATATATATATATATATATATATATATATATATATATATATATATATATATATATATATATTGCTTGTTAACTACGCTGTCAAGTGTCGTCGATGGGCCAGAATTTTGTCCCAAAGAAGTTATTTCACCTTACCGTCCCGGGGTCACCCCTCAGGGGCATAAGCACAGAAGCTAAGTTTTTCCTCCGTATCTTGTCACAAAATGACAAATTATATTGCTACAAAAAACTTGTTTTGTGAGGACCCGTAGTAATAGTAGTAGTAGAAAAAGAAGAAGAAGAAGAAGAAGAAGAAGAAGAAGAAGAAGAAGAAGAAGAAGAAAGAACTAACTAAAGGCTGGAAGCGTGTGCTTCTTTCCATAGGTATACTGCACATGGACTGTACTGTTATCGCTCGAGCATGTAGGTATCTACTGCAGGTATCTAATCGATAACTGACACAAGGGGTATCCTATTAATTGAATTAGCTGTCTTCTAATATGCTTATGCTCTTGGACATTTCCAACCCCGATTTTTCTAACGGTTTAATAGCACTGGGCGACACTGCAAAATTGTTGGATATGAACTGAAGATTTTCAAATAGTTCGTGAGATATCGAGACTTTGGAGTTACAATAGTGGCGGTTCTGTGCACATTTCATGCCTGTGCTATACATCTCTCCGACCTTTAGTAGTAACATACCAGTTTCATACGTTACACCAGGGGAAGACAGGTAGTGGCGTTGACGTCAGCTCCGTCAGCTCTAACCCCCAAATATGCCCCCGAACGAAAGGCAGGTTAGCGTGTGAAGTTACCGCGCTGATTTCTTAGCTAATTTCCTAACAGAAAAAAAAATTGTTTGCACACGAATTTGTACTCAGAGCCATTTATATAGGCAACTTGGTACTACACGGCTCTTGCCTGACGTCACACGCACTGCAGGCCTCGCTCCCGGCTGAAATACGTCACAACTCTCGAAACTGTCTTCCTCCGCGTTACACCTATCAGGCACGTCAGGTGAAAGTTGGGTATGTGGTATAAGTCGCGCAATGGTTCTACATCACTGACCTTCACCGATAGAACAGTTAGCGAGCCCAGGTCTAACATTCTTTCTCTTGTCTTCGTCCAACGCCTACACTCAGCGAACTTATCACTCCTGTTACTTTATGCAATATGCTGTGTGAATCGTCTGCCACCTCCTCCCCCAAGTACAGTTGACTGTAAAGTACTGTGACAGTCATATA
The DNA here is from genome assembly GCA_030765055.1 of Mantis religiosa. Taxonomy (NCBI): domain Eukaryota; kingdom Metazoa; phylum Arthropoda; class Insecta; order Mantodea; family Mantidae; genus Mantis; species Mantis religiosa. The sequence goes on along the minus strand of CM060949.1, from coordinate 153,809,095 downwards.
TATGTTAAGTGTTCATAAAGAAATGAATACTGAAAATTATGTTAAATGGTCACGCACAATGTTAATTCCAAATTTAGCCCTTAACTCAGTGCTAGCAAAAGATAATGCCTTTTGCCATAATACACAGGTAGATAAGCCTCCAACGTCAAATTCTTTAAGAAGATCTATGCTTTCTAGGTTAAAATAATCATAATATCCCGTTTGATGAAAACAGCACTAAAAGAAAATTGTGTGATTAAATTTTAGTCAATAAGCCAACTCAGAAGAACTTTTTGACTGACTAAATAGTGTGGGAATATAACCATGCAACCTTAAGGCTTCCTCCGTAACATCCGGATCTGAATCCTCTAGAATTAATATGAACAGATGCCAGACGATGGATTGTTTGCAGAAATGTAACCTTTAAAATGAAAGACGAAATGTTATGCCGCCACTGATTTGAGCAAATTGGACAAATAGAATGGGGAAAGGCATGGCGTAATGTGGATGAAATGGAAAAGGAGTATTAGGAAAAAGATGCACTAACGGAAGAAAAACAGAAAGATTTATAATTGAAGACAATGGGATAGAAACAGTGTAGAGGATGTCACTGATAATGACTCAGACGAAGATATGTCAGGCGCAGAAAATTAAAATATTAAAGACAAAATTGTTTAACTCGGCGTTAAATTATCGTTTGTAAGTGAAAGACCTTTCTGGTACCACAGTATATAATTTTTTTGGAAACTGTATACTTCACTGAATAGCGACACAAAAATAAACAATCTAGTGATACTTGTGACGGTTAAATCATCGCAGTGAGATTAAATAATTAATCTCTTCTAATATGGCAGAATAGTGCAGTGGATTTAAGCTCCACAAATAAAGTTTCACACTTTTTTTAGAGCTACTGCACGTAAACCTCCTAATAAAGCATAATTTGAATTAGAAGATCAACCAGCTAATATTACAGTATAGACTCCTGCCACTGAAGGCCAGGGAAAACAGGAAGAGACTCGCACCAAAGCTTGCATGTAAGTACTTCATTGTTCAGTAACCACTGCACTGCCTATATGGACGCCCCCTGGCTGTCGCGTGTTTGGCTCACCAGATGGTGACTACACAGCTTAGCTGTTCCATTTGAACTGTCAGGTCACTAGCTCTCATTGGCTGGTGTTATGGAATAGATAATTCTGTAATGCCAAAAAGTTCCTTATATGACATTATTTATGTTTCACCACCTTTCCTTGCATTTCTCATGGCTTGTTTAATATCATTCGAAGGTATACATTAACGAATCATAGGAAAAGGGAACGGAACGAAACCCCAAGATTGACAATTGTATGGCGAGGAGAAGGGTTGTGAGAAGCATAATTCCCTTTATTTGTGTGTGATCGTTCTTAAAATTTCTGTTTCGGTGTTTATTTCTACTTATTTAAGCTTAAGTGGTACAAGAGGAGAACTAGGAAACATGATTTCTTAAGTTAGTTGGTGGAAATCAATCATTTCTTCACACTATCTGTATATAGGCTTAGATCTTGGATTGATAGAGTCAACTTGAAAAATTCAATGCCATGGCCGGGATTTGAAGCACGGATCTCCTAGATTCCGTCCATTTGCTCTTACCCATTGAGCTGCCTGGCCAACGTGCCGTCCTAACATTAAATTCTCCAATTGACTCATACATATTTTCCGGGTAAACCACTAGGAGCTCTCGTATTCGAGATACACCACTTGTGGCGTCTTACTATTTTAAGTACTCGAATCCGAGTCTTATTATTGAGTTAATTACCGAAAATTAATAATTTCCTCACACTAGCCGTATATAGGCTAAGGTCTTGGATTGATAGAGTCAACTTGGCAAATTCAATGCCATGGCCGAGAGATTTGTGGTTCAAATTCCGGCCATGGCTTTAAACTTTTCAAGTTGACTCTATCAAAACATAATTTGTATTTATTTTTAAAGATTGTTTATACTTTAAAGGGAATGTTCTATATTTTTAATGTGTATTGTCATGATTTGTGCATTTTTACCCTTGGGTTGTGTATGGCCATTGTGAGATATATTGGACATGGGTTTGAATTCCAGTTACGGGCAATTAAAGGAAAGCAATCTGTGCTACTATTGGGCGACAATCTTTTTGACAGCACTTCCTGCTGTATCATATGTTATGGTACAATGATAGTCACGTGTTTTAAAGGCTAGTTGTATTTGCTTTCTAACCTTGCTATCTCTTTTTTAAAAGAAAAGAAGAATGACTGCCTTTTTGGGAAGACTTCAAACACTAGTAGTCAAGCAAGGAATACCTCGTAAATGGTTACGTCTAGAAAAATATTGTTAGACATCTGGTATAGATATATTTTGTCTACTTCTTATGGGTTACCAGGCATCATTATTTACAGCACTTCACCCCCTCAGAAAATATTTTATACATCATAAGGGTTATAAAGATCTTAAACATACTACTGTGTCAAGAAAGTACCTGCAATTGATGATACAAAAGTTTCGTATCAGAAAGGATTCTAAATTATTATCGCTAAGCTGGTACATCTTTTCTCTATACCCACGCGGAGTTTGGTTGTCATCTGTCATCTAGTTTGTTTACAGAGCGTCGTTTTGTTAGTGCATCTGAAAGGTGTGTTGCGATTTTACAATGAATTCTCCTTTATGTCTTCTGTGGACTGAAAACGGATGCCTCGAAATGGTAACTTGAGTTTTGGAAAGAGAAAGAAATCAGCCGGAGCCAGGCCAGGTGAATACGTAGGTTGTTCAATGAGACTTGCGTTTTTGGCCAGAAATTCGTTCACAGTGATAGCCTTGTGAGCTGAGGCGTTATCGTGATGCAGAATCCAGTTGTCTTTGCACAAATATGGATTTTGACTGTATTTGTTTCTCTCAAACACCTCATTATGCTCATATAATAGTCTTTATTTACAGTTTGACCTTCTACCAAGAATTCCTAGGGCACGACACCATCATAATCGAAAAAAAAAAAAAAACGGTCAACAGGACTTTCAGTTTTGATTGAGTGTCACGTGCCCTTTTGGGTTTCGTTTCAGTTGGAAGGCGCCACTCAGAAGCTTGTTGACTGGTTTGCATGTCAAACTCGTAAACCCACCAGTTACAATGCGTTTCATGAATGTGGCGTCGGAGTTGATTCGTTCTAGCATGTCTTCAGCGATCCTTACGCGATTGAGATTTTGCAGAAAGTTCAAGTCTTTTGGAACTAATAGAGAGGCAACAAGTGTCATGCCCAAACAATCGTTCAAAATGGTACGAATCTATTCATGAGACAAATAAAGTTCAGCGGCAATCTCTCTCAGGCATAAATGACGATTTTCAGACACCATTTCCTTCACTTTAGCGATGTTCACTTCATTGAAACTGCTGATGGCTGACCAGATCGAGGCAAATCTTCCACCACATCTCGATCACTTTTGAATTCACTGTACCACTCATACGCACGTGTTTTTGATAAAGTCGATTCACCGTAAGCCCTCTGTAACATTTTCAGCGATTCGGCACACGAAATACCATTTGCAATGCAAAATTTGAGACAGATTCTTTGTTAAATAGTTTTATTCATTGTAAAATCGCAACACATCTGTGAGATGCATTAACAAAATGGCGCCCTGTAAACAAACTAAATAACAGGTGACAATCAAACTCCGCGTGTGTATAGAGGAAAGACGAGATTTTTATATGATCAATTCTCGGTATTTTCTTGACAAAAAGTATGTCACTTAACCAAAATCGTCAGAGGCATTTTTGAGACAAACATGTTCGAAACATTTTCCCTGTAAAGGTTAAATTTGGAGGAGGGGGGGGGGGAGCTTTCAAAACGCTGAACCTAAATACCAAGTTTAGTTTTAACCAACCCTTTGTTCTGAAGTTATGCTGTTCCTACGTACAGACAGATAAAATTTGATTATCTGTTAAATATTTGGGAGAATGAAATACTTTCCCTATACATTGTACGTAACAATATTGTGGAATCCTAAGTCAATTACAACTGACTCACCTTCATGTTGATGGTAACGCCCTTCTCGGAGGCGGCACCGAAGGCCCCCGGTAGGACACTATGACCACTCCCAGGTCCAGACTTGAGTCTTCTGTTCCGGAAGACGATGAACATGATAGCACCCATCAGCAGAAGAATGACGGCGGTTAGCACTCCTATCACGAGGCCGATGTACTGCTTGGACTCACCGCCTCCACCAGGTCCTGCCGCCGCCGCTCCAGGACTACCGTGGCTTATGCCACCTCCGCCACGCCCGTCATCCCGGCTCGGCGTTGTCTGGACCTCATCCCGTTGTAGAGGATACTCCTTCCCGTGCTGCTCGTCGCTTCTCAGCACTCCACCCTCCACCTCCTCTTCGGTGAAGTTGCCCTGTACCACCACTGCAAAAAATTACATTCGTTTTACATCTATTTCGGCGTTGCCTCTAAACTTAAGTTTTTAAATTATGTATTGTGTTAGTGCCCAAATGGTAGATAATATAATTATTTCATTAAGAGTTTACGGGATTATATACCAATTTATATATTTTTTTTCTGATAGATTATTCAAAAACACTTCAACACCTTTTGGATCAAAAGGTTTCGAAGTAGTTATAACTTTCCGGTTATATATTGACATCAGTCTTGTACTTATCTTTCTACTATAACGACAGATGCCAAAGTGAGTAAAACATTATAAGAATCAAACTTCGGTTAAATATCAAGAATATACTGGAAATGATTAATACTTCAGAAAAACATTTATTTTCGGTATGAATAATATGCTTTAACCAGACATGAGTTTTTTGTAAAGCTAAGTTTAGGTCTGATGGTTTACAAATTCATTCCGAATGGATAGAATTTCGCAGACTATTCACAGGAAATTCAATTTATTTATTTAATTTACATCATTCAACGTTAAGTCATATCAGACGATGAATGAAATTATACTCAAATGAGCCCAGGGTCCATAGAGCTTAGAGCTACCCGACATTCGTCTTTCAAGGTAAGGGAATACCTCAGAAGAACCTTATCCTACCGAGATTCGTACTCGAGACCTCTTCAACGTGAGGCAGACACGCTACAATCTACGATACCGAGGAGGAAGCAGAAAATACAAGGTGTAAGTGTTATATTCATATAAACATCTTAAATATGTAGAATTTTAATTAAAACCAGTAGTAATTTTTGAGAAAATAAGAAATAAATGTTAGGTTGTGGTAGAAGGAATTTCTTGGAAAATTTCGTGACGTTCTTGGAGTTTGGTGTTTATCGAAAATTTCCTTTTGGAGTTAAGGTGCTCAAAGACCATGTACGTTTTTCTAAAAATACTTTGTTGGGGTTTAGGGAGCATAAAATGAATAACATAAGATTAACAATAGCTAAAGTAAAAATGGGTTGCAAATATTTTCTGTACGGTCAGAATTCTTATAGAGGCTGATAGATGTTTGTCACCCAAATGGTCCAGTAATATAGAATTTTAAGTTCGTATTAAAAGTTTAATGTACAATGGCCAGAACAGGAGAATGTTCAGCTACGTCTATGAATACTATTTAAACAGTATTAAATAAGGTCCTTACTTTTATACTGTAGTTCTGATTTGTGTAACAGAACATGTTTTGTTTGTACACATAAACTGTTTTTTATTGCCCTCCTTGTGTGCCGTGCGAGCAGGAGCTGTGACGTTTAATCAAAGCGACCTCCCTTAACTGCTCAAGAAATTATGTGCCTTCTGGTATCTGAACTCTGTGTGTGTGAGATGTTCTCTACCTAATGTGAAGTTTATGAGTTTAGTCTCGACCCCAAAGTGAGGTTAAATATAGGCCGCGGTGTCGCCCCCTTCCACCGTCGCCGGATGCTGCAGCTCCAGACGTGGGGGGTGTCTTCACGTCCATCATCTGCTCCAGGGTAAATTGACTACCTGCTGTTCATGTAACAGATTGATCCCGAGCTTTCAGAACAGAACACTGTCGCGATTCGCTTCTATAAACAAAATACTGCTGACTTTATACTACCCGAGGTTTCGCATTTTTGTATTCCGTAAAACGTGCCACATATCACATTTAAATTTACCTGTTCTTATATTACCTACAACTTAAAGGAGAAATTAATATTGAATTTTATCAAGAATAGCGATACCGCAATCTTACTGGAAATATATTTCTAAGGTTTCCTTAAAATTATATGTATAGAATTCCCTTTCTTTTGCTTCTCTCTCAAAAACGGAACGACCGATAAATTTCAATGTTGGTAGTCTCTACTTTCAGAAGGTGAAACACGAAGATTTTGAAGCAATTTTTATTATGCCTAAGTTCCCTTCACATGGACATTTTTTTTTAATTTTATTTTCTCTTGTATTTAAATACAAGAGAAATACAAAGGAATCTAAATGTACCAGTGTTTCGAAGGAACCAATAAGAAGCAAATTGACAGTGGTAGGTGATGTAATAGAGCAAGTCTCGGAATCCAATTATTTAGGATCTCATTTTATAAATTACAGAAATCTTGGAGGGCTGTTCGATAAAGAATGATCATAATTTTTTACGGTCATAATTTTTCGCACTAAAATTCAATCTTATTATATTCTGTTAGATTAATGTGAAACAAAAACACCGTAGTAGTTTCATTGTTGGTACTCCTGGTTCTCGCCTGTGAAAGCCAGGCAAGTACAGACATGTTCAGTATCGCCTACCGTTGCAATGGAGGTAAAACGCGAGGAACAATAGACGGCTTTGAAATGCTGCTTTCATCTCAACAAATCTTCACTTGAAGCCTATACAATGTTACAGGATGCCTATGGAGAGTCTGTACTTCCCTGCAACACAGCTCGAAGGTGGTTTAAAATGTTTAAAGAGGGGAGACTATCAATTTCAAAGGAAGGTGGACCCGGTGCTCCAGTTACTGCTCCTACGGAAGAAAACATCAAGACTGCTGCTGCCATTGTGGGAGAGGATCGACAAGTTACCTTAAGATCACTTTCTGAAGTACTGAACATTTCATTGGGTGCCAGCCACACGTTGGTGACAGAAACATTACACATGAGACGTGTTTGTACGCTATGGGTTCCAAGACTGTTGATTCCCGAACAAAAGGACATTAGCATGCAGGTCTGCATGCAGTTAAAGTTGATGTTAGAAAAAGATCCGGAGTTTCTTTCAAACGTAATCACTGCTGATGAAACTTGGCTGCATCATTTTGATCCTGAGGGCAAACAGCAAAGCTCAGTGTGGAAATCTCCTTCATGACCAACCCCCCAAAAAGCAAAAGTGGTTGTTTCTGCTGGGAAAGTTATGGTCATGCCATTATTTGATATTCGTGGAATGGTTTACCAGCATGTTGTACCTGCACACACATCAGTAACTGGACAATACTACATGGATGTCCTAAAAACATTGCAAGTCCTTATCAGGCGCAAAAGACCACATTTCCGTGAAGCAGGCTGGATGCTGCACCATGATAATTCGCAGCCGCATATTGCCAATGTTGTTGCTGAATATCTTGCAAAAATCAACGTGAAGTACATCCCTCACCCTCCCTATAGTCCGGATTTAGTCCCATGTGACCTTTTTCTATTCGCTAACTTGAAAAACCTTCGCGGGAGGATTATCCATCATCAGAAGCAGCGGTGAAGGCTGCGGAGGCGATTTTGAAGTATCTCTCAAAAATGGTTTCCAGCATGTCTTTGAAGACTGGCAGAAACCCTGGGTCAAGTGCATCACATTGAGAAGGACCATCAAAATTATGAGGATGATTAAAGGTACGTTGGCAAAAAAAAGTGATCATTCTTTACTGAACAGCCCTCGTATATCATGAAGTAAAGAAACAAGCAGATAAGACAACACAAATAGAGTGGAAGAAGATCGGTTGGCAAAGAAAGCGAAAGAGGATATTCCATTGAACGGTAAAAGAGTCAGAGGAAGGCCACCGCAAATGTGGATACAGAGCATATACTCATCCACAGAGGAAGAAGCTCAAACTTTGGGAAAAAGCAGGAATTTTCCCTACTCTAGAAGAAAAAGAAGAAGAAAAATAGAACCCCCAATACAGTTTCAAATACAGTTTGTAAGGGTAATAAAATATAATGCTGAATTTTCGTGAGCAGCTTATAAACTCTTCATACTGAATTACTTTTGTACACTTTTGCATTACTGACAGAAGATGCGGATCTCGTCAAAAAATACGTTTACCAAATATTTCCTAGGTGTTAACCACTTACTTATTCGTTATCATTGGCTTGGATGTTCAAATATTTACTACATTTAAGAAATCGTAGGTCGCCTGTCATTGTTTTACATAGTTATGTAACGAGCATAGATTCGAAACCAACATTTGAAGATTCCACTATTGTTTCAACCGATTTATAGCCACTGCAAGATGTGCAGTGACTTTTAAATTACATACTATTTGCATAACCAGCACTGAGAAATTCGCCTCAATAACAAGGAATATTGCAGAAATGGTTAATTCCAAAACCAAAATATGTGACAAAAATTGTATGTTTTAGCGACATCTACAGTGTTTGTGTTGTAAGCTTTTGGGTATCTTTTCGAATTTATCAATTATGTAAAAGTTACAATGCACAAGATATTCCCTGTAATTTAAGATATACACTTCATTTGTCATGAAATTGTTCTAAAACATGGTATTTTAAGAAAATTCATTAGATCTCCTTTTCAGAAAATCACAATTTTTTAAGCATTTTCTATACAAATGCAGTTTGGTTGAGAGGCTTTTCTTGACGGTAAAAATGCTTATACGAACACCAGCGTTGGAACATTTATTAACAGAAACAAGGGAAAAATGTATTTATTTATTTCTCAGGTTTTAATGAAGAGTGATATAACCTTTTGGAAGAAGGTACTTCTTAATTAAACCGAGTACACCCGAGTTTAGTTTTATCATGTTACCTAGTAAAAACTTAAAGTAATTACTAACAAATTCGAAAGTTAATGTTTGACAAGAGGTGAAGGTGCCTAACGTGGAACTTTATATCGCACCCACCACTCTTCGTCTCTTCTTTGAACACAGATTTACAGAACTGTTTCCTTAATCGTCCCATAAATATTAACATAAGACATTAACCATAATTCCCAGCATGTAAACAATTATATATGCACCCGTTAATTCACACAGACAGTTACAATTTTTATAAATAAACACGGTGCTACGAATAAGTTATGCTTTTGTTTTTCTTTCTTAGTTACCCTAGTAACTTGTCATAACGGAAACACAGGCCTGTAAAAATAAACCCCTTTCCTCCACAACCCATCACTCATACAATTTTAAAAGTATTTCTTGTGCCGCTAACTAGAGACCGCCACCGTCGACAATGCGAAGATAAATTAGGGTGCGGAGAAACATACGATACAAAAGAAATCGACATGACGTTTGCTTCAAGAAACGGATGCAGAGTCGGAACAAATCACCGGGGCATCCTGCACGCATGCGCAGTGTACCATTCAGATTAAGGCTTGTCTACACCTAGCGTAAATTTCTTTTATATCAGACGACATTTGCTATGGCCTGGAGGAAAGTTTTAAATGAACAAAGTAATTAAGTAATCTTCCTTCACCACTATTTTATTCCTAACTTTGCCTTTTATTGCAGTCAGACGTGATCATAACTCTGGTTTAGAAATTATTCTTACACGGTCCCCAACCTAATGATTGGCATCTGTCAATTAACGCTAACTAACCGAGATGCTTATGCGGGATCCCAACAGTCATCTCCTCCAAATTTCTTTCTAAAACCTCGACTAATAAGGCTAAATAAACCATAGAAATATGTGGCTTCTTCAGGATCCTGAAGAAGGCCATGGAGTTTACAATGGCCGAAAGCTCGACGTTTATTAATTTGACACGGCTGATCACCCGCGAAGCCTTGATTAGTAATGCTCGCCGTGAAAGCTTCAAGTCTTATATACAAATTTAGTTTAAATTCCCTCCCTTCAATCATTTGTTGAATTCCTTTGTTGTCCTACGTGGCCTAAAAGTGACATGATAGACTCTGGCTTCCAAAGTTACGGTCAAACCTGACGGAGGGTGATGGATATAAAATCCGTTGCATGGCTTCCTCCGAAAGGGAAATAAAGTCGATTGTCCTGTGTCATAGATTTATGGCACGTTAAAATACCTCAAGCCTGATGTCCGAGTAAAATTAAGCTCTTTAAGACCCAATATAAAATTGGCATTAAAGAAAGCCCATAATTAAAAACCCAATCTCTATTTTTAACTTTATTCAGCAAATTTAGAATATTTTATGTTTGTATATTTTAGAAATTTGACAGGGCAGAAATGGGCACTAGATTTACTGTATTCATTGAAGTCTTTACCACCCTACAGGGTGTCACGAACACAATAGGTAGGTGTGCAAAATGTACACCTTTTCATTAAGTAATTAAACTCCAAACGAAAGTTTCTCAGGAAGGGGTTTCTTAAGGTCTTTCAATTCAAAGTTTATTGTTTTATCTCTCGTACTTATGGTAGGTAGTTAAGAATAATACTCCAGTTAAAGATTTGTCATCTAGAGCCCACAAAAAGTAAAAAGTTTGTGGAAAAAGTATCCAGTGCTCATTAATGAAGTTTCATATTTAAGTCTATTGTCTTTCAACTATGCCATATAAATATATTCCAAAATTCGTCACTTTAAACTGAAATTATCTTTAGAGACCAAATTTCAGTATGTTTTTTTTTTCCTTCAAAAATGTCTCTAACGGTTGAAAAAATATATAGTTGAGATACTAACAAAGAAGAAATTTGACTATCGGTACAGGCTAAAGAAATATGTAATAAAACCATTTCTGCAAATAATCAAGACATAGAGTGAAGAAATTATGGAAGAGTGAACAGAGAAGGTCACGAGATGAAAAATTCTATTTTTGCTATTACCTACTGAGTGTAAGTTTCTTCAGTTAGCCGAAACAGTTTGAGTTACGAAAGAAGGCAGCAAATTTTCACTCCGTGTGAACGAAGCTTAATGTCACTACAGGAGGCAATGGGAACTACAGGCCGATCTTATGTCAACTGTACATAAATAAGCAGACAGTTTGAACCCCCACCCCCAAGCTCTGCGTGTATCATATTAATCGTGCTGCCAATGGGGACAAGAGCAGTTTCCCCTCCAAAGCAACTGGCTAAGGGAGAATTAACAGTGTTCGTGAGAGAAACTTGCCAGTGATGTCAATCACTCCGTCAAGAGTCCACTTTATCACGAAGTTTTGTCAGATTCCTGAAGTTTGCAAAAGTTGTCCAAAAAGGTACGAAACAATCACCTCAATAGCATTTAATTTACCTGATTTAAAAAGTACTCCAATGGAGTTTGTTGGTTTAAATTACCAAAAATGGTTCTCTAATGTACAATTTAAATTCTCAAGTCATGCTTGAAAGTTTTGCGATTTTTCCTTTCTTCGTGTCAACCATTTGAATACTGTTTTGTCTTGCTCTTATATCATATCTCAGATACATTATACTATAAGCGGCGCAATGTGGATAGCAGAACCACTTTTTTGTGAATATTATTACATACTTTTGCTGTTTATAAAATTAATTCTAAATTAAATGATAAGCTAATTAGTATAATTTACTAGCCCGCCTGGGTAGCGTAGATGGTAGCATGTCTGCCTCACGTTCAAGAGGTCCCGAATTCGAATCTCGGTCAGGGTGAGTTACCTAGGTAAGGTTTTCTCCGGGGTTTTCCCTTATCCTTCAAGAGTAATGTCGGGTAACTCTCAGCTCCATGGACCCTGGACTCATTTGAGCATCATTTCACGCAATTCATTCACCGTCCGATATAACATAACGTTGGGGCGGACGTAAATTCCAAAAAAAAGTATAATTTACTATATACAACTTGTAATGTGAAACGAAACATGTAAAGGCTTTCTTTGTTTTTTGAAATGCGAATTTTAAGAAGATGTACATTTTTTTGGTGTAGTAAGTTTATTTCTCAATTTTATAGAGAATTATGTAGTATTTCACTTCAGAGACCATTTATTCCTACAAAATTCAAAAGGTGTATTTTACCTTTATGTAAATAACTTAATTATATTCTTTATAATCAAAAGAGTTGCATTCATTTACCGAGCGGGATGGCTCAGGCGGTTTCGCCTGCAGCCCGAATTCGGGAGGCCCGGGTTCGATTCCCGTGGCCGACCTACCTGACCCATTGGTTTCTTCAGGGGTTTTCACGGGTCGCTAGGTGAATGCTGGGTAGGTCGATTACATCCCCCGAATTTTCATGTCCCTCCATTTCTTCTTCATTATCATTTCATGTCATCTCTCATCTGGTGGTCTCTTTCAGGGCAGAAGTGTCGGCGGGTGTCTCGGTGGTGCATGGCAGGATGATATGCTCGGAACAAAACTAATTCATCCTCCGGTAGGTCGGTTGCCGGTCTCTGCACCTCTGCTGGTACCATTTCAGGTCTGCCAGCCAGGAACCTTTGAGGCTCAGATCGCCTGCCTGGGACCTTATTGCTGGGCTTGTTGACGTCCCGCTGTAGCGGAGCGTGTTCGTTGTCCTGGCATGTCGGGGGAATTCTCTATTCAAGGAAACTGTAGGTAGCCTGCCCTCTGTACTGTCGTGGCTTCTCGGGTCGGCCACCCTCTGTCTCGTTCGCGTCATCCTTCCTCCCGAAGGTGCCCCACTTGGGGGTATAGGAACAATAGGCCCAGTGGTGGCCTACGTAGCGAACACCCTTCGTAACGAAATCCTAATCCTATATTCCTTTTTGAGTAAATTAAAACAGCAAAAGAATACAGGTGAAATTAGCCTGGATTGGAAGATTTTCTTGAATTTATCCTTGTGTTACATTGTATAGCATTTTCAACTAAAATAACAAACCTTATTATAATATAGCTTTTCGTGCTTTAGCTACAATCTCATATAAACACTTGCAATTTTTTTTATAAAAATGCTTTTTTTTCCTAGGATCAGCATTTATTTCTGTGGATTCTTTTATGTTAATTTATGCCCTCTATCGTATATAACGGAAGCTGAGTAAAATTTTGTTCAGATGAACCCAGGGTACATAGAGCTTACAGTAACCAGACATCTTTCAGGATAAGGGAAAACCTCCAATTTTAAGTCATATCGGACGATGCACGAAATGACGTTCAAATGAGTACAGGACACATGGAGCTTAGAGTTACCAGACAGTCATCTTTCAGATTAAAAGAAAACCTCCAACGTTAAGTCATTTCGGGCGAGGAATAAAATGATGTTCAAATGAATCCTGGAACCTAGTGTAGCCCGACATTGGTCTTTCAGGATAAGGGAAAACCTTCATTGTTAAGTCATACTGGGCGGTGAATAAAATGATGTACAAATGAATCCAGGATCCAGTGAGTGAGTGAGTGTGTGGTGTTTTAGGGCCCGTCGACAACAAGGTCATTTGGGCCCGTCCAGGATCCATGGAGCTTAGAGTTGCCATTCATCTTTCAGGATAAGAGAAAACCTCGAACGTTAAGTCATATCGGGCGAAGAATAAAATGAGGTACAAATGAGTCCAGGATCTATGGAGCTTAGAGTTACCAGACATTCATCTTTCAGGATAAGAGAAAACCTCCAACGTTAAGTCATATCGGGCGATGAATGAAATGATGTTCAAATGAGTATAGGGTACATAGAACTCAGACTTACCCGACATTCAACTTTAAGGATAATGGAAAAGGACGTAAAAAAACCTTATCCAGATAACTCTCCCTGACCGAAATTCGAACTCGGGGGCTCTTGAACATGAGAGAGACGCGCTAGCACCGCGCTACTAGGCGGGCGCCCTGAAAATTTCGATCTGAATATTTTGATAAAATATAATAACTTTTGTTAATTTTATCCCCCTTGAACTGTTTTTTTTCGGGGTTCCTTGCTTCTCCAATATTTATATTACGAAACATAGTTTGTGTAGTATTATATTCGCTGACGGTCCGCCACTGATTGTTTCACGCAAGCCGCAAGTCTGTTGGGTCGATAGTTTCTTAAATGACCCTCATTAATTAGCCCTTATCGATCCTCTTGTTTTCGGTAAACAGTGTGTTGGATGACTTTCCAAATATTAGGCGACCGCCGCCTCCTCATTTTAAATTTTAAGTAGCCGCACACTGTCTACAAGCGACCAATTCCAATCACAGGGCTACCGCTTCTTTCTAAAAGAGGATCAATCTTACCCGGGTCACCGAGCTCTGATTATGAAAAATGACTTGCTCTAACGTAACACGCGCCACATTTTATATTCCCTAGCGATAACTAACATATTTATTGCAACGTTCTTTATTTGTTTGACATATGTGACCTTTCCTGCAATCCTCGTGAATTTGGAGCTACACAGCTAAAAGACGATACTACCAATAATATCAAATATACATTAAACAAATACAAAGCTTTTTTTATTGTTTTTATGTAAATAGAGGAAATATTGCACTCCACTACCCAAAACTTTGATGTAGAGTTTTTACTGGAAATATTACTGAGGTTCCCTAAGGTATGGAAACCTAAATACAGTAGCACCTCGTTTATCCGGAAAAACTTGGACGGGTTAACGACAATTCGGAAACGACGAAGAAACTTGTACAATATCGCGAAATATTTTTAATGGAGTTTAGTAATCACTATCACCACACTTTACCTTAAAACATACTGCATGTACTGTAATAACCTATGTTTTCGCACTATAATTAATAGAGCTACAAACTCTCGGTAGTATAAAAGGCAATGAGCTTCTGCAGTCTCAGTTTAGTGCATTGCTTACAAGCAGCGTGATCTCGCATCCGCTTTAACATTAGAACTTCATTTGGTAATATTTCTGTTTGACCCTCAAAATAAAACATCAATTTCTGTATGTTTGCTACTGCTTGTGCGTGGGTCATAACCACATCTGGTTCATCAACACTGTCTGAATCTGTAATACTGCATGATGCAATCTTCTTCTGTAATCGGTTTATAACCTCCGTCATTAACAATATTTTCTTCATCAACATCGAAATTTTTAAAAATGTTTGTAAAACCTTATTTCTCACTTAGTTTTTCTTCTTCTTAAATCTTGTTTCCTGGAAAGTCTCACACACCTGGCCGCAACTTTTTCCATGACCTTATCAAAATTTTTCTTCCAACCTGGTCTCTAGCAGGTGGGGTGAGTGCAATGAATTTGTCTGCTGGCAAGAGAATTCCAGTAATATAACTACCGAGGATAGCAATGTATCGTGTGTAAAACAAATTGGGTGCACTGGCTTCCGGAGAGCCCTGGGACCTACCTCGAGAGCACGAGAATTTACAGAGGGCCAATGCTCTGCCATTCCCGCTGATGCTAGGGTTCAAATGGAATAGCCAACCAGTAGGAAATGTGAAATAAAATCAGGTGTGACATGAACAACAGGAAGTTCGGGGGATATATCTATCTCTCCCAGTATTTGCCTAGGTACCTGGAGAAACACCCGAAAAACACCATCGCTAAGGAAGTTCAGAAGAGGAAATAGAACCCACCATCTCTCGAATTTAGGCATACTGCTCAGTATATTTAAAACTAAGAATTGCCCCAACTATTTTGTTCTATTTTTTATTTTTTTTTCAATGGGAACGATGTAATACTTTTTCCAATACATATTTATTATTTAAATAGTGGTCAGGGATTTTGCTGTTTATTTAGTTTAGTGAGGATTGTCATTCATTGGGCGGAAAGGAGGGCGTCGAGGGGTAAGAGAATATTCTGTAGTGTCTTGGGTGTCTGAAAACAAGTTAGTTACTAACACTCCCCACATGGCAACCTTGGCCTTCGGGGTAACCTCACCCCACCAAGTGATGACCGGACCCATTTCTCAGGTGGAGGCACCCAGAGGGCGGTGTCCATTACCTCCGATGATAGGGTGATAGTGAAGATGGCGGTGAGGTGAGAGGACCTACAGTTTTTACCGTGGACTCCGAACCACGTTGGGCATAGGGGATACTTCACGTGTGCTAGACAGAGGTGAAGGCGTGGATAGGGCCGACTTAAAATCGCCAACCCCAGAGCCGGGAATCGAACTCGGGACCCTTAGAACGGGAGCCGCGAACGAAACCACCGCGCTACCCCGGCGCCCGTGTCTGAAAACAATGAATAATTTATTTTTCACTTCAATTACCAGTGTAAAAGAGCTCAAACCATTCTCTCTGTAATGCCACATTTCCAGGATTCTTCTGAATTATCCAGTGTAACGTGAGTCAAAATTTTTCGTGACGTTAGTCGTTTTGAAAGTATCCCATGTTGCAAGTTTCGTCACTCCAAAGCTGTGCGATCTGGTTGGTAACGGGAATGTTAACTCTAAGCTCTACGTACCGTCTAGACTCATCTGAACATCATTTCATTCATCCTCCGATGTGACTTAACGTTGGAGGAAGTAAATTAAAAAGAAAACTACATTCCTCAAGTTATTTTCTATTTGTTAATATTTTCTTACTCTATACGTATAATGCAATCAGGTATGTGCACGGGACATTCACAACAATTTTAATACATATCTGTATAATAATTTCTCGTGATAGAATTTAGTCTTATGATATTTTGTTAACTTAATGTGTAGTTGTAGTAGTTGTAGTAGTTTCACTGTTGGTACTCCTGCTTCCCGCCTGTGAAAGGCTGTGAAAGGCTGCAATCAGACATGTTCATTATCACCTACCGAAATAATGGAGGTGACACGTGAGGAACAATATGCGGCACTGAAATTGTGGATTCGTCTTAACGAAACCTTAGGTGAGGCATACTTCATGTTACAGGAGGCCTATGGAGAGACTGTTCTTCCCTACAGTAGAACTCTAAGATGGTAAGTTGTTTAAACAGGGGAGAAAATCAATTTCAATGGAAGGGGTACCAGATGCAACTTGAAAAATTTGCAAGACCATCTCATGTGCAAAAGACCACATTTCCGTCAAACAGGCTGGATCCAGTAACGCGATAATGTGCGGCCGCATGTTACAAATGTTGTTGCTAAATATCTTGCAAAAATCATCGCGAAGTGTGTCCGTCATCCTCCCTATAGTTCGGATTTAGTTCCGTGTGACTTTTTTC
The DNA here is from genome assembly GCA_030765055.1 of Mantis religiosa. Lineage (NCBI taxonomy): Eukaryota > Metazoa > Arthropoda > Insecta > Mantodea > Mantidae > Mantis > Mantis religiosa. Next base: position 153,792,086 of record CM060949.1, on the reverse strand, counting down.
TATTTTGTAATGTGAAGAAACATCTTCGTGGGAGGCATCGTCGTCCTCCTTCAGAAGCAGTAGTGAAGACTGCGGGGACGATTTTGAAGGGCCTCACCAAAATGGTTTCCAGAATCTCTTTGCAGACCAGCAGAAACGCTGGGACAAGTGCAGTGCATCTCAGGAAGATTATTTTAAGAACAATGAAAATTATGAGGATGACTCATGGTACGTCGTCAAAAAAATTATGATAATTCTTTATTGAACAGCCCTCATACTTTACTTTTATGGCAATACGTTAAACTCAATACATTTAATCAAAGTGGTTAAAACAAGTATATAAAAACTAAAAAATAAGGAAACTTTTAAAGAAAAGACTAGTATTGGATAGAGGAATTTTCTTCCAAGTTTTCAAATCGTTTCGGGTATAATGCTACGTTTAAATATCAATTTTAACGAATTTTTAACCTCTTTATTTGTTCTTTTTTCTCTCCTTTCCCCTATTTCTTTTACACACATGACCTTTCCTGAAAAAGATTTATGTGAAAGTGGTAGGTTTCAGATTCCAGAACTGCATTTCTAGCGATATCTCAATACATTGATTTTGTGGAATATACCTTGTCCTAGTCCTGCGCCGTGGCGTAGTAGGCTAAGGCGTGATGCTTTGGTTCTCTGACCACGGAATGTAGCCCGGGATCCATCCCAACCTTAGGGTGCGGATTTTAAATCCCGGGGGTAGGACTGCTGCCCACTCAACATCGTGAGGTACTTGAGGAGCTTGCGATAGGTAAGCGGCCCTGGTCAAGAAGGCCAACTTTCCGGCTGTGGGTGCCAAAATGCTGACCATATCTCCTCCCCATATCGGTTGAATGATCGCCCAACTCTACCTGGCTTATGTGGGCGTGAGGTAGGCACTGAGCCCTCTATGGGCTGTCGCGTCATGGGTTATGTTATACTTTGTATTTGAAATAAAAATTTATGTCCTCAGATTGAATAATTTTACTTTGTAATAAAAAAAAAAAAACGAAACCCTGAATTAAAGAAACATATACACGTTGGTTAAGTTCCATCACTGGAGGTATCCACGTGAATAAATATCTACGGAGATATCCCCAAATTCCTGTAGCGAAACAATTATAGGATACTTCCTTTTTCCATAAATCCTTAGAAAAAGCGTTTGAAAAGCGGAGACAATTCACCAATGCGTGCTTTCCAGTAGTTGGATGAGACAAATGGGTTGATCGGGGTGAGGTGACGATAGTATCATTGTTACTGCTAAATGTGTGCTGAGGTTCCAAAACCTACCTTGTTACATTATTACTTAAAAGGGAACTATCACTATGCTTACACCTGCACGCGCTTGAGAGTTTGATGGCTTCGTCTCTGCCAAAAATCGGGTGCAGAGTACCCGAAAATGTATCCAGAATACCTAGGGACATATGGGCACAGGAGTAGACCATTGTACGGGAGGGATGTTTACTTCTGATGGGCAGCGATCTACACAGGGCATACATAAGGAGCGCCGTCTCCCATACCCGAGGCAGTCCGGATGAGGAATGTCCAGCAGATACTTGCAAGTGGTGGCATGCGGCACTTTCCAGGCTTTAGGTTCCACCCCACAGCAGATTCTTGGTTCACATATTTTATATACAGCAGGCATTATACCATCAAATTTTCAGGTACATAGCCGTGTGATTGCAGTGATAGTTCTTTTGTTAGCCTCTGCTACACTTTAATTTTCAAGCCAGTTCTTTCCATGCACTTTGGGTGATAACATTAATAAATATTTAGTGAACATTTACTTTTAAGGTTCCTGTCGATTCCAATGTTTGTTCTTCCTAGTACCAGGGAAAACAATTTATGTTCCGCTGTTTGTTAAAAAAAACGATGAACTCGCAACCTCGTGACTCTTTGTGTCTCCCCAGTTCGACCAACCGAACAAATTTAATAAGTGAAAACATGGCACGTTGGTGCATCCTCTTGCAGATCGGCATCTAAATTAAAATTCTTTTCTCCCTTCTCATTTTTTTTTTAAAATCGAGTCGTAAGACTTGGGTCTCATTATTTCTACCCTCGAAGTAAAGACCACAAAAGTTAATGCAAATAATATAGTTATAATGACTGCAGAAGGGTAGTTCCCCTTCCTCCCTTGGCCCTTGCCTCTTTTGTTTCTACGTTGCTCTTTTGTCCAAAAACCCTGCTGCAGTTTTCACGCAGTAGCAATCAAAGTGTGACGTGCAAGGAATTGCTTTGCTTTTCAGAGGAAAAGAAAAAAAAAAACAAGTGGAAGAGAGGGAAGTTCACGACCTGAAGGTTGGTACTGCACAGATAAGGAAAATGAACAGTCCTTTTAAAACCACCTGTTTTCGTCAACTTGCCTAGCCTATGACACTTCAACTGAACAGACTATTCACAGAAAATTCCACACCTTATATCTAATATCAGTATCTCAAAGACATTATATAATTATGAAAACTTTAGAGAGGATTTTTAGAAAATAAACACTAACTACATTTTTGACATAAAGGGTTAAACGTTTAGTGAAGGAATTTTAATATTTCATTTTTTAACATACATGCACTCTTAAAAGCTGCTGGAATTAAATACAGAGTTTAATACTAAATACTTTTCTCTACATACGTAGTCACACATTTTTTTTCTGTTATGCAATAGAAAGATGTAGAATTTTAAGACGAATATATAATGGCCTCCTTTAAAACATCTAAATCAATTCGACGTGCAAAGAATATTCAACTTGCTACCCTGATTGTGCACCCTTAAGTCATCATACCTTCCTGACCATACAGGGAGAAATGTATTTCAACGCCAACACATAGAAACAATCTCTTAAAAGTTTTGAATATACCTCAAATTTCCTGCATTCCTTTATTTCCATTAGGACATATATAGTGCTCACTTAAGACATGTGAAGCTCGTTTGATAGGTCTGGTAAGTGTCCATGAAGGAATGGAATTTTTCTGTTGCAATTTTGTAGGTGGTAAGCCTGATTGTTCGAAAGATTGTACAGGAAATTCGAATGTGCTAAAATATACAGTTCATTGTTGAAGCCAGTTCAACTGGTCAGAGTGATAGCTACGATCGAAAATATAAAAGAAGAAGAGTTTCGTGCTCTTATAAGACATTTTCATTTGAAGGGCTGGACTGCTGCACAAGTCAAAACTGATTTGGACGAAGTTCACGCGGACTCTGAACCAACTTTGAAGACCATTTACTTTTGGATCAATGAATTTAAACGTGGTCGCCGAAGCACCGAAGGTGAATTGCACTCTGGTCGCCCAATTGAGGTTATCACACAGGACAACATTGAAAAGATCCACATCTGGTTATGCAAGATCGCCATATCAAAATTCGTGAGATTTCTGAGGATGTAGGCGCATCTCAACTGAGTGAATGCACAATACCCAGAATGAACAATTAGCAATTAAAAATCTGTGTGCAAAATGGGTGCCGCAATTACTCACTGTAGATCAAAAATCCATCCGGAAGAACGTCTCTACCAAATATCTGGCGATGTTTAATCGCAATCTGCAAGACTTTTTGCGCCGATTTGTGACCGTGGATGAAACTTGGATCCATAATTACACACCAGAGTCAAAACAGAGTCAAAACAATGGACAAAGGTTAGGAAAGTGCACCAAAAAGGCAAGGACCATTTTGTCAGTTGGTAAGGTGATGGCCACTGTGTTTTGAGATTTTCAAGCAATAATCCTCATAGACTACTTGAAAAAAGGCAGAAGCATAACTGGAAGTTATGCTTCATTGTTGGATCGTTTGTAATATGAGTAGACTGAAAAGAGACCGAGATGAAACGAAAATATGTGCTCTTTCACCAGGATAATGCACCATAACACACATCAGCAATTGTAATGGTGAAAGTGCATGAGTTGGGCTTTGAATTTAAAAAAAAAAATTAAAAAATAAAAAAATAAAAAAATAAAATCTGCATTACCAAGGCTTTGGCTTCTAAAAGCTATACCAAAGCATGGTATCTACCGATTTTATTCCTTTTAGCTTTATTATTTTATGCTCTTACAAAACAGATTTGTGCAGATACATTTTATTTCTAATTCAACTAAATAACCAATAAACCTAATGATGCTGAATCCAGCAGCTTACAATATAAATCTAGCCTATTCAGCAATCTTATACAAATTAAAATTATAAGCTAATTATAAGCATCTCCCTAAAAATAAAAAGTTATTTTGATTCTTTAATAAGTTTGCTGACCTAACCTAAATTGGGTTTATCATATTTCTTTCTGTTGTTCACGAGTTTTTCCATTCTACGTCTGGCAGCCTCTATCCTTCCATGGGTGTCCGAAGTTTTCATCATAGGTTGGTCATCACGGGCTCCTCCTGGTCCTAAAGTAGGTTGTCATCTGAGTGTAGAAACGACTGCTCCTCCACTAGTCCATTCAGTTATTATTCCGCCTCAATCTTTCTGACATCCTCGGTTGTTGGTGATCCACTTATCCCATTTATAATGTATGTTGTCCTCAGTATCCAAAGTTGTCATCATCGGTTGATCATCACGGGCTCCTTCTGGTTCTGAAGTGGGTTGGGTAGAATCGACTGCTCCTCTACTAGTTCATGCGATTAATATTCTGTATCAATCTTTCTGACACCCTCTGTGGTTGGTGATCTGCTTGTCTTATTAATATTCTATGTTGTCCTCTTTGCTTTCTTTTCTTGTAGGTATTGTTCTAGCCCTAGTCTTGATACCTTGCCTGCAAGTTCCTCTAGATTTCACAATCTGCTTTCTTTTTAAGTATATCATCTAATAGTTTGCCTTCTAAAAGTTGCCTTTGTTCACTAAGTTGATCTTCATGTTTATTGCATTCAAACAGTACATATTCCGGTGTATCCTGAAGTTCACAAATACCAAAATTATCCATTTCCTTCCTCTTTATTTTTATAAAATACGTACCATACGGTCCATGTCCTGATAAGAAATGTATTAATCTTTGTTTTGGATGTAGATGCTTTGAATTGGTTCCTCATCCACTTTATTCACCAGACTTAACCCCAAGTGACTTTTCCCTGTGCATTAATGCCATACCTTGGTAAGGGATATTCGTGAACTATACAATGCCCTTCTATTGTCACAAGCACCCTTCAGACTTACTAAATCTTACGCCTCCGCATGAAGACTATTTACGAAATCTTAGAAGAACTATCCTATACTGATGGGCGACAGATTGGACCACTACATCCAACAGCAAACTGTCTACAACCATTATGAGCACTAACCCAGACCAGGTACTAATAACCAGACAATGCATTGGTCATACTGCGCTTACTCGCTGCTACATTCTGTCTCGTGAACTTCCTCCTACATGTACTCTTGTGTGATACTACCGTCACCGTTCATATATACTCCTCCACAGGTGAGTAAGTCTCCGAGGGACGAGACGCAGGGGGGTTGGCGAAGATTCCCACACCCTCCCTGGACAGGTTTATGACACCCCATGTCAGTACAGTTACAGACCATTCGAAAGCATTCTGACGGCTTCTACTTTTGTGAATGAATCTTCTAGGTTTTAATGTACAGAGTGAATAGGGCGCATGTTTTTTAACGGTCTGCTCCTTGTATAGCAAGCGTTCTCTGCCACACACATTCGCTGTCCTTGTCCCACAGCACATTCCTTACAGGGATTTTCTTTGCGTTGCTTACTATACACATTGTTTGGCCAAGATGCACTGACAAGCGAATCCCTGAAAATCTTTAGCTAGCTTTCGGTGGTCAACACTACCACAGGAAAATTATCAATTTATTCAAGTGTTAATGTTTAAATTCAAAGTAAACTTTGTCTATCTTAGTAACTGGAAACAGTGTAGCTGTATATTTTATTATTTATTTTGTATTTTCAATGTATTTCTCAATGATTAGTCGCGATATGACTTGATTATTGAAGAGACTTAAATAATAAATAAGTTAAAAGAAACAACATGTTGAAAGAATGTCACCAGAGATATCCCAGGAATATCATTCTACTATAGGCAAAAAGGAAAAAGACATCCGGGAAGACAAAGTAAAAGATGGTCAGGCACATTTTGAAACCGGAACAGTGTTTATGCCTAATCCCTGAAGTGCAGAAGAAGAAAAACATGTTATTTCCATTAACATGAAGGCATACGAGAATAAGAATTTCAAAGATAAATTTGTAGAGAAAAACATATGTTACAGAATCATTTTTAATGGAGTGCAGAACTTGGTCTGTTTATTATGGATTAGTAGTAGATAATTTTGACCCTTTCTCGCACGAAGTTACCTCGCTATCACTTCCTAAAGTTGTAGTAGTAAGAAAAAAATAAATCTGACATCTAAACTTGCCCTATAACGGCAGACCAGAAGAAGGCGAAAGAACAGAAGTGAATAAGAGAGGAGGTGGAGGAGGAGGAGGAGGAGGAGGAGGAGGAGGAGAGAGAAAAGGAACAAAGAAGAAGCCACAACAAGAGCGACAGCCGCTTGGGATTTTCTGCGACATTATCCGGCACATTAATAACGGATTGTAGAGAGCGCATGCGCGGAAACTCCTTCAATATAATTCACATTGGCTGACACGTTCTCAGGAATGTCAATTAATTGCTGGCAGAGCGTCAAGCCGTGCGGCAATATTAGTTCTCATTAGTAGAGGGCGCCACTACACGTGACTTGCAGACTCAGCAGTAGCAGCACCCTCCTTACAGCCCCAATTAGCTTCCGCCTTCATTACTCACCGATAAACAAATAAATAGCGCGATATTGCATTTTAATGTACGGGCGGTGAAAACGTGGGCTAAACCTTCAGATATTGGGAATATCACATCTCCCTCCTACCAAATGTTTATGAAATTATAATAAATGATCTACCTACGAGTCCTTAGAACTATAATTTCATACAGACACAGCTGTTTCTAATAACCCCTGATATTTACACAAAAGGTATCAAGCCCGCCTCGGAAGTGTATATGGTAGCGTGTCTGCCTCCCGTTCAATAGGTCCCGAGTTCGAATCTTGGTCAGGTTTAAGGTTTTGTATTGGTGTTGGTACTGGTTAAGGTTTTTCCGGAGTTTTTCCTTATCCTGAAAGAGGAATGTCAGACAGCTCTAAGCTTCATGGACCCTGCACTCATTTGAGCATCATTTCATTCATCGCCCGATATAACTTACGCTGCCAGAGGTATTTAAAAACAAAGAAAACAATAGAAAAGAGGAGAGTGCCAAAAATGGAAGAAAGTATGAAATCCTTAAACTACCCTGACAGCCTCCCAAGTTCTGCAATTGACCATCAAGGAAAATCTTCTCGATTCATAAATTTCTAACGTTAGCGATTTTCTCTCTTCGTACTTAAATTTACCATTCTCTGCTAGTGAACTTAAATCCAACATGCGAATGAAATAAACGATAACTTTCTTAAATATTTAGCATAGGTATGGTAGCGTTAGAAAGTTGTTGGATTCAGTTTTGTTTTTGCAGCTTCAATTGCTACGGAAGGGATATCAGTTTAACTGAAAGACGGGACAGTTGGGCCCCTTGGTATATATGTATAAGTTCCAAAGCGTGGTAAATAAACTGCGATATTTCAGTAATTTATGAAATTGGAACAGAACGACTTAGCCTTTTCAGTTTGCTAATAATTATCAAAATCGGCCCGCCCCGGTAACGTAGATGGTAGCATGTCTGCCTCACGTTCAAAAGGTCCCGAGTTCCAATCTCGGTCATGGTGAGCTACCTGGATAAGATTTTTTCCGGGCTTTTCCCTTATCCTAAAAGACGAATGTTGGGTAATTCTAAGCTCCATGGAACCTGGGCCCATTTGAGCATCATTTCATCCATTCCATTCATCGTCCGATATGACTTAACGTCAAAGGACGTCAAAATCGGTTTATATTTCTTGAGATTACACATACTTTATCTGGCTTATGTTATTGCACAGTTAGCATTTTAAATGTCGGTATTGAGAATTAATTTCTTTGACGTCTTCCATTCTTGAGTTAGTTAACCATTTCCGAATCATTCTGTGTTATTGGTTTGAATTTTAAAATAAATATAATTTTTTCTACTACAAATCTTTATCATTTTCGTTTCCATTTTTTATTCCTGTGTGCTTCATATCTATAAGGAGAACTAATTTCATAGTTATCACAAAACGACTTTTTTGAAAATATTTTCCAGCAATTAAATTTATTGTATCTTTCTGATATCTACAAGGACTTAGTAAATAAACTTTAAATATTTATACTAATGGGAGTAAATTCAAGAATAGTGTAGCAGTATTGCTTATGGGTGTACACAAGTTCCACGTTGGAACGCCAATTTGATGCAAATATAATATAATGGCGAACACAGAAGTCGGCGAGCAATGAGGTTTCTCTCAGGGTATGCGTGGATGTGTGTGAGAAGGAAATTTTACAACACTGGAATGCCCGTTTCCAAATTATTTATTCACTGCTTCTTATTTCAAACCTCGAAATGGAAGCTGCCGACCGAGGGTTACCAATCACGGTTTGTAGTGACTGAATGCTAACTATATTTCTCGATAAATTTTGATGACCTGACAAATATTCAAGACCGAACAAGTTGACTGCTCTAAAAAAAAGCTTCACGTATGACTCTACCCTTTTATCTCGGCTACACGCCGATAAATGTCTTTCTAGCCGCGCACCCGCCTTCATCGGCTAAGCGCCGAAGAGTGCTCTCTCACCACAACTGCGTGTGTATATTTATATATAACTTTCACTCTCCAAATTCCTTTTTAAACAAAGTCCTTTTGTGGCTGTTTTGGTCGCTATTGTAAACGATCCGAAGAATACCCTATTCATATAAGTCAAGTGACAATTCCTTTAGAAACCTTCTAAGGACACTGTTCCTTTCATTCATGGCATTGTTATAAACAGTTTCCCCAACTAAACTGGCCTTGGCTTTGGTCGTCACAAAAAAAACAACATTCCTTCGACGTCTATCATTATTATTTTCTTCTGGCAACCATAATTTCGGTATCAATAGCCAGAGTAAATAGGGAAAACCATGCGAGTGTTACACGTCACATCATTATCAGTGATTAATGGAACACTGTCACACGTAAATTTGTTGAACACTCACACTGTAAGGATGAAATTTGCCAAAAAGAAAGGGGATTAGTTGCGCGAGCCACAGTTTGAGCGTTGCTTCTACGTTTGATAAGGGTTACACCGGTGATTGGACAGCTCTGTTGCTGGGAAATACAATGATTAATGTTCCGGGCAGCCTCTGGACCGGAAATATTGCAGGTAGTCAATCAAACGCCACCGCCTCCTGCTCTTTCCAGAAGTACAAAGAAAGTTAACAGCTGCAAAAGAAAGTTGCAGCGCTTCTGATACACGGCGTGTGACAAAACACGGTGACAAGGCGCCTTGTCTATAGGCAGCACGGAACACACTGCAATATGACAACGATGTACAGTAAACCATATTTGTGCGTTGGAATCACAGTTCATTTTTACCGGTCTTTGGTTCGATTTCCGTCGGGTAGGCCACTTTGTCCATGTTTTCATTTTCTTGGTTCCCCTAGTCAGTAGGCAAACTGTTGGTAGATTCCTCTATTATCACGAATTTTGTGTAGAACACTACCTTTCATTTGTTTCAGAGCTGAAGGGCCAGGTGACGGCGACTGTTACGTTGCGGTGGGGCGGTGTATCGTGGTGTATTGTGGGGCGATGCAGAAAGATTGTTTTAAAGATTTGATTCACACAACAGAGAACATCCAAGAAATATTTAATGGCACAAATACGTATTTGGTGTAAGTTAAATACATCATTTAGAAAGAGCATACATTTGCAGGCTGTTCACAGAGAATTTCGGATATACACTAGCTTTGTTATTCAAAAATCTTATTAAAAACCGCTAACCATATTTTAGAAATTAAAAAATAATAAAAAATTTTCCTTGCAAGAGTAATTTTGGATGATAGTGGATGATAGAAACTTTATTGCATTTTTTGCAAGGTCATGAACTTAATAAAGTTTTGTTTTTTAACTATTGCTATTTAAACACATAAAATAAAGCCATTTTTCCTTAAATTATTTTTTTGTTTTCAAAGAAATCCAAAAACGCGTGTTTCCTGTAAAATGTGTCGAGTTTTGTAGTGTTTATCGACCGTTCTTAGTGTAATTGACAACAAAGACGTGTCACCGGTGATGCATATGGTAATTGGGAAAGATACATTTTGAGGAAAATGTTTCAGGTTTAAGTTTAGGGTACTTCCCTGGCATTTGCAAGTTATAAAGATCGATGTAAGCCTAGAAAAATATCAGTTGTGGTGAACGATCCTAGTGTTTTTATAATAGGATTTGCTAGTGATAAAACAATTAGCTTGCCAGAATTAATATAATCAAGAGTAATTTAGTCTTATAAGCACCCTACTTAAGCTTATAGCAAGAAATAACAAAGAAGTTTTTTCTTTCCTTTAATGTTCGTGTTTACATGATGAGATTAAACTGAAAGTTTTAAAAGCACTTATTCAGGTGTTGCGTGAGGTATGGTGATAAAGTAGCAGCACTTACCGGAGTCGAAGGAGACCTCGCTGATCATGATCCACTTGGCGGCGAAGTACAGTTGAAGTCTGATATAACGACCAACTCGGTTGTGAAGTTTAATGGTGACGTTCCTGGCATGTTCCATGATCACATCGGGCATGTACGAGAAGAAGACTGGCTCTCCTGTGAACTGGTGGCCGCCGATACTGAAGTGAACTTTGGCGTGGGAGAAAACCTGCAACAAAAAAGCATTACCCACACGAGTTAAAGTAATACTGTCTCAAATGTGATGACCAGAGACCGGAACTTTGACAGAATGCCTTTTTAAATGTGTCAAATATATCTTCAATTTCAAAGTGAATCTGTACAAAGTATACCTTTGTGATGAAATGTCAGAATTTTTTTGTTGCCTTTTTCAATACAAATGCATATTTTACTAAATACATGCTCTTTGTTGTCTTTATTTTATTTATCCATTATTTATTAATTATTTTATTAATTATTAAATATTTCTTTCGGGTACATTTTATTTCAATAACCGTTAGTCCTTGACGATGAAAGTTACTTCTCCGGATGTATATTATTGTCTGTAAGTTGCAGACAACATAAGCGTCCTTCTTACTTTCTTGGCAACAATGTGTATTGCTGCGCAAGTAAATGTAAAGATAACAAAAAAAGAGTTTTAATTCCCGCTTTTGTTTAATGAGTGCGGTGTAACTTTGTTTTTCTTTGTTTTCATTGCAACGTTGTTATAACTAGCACCAATAAGCCGATCTCGGTCAGGGCGAGTTACCTGGATAAGGATTTTTCCGTGGTTTTCCCTTATCCTGAAAGACGAAAGTCGGGTAACTCTAAGCTCCATGGACCCCGGACTCATTTGAGCATCATTTCACACCTTTCATTCATCGTCCGATATGACTTAAAGTTGGAGGACGTAAATTAAAAAAAAAACAATATGCCGAAATTCAGTGTTCCTCTTACTCAGCAAATTTATATTAATACTTTTGGATCCGACGTATTTTGTACCGACGGTAAAGTACTCACATGGAAAATATACGAGCAGTCAGTGAACTAATCTCTGTTTCATATAACCTTGCCTCGCTGACATGTATCACTCCGCGTGCAACTACCTTCCCCCTCACCCTAATTGGCTAATGCTTTCGTGCCATAGGTCATAGGCGGTGCCTTCCCGTCACATTTAAATCTGCAGTAAACGTCATAATAATTGCCAGGAAGATAGATAAAATCATATAAATAAGAATATGAAGGCAACAATAATGAAGTTTATAATCAAAATGAGCAAGTTGAAACTGAATGAATGAGCAATGAAACTGAAACAAGTTTATAATGAAAGGCCTTCGGCCTTTTCCACTTGGATTTTTTAAAACCAGCACACATACCCTTCAAAAATGCTTGTCTTTCAGTCCTAAAAGTCATGGCAAGCCATACTTGTCATATGTCCTTCATTCACTCAAGTATCATCAAGGTAGAATATTTTGCCATTTATATCTCCGTATAGTCTGACTGTCCTTAAATAACGTCTTCGCCACACAGCAATATCGCTCCTGGAGTGGATTAGTTTTCCTGTTTCAATTTCACGTCGCCATGTTCCTACGCATCTAACACTCACACCTGTAAGTTCAGAGCACAGCTGTTCGACTTCTCTCACTTACAAAGACGGATTCTTCTCTGTGAGTGCATTAAACACATGCACCACAATTCCTTTTTCGCCGCTTTGTAATGGTTTTTCCTTGCGATGCTTGAGCGAAAAACTGGCGGTAGACTCTGTCATTATACATATAATAAGTACACGCGCAACAAATGATCAATATAATTTAGCTCTCGCACTCGGCACAACACACCTTCAAATGGCGATATATGACTAATCCAGTTCAAAACAAGGTCAGTGATATAAGTCATATAAACAAATATGTCATCACTACCGCTAAATCACGTGCTATCTTGTCATGTTTTTGAGAGCAAAGGAACCTCCTCCTTACTTCGTTTAAGAATTAACATGCATTTCAGATAAGTCGACTCTATTGCGTAATATGTTTAATTAAAACAGTTTTGAAAATATAAATTTGACAATTCTCTTCCCACATATAAATATATATCACCAAGTTAAATAACGAACTAGTTTTCACCGCACAACAGTCTATACTGCAACAGCAGCCAATGAGAGGTAATAAGGTCACGTGACCGTTAAGAGATACGGGGCAAGTTTATGTGAAACAAGGATTAAGAAAATAAGCATTTTATATCACAACATATCGGCACAGTCAAACACAAAAATGCATATTCCAAGGTACTAGGAAGATTTCCTCTGCTTCCAACAGGGTTGCATGTTGTTTACTCCATTATGTAATAGGCTATTCACTTCATTTGTAAATTCTAATGTGACCTTATCTATTTATGATACTAATATTATAATCACCTAACACTACTTGTGTGTTTAGTTGCTGGCTTGTGCCACATATGTACTGCACCTTATGATGTAATATTTTGACTCTCCACACGATCCTATTTCTGGCAATGGTACTCCAATGTCCTCCTACACATTTTCTGAAGGTGTCGGTCCACCTGTGTTTTAGTCTGTCTATTCCTGTGTGTGGGCCCCACATTGTGGTCCGCTGTGTCCACCTCCCTTCGCTGGGTCTTTCTTACTTGCTTCGCAAAGCTATGTCTGCATTATTCTTTGCTGCTGCCATTCTCTGAAGTCACTTGGGAACATTGTCTTTGACAGGAATGTCCTTATTTTACTTCATTGGCTTATAAATGGTATTGTTATGTTTTTTATGTCTGTAAAGTAGCACAGTTTTCTAGTGTTTCTAATGTTTCCGAGGTCGTGGGCTGAAACAGATGATTTTAGGTATACTTAGAGACCCATGTAGTAGATTTATTGGTATGCAAAAGCACTCCTGCGGGATGAAACTCCGGTACACCGGCGGTGCTGATATGACCTTGCCTATTGACACGGTCATTAAGAAACAATATATTTATTAATTTTTAATGATCAATGGAACAAAACAAAACTCTGGTGGCCGGAAGATTTTTCATGTCTGACAGTCTAGTCTATTTATTTCCTTTTCGGCTATGTGATTAGTACTGAGATTTTGGGGCGTTGGTTTTTTAATTTCCTTCAACATTATGTCATATCGGATGATGAATGAAATGGGTGAAATGATCCTCAAGTGGGTTTAGGATTCATAACGCTTACAAGGGAGCTATCACTATGCTCACACATGTATTCGCTTGACAGCTTGATAGCATCACCTCTGCTCTAAGTGGCGTCTGTGTGCCAAAAATCGGGTGCGGAGTATAGCTGGAAGTACAGTTAAGCTCAGAGGATCTACTCCCATTAGTCCTGGACCCGTAGGACCAAGAACCCGGGCCTCCTTCTACCCGGGATCGATGGAAAACTCCGGGGCTCTTTCCATAGGGCAATATCTGGAGTCTAAAAAGCCCCCCCCCGCTGAGCACAACGTCAAGACGGGATGGAAGTGGATACGCCACTTACGCGCGTCAACCCCGCAGGGAAGACTACCGATAACCTCGGTGGGGCCAAATGGTGATCTAGCACACCTAGCTCTGCAGGCTAGTACCCGGGACTATTCAGGCAACCCTCTACCCCCTCCGGGCGGCCGTAGCCTGGCCGGAAGTACCCATTTACCCGTGGGTGTCGGGAACACACTGCCCCCTCGAGTCCAACCCAATCCGAACAACTCCCCTACGGGAGGGGCTCGGCATGTTCGGCCCGAGGTTCCTCTAGTAACGTCAGAGGTACCACGAATGCTAAGGGTCCGCAGCGCCCGCACTTCGGCAGATGAAGGGGACGGATCCCCTCCCCTACGAGAAAGTACAGGAAAATTAATCCAGAATACGTAGGAAGATATAGGCATAATAACACAGCATCGTACGGGAGGGATTGTTTATTCCTGACGGACAGCGGTCTACAGCCTAAGGAGCACCGTCTCCCACACTCGGAACAGAGCTGGCGAGAGATTTCCAGCAGCTACCTATACTTCAAGTGGTGTTATGCAAGTGCCTTTCCAGACTTCAGTTTTGGGCGTTGCGGTCCTCTCCGCAGCAGATTTTTGGTGCACGTGGTTTATATACAGCAGGCATTATACGAGTACTATCAAATTTTTAGGTGCGTAGCGGTGTGAGTACAGTGATAGTTTCTTTCTTAAGAGTTACCCGACATTCATCTTCAAGGATAAAGGAAAACCGCAATAAAAGCTTATCCGGATAACTCACCCTAACCGAGATTCGTACTGGGGACCTCTGAACGTGAGGCAGCCGCGCTACCATCATGCAACAGAGGCGAACAATCGTCTAGTGATTTGGTAAATGATATTATGTTATTAGGCTTGCTGGTCTGGACCCATTCATGTTACTTTTACCTCCTCTTAAAGAACAAAACAAACATGAGATGCATTTTTTTCATGCTTGATTGTGGAGTTGTTAATAGCACTCGTATTTTGAAAATAGCAAAAATAGGTCATGTACTTAATATTTATTTTCTTCCAAACTAGTATGATAATTTAGTACTCACTGCTATAACTTAATAAATAAAGTTAAAATCTTAATTTATATTAAACATTTAACAAGGCCAATAAAATTAATACCTTTGGAGCTAATATAATATACACACACGAGATTAAGTAAGCCCGGTATTGGCCCTAGCCATTCATCAGACAGTATACTAACCTAATGCAATTACAAAATCACTGAAGAATTCAGTCTTCAACTGTCCTGTTCACAGACGATTTCCATTTATTTTAACCTTCCACAGAACTTTTCAGTTCTGGTTGGTTTTTAAACATTTTTCTCGCTGTCAACTCTTTGTTTCTATTCAACTATTTTCATCCAATCAACTTTTGCTCCCAGAACTCGATTCTCCAAACATTCTAATAATAAATGAATCTCATATTCTCTTTCCTCACACAATAGGAGATTTTTCCTTTAACACACTCATCCTGTCATTTTTCAATTTCCAAATTCGCAAACGAAACCACGCAGCTACCTTCCTTTTCCTTTTTATCACACACCTTAAGGTATAACTCCTACCAAATTAGGTCCCCATTGCTTATAAAAACTAAGTGACTTTTTTATCCCTCATTTGTGTATGTAATATTTGCCTATCCATATCTTCTAATCCATCCCTAATTATTTACCAGCCTCCCTTAATTAATGTGCATCCTGGTGCCAATCCATTTGTCATTAAAATCTATTTAATTTCTCCACTTTATGTTATACTATGATCCTGGGTTTTTTGAAAGTTCAAGCACAGTTTTACAACCTCACTGTCTGGCAGTTGTTTATCCTAAAGCAGTATTTTAATATCCTTTCAATTACTAGAACTCTCAGGCTCACTTTTCCAAATTCGAGCATACCTCCAACATTTGCAGGATTTTGGGGAATCCTCAAGATGGATTTACAAATCATAGTTAATATTCGGTCTCCATTTAGCCAATCTTTTGAAGATCCTCCATGTTTCAATTCCATGTGCCCATCTTGATTCCACAAGAGCAGTGTAAACTCCTTCATACCATTCAACAGGCATCTAATGGACGTGATACACTGAACCCTGATTACTGCGTTAAAATTTCAAGTGAACTGAACTTACATTGAAAATTTACACATAGCGCTCATGGGTATTCTTAAGTCTCGGCGTATTTTCGCCTCAGTCTGCGGAACATGTGTTTGTATGCGTGTTTGTTTACAGAACCGAAAATAAACGCTTGCTCTTGTAAATATTCATCCAGCTTAACTAGATTCATTGCATATTAAGTACTACGTACGCCTTGCAGTAATTTACCTGCATCTTGGAGTTTATCACGAGCTAATTATGCAACACGGCGACCTGTTTGGTTAACCAAAGCTGGGGCTATTAATTGACACACACACACACACACACACACACACACACACACACACACACACACACACACACACACACACACACACACACACACTTGGGCGCACTGCGGTCCCTTTAGCCGCACTATGCGCTTATAAAACAATTAGTTTAATACTGAGCGGTATTATATGTAGCTTTAAAAGGCGCTGAGTACATTGACCTCTTTTATATTGGGATCAATGATTGAGCCTAAAGCAGGCCGTGGATTGTGGTCATATCGTTACTTCAGAAATAAATGCTTATAAATCCATAATTCATGAATTATTATAATTTAAAAAGTATATGATAAAATCATTTAAATGTTAAACAAAATACACAATACCCATGCCTGCTCTATACTTTGCAGTTCACACATGTACCTTAATTATTATATAATAAAGTATTCTTCTGCTCATTCTCGATACATGACAATTATTTTTGTCTAGAAAATATGATTTCAAATATTTCAAAACCAAATAGGTTAATACATGTACAATACGAACACATTTGTTTATCAAGATCGTAAAAATACTTAGGTACTATAGACTCAAATCTATTTAGCCCTTATTTATTCTAAAAAGCTATATTTATATCAGTGGATCAATAACACAGAATAAAAAATCTTAATTTGGAAATACGGTAGTTTTGGAAACCTTTTTTCGGCATATTCATTTTTAAAATGTTTGTCATGATTTAACTTCCTTGCAGTTCTTTTAAACTTTGACATGCAGTTATACAAAACAAAATGAATTATATCTACCATCTAACTTGTAGCCCGCCTCGGTAGCGTAGACGGTAGCGTGCCTGCATAGCGTTCACGAGGTTCAGAGTTCCAGACTCGATCAGGGAGAGTTATTGGATAAGGTGTCTCCGGAGTTTTTCCTTATCGTGAAAGATAAATGTCAGGTAACTCTAAGCCTTATGGACCATGGGCTCATTTAAGCATCATTTCATCCTATTCATTTTCATATGATTTTCATATGAGATAAGGATTTCCCTTATCTTGAAAGACGAATGTCTGGTAACTCAAAGCTCTATGTACCCTAGACACATTTGAACATCATTTCATTCAGCGTTCGATATAACTTAAAGTTGGAGGTTTTCCCTTATCCTGAAAGACGAATCTCTGACAACTCAAAGCTCTATGTATCCTGTACACATTTAAATATAATTTCATTCATCATCCGAAATGACTTAATGTTGGAGGTTTTCCCTTATCCTGAAGGATGTACTTCGGGTAACTCTAAGCTCTATGGACTCTGGGCTCTCTTGTGCATTATTTCACCCTTTTCATTAAACGTCCGATATGACTTAACGTTGGAGGTTTTCCCTTATCCTGAAGGATGTATGGCGAGTAACTCTAAGCTCTATAGAGCCTGGGCTCATTACATTCATCGTCTATATGACTTAACGTTGGAGGTTTTCCCTTATCTTGAAAGATGAATGGCGGGTAACTCTAAGCTCTATAGAGCCTGGGCTCTTACATTCATCGTCCGATATGACTTAACGTTGGAGGTTTTCTCTTATCCTGAAAGATGTATGGCGGGTAACTCTAAGCTCTATAAAGCCAGGGCTCATTTCATTCATCGTCCGATATGACTTAAAGTTTGAGGTTCTCCCTTATCCTGAAAGATGAATGGTAACTTTAAGCTATAGAACAATGAGATTATTTGAGCATTATTTCACCCATTTGATTAAGCGTCCGATATGATTTAAGGCTGGAGATTTTTCCTTATCCTGAAGGATGTATATTTGGTAACTCTGAGCTCTGTGGACCCTGGGCTCATTTCGGTGTTATGTCAATTTCACTCATCGTTTTAGACTTTCTGTTGGAGGTTTTCCCTTATCCTGAAATACGAATGTCTGGTAACTAAGTTCTATGGACTCTGGGCTGATTTGAGCATTATTTCACCAATTTAATTCATTTTCCGATATGACTCCCTGTTGGACATAAATAAAACAGAAATTAGCTTTATGGCTCTACGAATAAGTTTTCAGTTATTAATCTTTAAATCTATATAAACTTGAGGAAAGAACCTAAGATTTCAAATGTGAGAACTTGAAAATTATTCTCTAACGTACTAAGTTAGTAAACTAAAATTATACAGCAGTACACGGTGATATATTCGGGTAAATTACATATAATTTAAAAAGGGTAATTTTAAAATTGTACCATACAGAGTATTTGGCATAGATAATAAAATGCAGATTTAAAATGCAATTATTTGGGAACTCAAATTTTGCCACCTATGTATTGTAGATGGTAGCGTGTCTGCCTCACGTTCAAGAGGTACCAAGTTCAAATATCGGTCAGCGGAGTTATCTGGATGAGGTTTGTATCCGGTGCTTTCACTTATCCTGAAGGGTGTTTCGGATAACTCTATGGACAATGGGCACATTTGAGCATTATTTCACCTATTTCATTCATCGTCCGATGTTACTTAACATTCAAGGATGTAATTTAAAAAAAAATCTCTCAAATTTAAAACAATTTAATATTTTCATAAGGTACCATTAAATAAAAACCGATCAGCTATTGACTGAAATTTTTGAAAATGGCAGTTTGAGTGTACATCCCTTTAAAATAGTTAATAATGATCCTTTGGGTATTGATTGTGCGCGCCAAATGGGCCGGTTTCCGTCAGAATGATGAAGCCCGGAGACATTAAAATACAAGAAACCATAACCACTTGACAGAGATAAGATGTGGGGTCACATTTCAAGTCTGCTACGGCATCCAATTTAACACAAGGCTGAGGGAACGTTTAGCTCGACAGTGTAATGAACTTGCTCATTTTTCTTCCTCCCTCTGTCACGTCACGATGTGGTTCAACGAACACCACTCGGCACGCAATACTACCATATCCAGTAGTACTGAGTTCGATCACTGCCAAATTTAAATATTGAGTACGTTACTACCGAACCTGATGGTTCAAGATGTAGAACCTGTGGCCCGTTTCGGGGGGCTGTAGGTCCGATTACCGTGGCCGGCATTCCTAACCCATGGGTTACTTCAAAGTTTCGCTAGGAAAGGTTCATTAGATCCCTCTCCATTTCTCGTCAATTCTCATTTCCCTTTATCCCTTTATCCTTCATCCGCTTGTTCCTGTTGTATAGACTCACGTCATTTTCCGGCGCTGCATGGAATATGCTCTCTGTGAGCCTTCTTCCCCTGAAGATGCAGTCTCCGTTTCAAGCCCCGCACAGGGCGTATCTGACTCTACTAGTGGAACTTAATATCACAGGGGTGTTTCAATCTGGAAATACTACGGAGCCTACTCTCTGCTAAAGCGGGATACTGAATCGGTCGCGCCTTGTCACTTCTCGCCTCATTCCTTCTTCCCCGGGCTCCCCCTGTGGGCCACAGGTACAAACAGCCCTTTGGCCCCGGTGCCGAAGTTTCCATTTGTTTATAAATTTAACATTCTGGAACGTTGTCATATCACACGATGAAATTGTGCTCAAATGAGTTCAGGGTACAATAGAGCTTAGAATTAGCAGACATTCGTTTTTCAAGATAAGGGAGAGCCCAAGGAAAACAACCTTATTCATATAACTCACCCTGACCGAGATTCGAAGCCAGGACCTTTTGAACGTCAGGCAGACACGCTACCACCTACGTTATAGAGCCGGACCGCTTGCTTAGTACGTGATATTGGACAGACAATTTGAATTGATCTGAAAAATTCAATGCCATTGCCGGGATTTGAACATGGATTTTTAGCTTGCATTCTGTTGCTCTATTCAAGTAACTATCATAGCAACGTGCGATTAAGACATTGAGTTTTCTAATTCATTGATTCACTTAATATTTGATTAAATATATAGCCCAGGAATTAAACCACTTACGTCATTGTAAATCACCATTGACATATCCCATAATGGTATTAAAATGACTACCATGAGCTTCACCAGCAGAAAAGATGCAAGTCAGTTAGGAAATTTAATGTCCTGCCGGTACGTTGTCATGGTAGTTCAGTTGGTTAGAACAACAGCCTACAAAGTCCAAAATGCTTGGTTCAAATTCTGACAATGACATTGAATTTTTCAGCAACATTCTACTTTTAAACCTTAGCGTGAAGCAATTGTAATAACCAGACATCGGATCCCGTACACCTCAGCAATCGATGTACGCGCACAGTTTAGGCGCGACATCAACAAACGTCTGTGTCAACAAGTATGCCATAGCGCTGTGTGTACAGTCCGGTACCGATACAAAATATAACCTACGTTACAATATGCCATTATCCTCATTGCTTTCGATGCGGGAATTACAGTGAACAACTACGTTCATTCGTAAATTGTCGAATGTGAATTTTATGCGCCTCTCACTGAAACAATATAAAAATATTGGGAGAAAGTTCGTTCAATGTCACATGACGTTAATGGTGCATATGAGTAGTTACAAATCATTTTCATATGTTTGTCCGAGACTTAGTTTATTTCTTATACTACGCAGCACTGAAAATACAGTAGGTATTTTTTGTTGAATACTGGACAATTTATTTTTTGTTCGTTTGGTAGGTGGTGCATTCTCTTTATTGTTAATTTTTGCAGACACCTCCTCGACTGCTTTTAGACAGCTTGAAAGTGCATCCTTCGAGCTATTTGATGGTTGTTGATAATACCCAAAACTTTTGATTTATAAAACGGATATTGTCCAATAATTGTTGTGAAAGTAATGATATTAACACAATATGTCCAACACCTTGCACTCCCTGGAAGGCAGATCTACCTGCTTGGCGAGCAGTAGTTGTAATGAAGCAAAAGCTACGCATCGCGAACCGGACTATCCCTGTGTGTTGTTCCTCGAGACTGACGTCAGCAGTTATATACTGCGAGACTCGTAAACTTCATATCCCTTTAAAGGTATATGGACTCAGATGTCTACTTACAATTCAGTCATATTGGTTTAAAGAAATGGATGTTGATTTACCAGCTATTTATGCTGGTACTAACATTTACTTCAACCCTTTGCTAGTGACCATTTCTGAGCATTGATACCGAAATTAAGGGATGCAATAAGTAAAGAATCGTAATGGGCTTCAAAGAAATAGTGTATATTTGTTACAACACGTGCAGGTGGTTGAGTCATGTAACAAAAGACACGGGAGAAACAGAATCCTAAATGGGTAGCACTTGACTCCGTTTGAAAAGAATTGTTCGGACCCTTAATAATGGCATGACCGAGACTAATAATCACAATGGACAAAATAGTCATAAAGGAGTTTTGGGTGAATAAAGAGGGCTTTTGAGAGGTGAAAGTGACACCCACACAGCTGTGTGGTAGAGGCAGTCCGCGGCTGGCAGCCGATTAAGGCGGTCATCTGTCTCTGTCTTGGTCGAGGGCAGACCAGAAGCGATGAGAAACGATACTTGTCGGTTCAAACGGGAGTAACGAATTAAGTATTATCGCTTGCTAAGCAGTCTACCTACGGTACTCTGAACAGTGATATATCGTTAACCCTTGGTCGGCAACATCGAGTTTGATGTGATGATAAAAAGAAGCAGTCATTAAATCAGTTTGAAACAGGCATTCCAGTGTTATTATAACCATCCTTAATCATACATATCCACGCATACCCCGAGAGTATCTTTTTGCTCTACCCTGCGCTATCCTTCATTTTAATAGCATCAGCATAATACTGGCAAATGGACTGATAGGGTAGCTTGCCTCAACCGACCTGACAAACGGCAACATTGCTTTTAGATGAAATTAGATACCATTAGAAGAAACTGACAGTATAAAATTTCTAGGCCTTCAAGTAGAGAGATATTTAAATTGTATCTTATCTAAACTCAGTTCTGCCCAGCACTGGTTAATATAATTTCCATAGGTACACCTAAATTAGTGTCATGAGTATTTAAACTCAATCATACAATATGGAATATTATTTTGGGGCAACTCAGTAGAAAGTTAACAAATATGTCTTATAGAAAAGGTTATAAGAAACATTTCCAACACCCAGAGCAGAGGTTTCTGCAAATATCGTTGCAAGTATATACCTACCCTCGATCGTAAAATTTTGTGTATGCAATTGGAACTCATTTACTAACAACGAAATAAACGCTAGTCAAACCTGTAACAATAATCATCCCAGCGCTAAACTTTCTTGCTTAAAGAAAAGTGTATATTAGGAAACCATCAAAATATTTAAGGTGTCAATGATCTTAAAGGAAAAGTTGATAAAATTGCTGCTAGAGGTTACCTATATTTTGTGTACAAGATTACCTGAATGACAAATTATTCTGATAACGCTGTAAGCAAAATCTAGCATTTCTAATGACAAATAATTGACAATTTACCTTTGATGCCTGTTTACACGCTATTTTATTATATATTCTGTCAAGAAAGTACCGAGAATTGGTAATATAAAAATCTCATATAAGAGAGGATTCAAAATTATTGTTGTCGCTAAGTTGGTACCTACATCTTTCCTTTATACCCATAATGAGTTTGATTGTCATCTGTCATCTAGATCGTTTACAGAGCGCCATTTTGTTGGTGTTGCGATTTTACAATGAATAAAAATGTTGAACAATAAATCTGTATCAAATTTTGCATTGCAAATGGTATTTCGTGCACCAATCGCTGAAAATGTTACAGAGGGCTTACGGTGAATCGGCTTTATCAAAAACACGTTTGGCCCAAATGACCTTGTTGTCGACGGGCCCTAAAACACCACACACTCACTCACTCAAAAACACGCGCGTGAGTGATACAGTGAATTCAAAAGTGGTCGAGATGTGGTGGAACATTTGCTTTGCTCTGGTCGGCCATCAACAATTTCAACTGAACTGAAAATCGCAAAAAATGAAGGAAATGCTGTCTGAAAATCGTCAATTAGGTCTGAGAGAGATAGCGGCTGAATTTTCTGTGTCTCACGAATCGATTCGTACCATATTAAACGGTTATTTGGGCAAAAAAAAAAAAAAAAAAAAAAAGGGTTTTGTGGAAGGACAACTCATGGATTCTGCACCACGATAACGCCCCAGCTCTCAAGGCTATCGTAAGCGGTTTTTCTGGCCAAAAGCTCAAGTCCCATCGAACAACCAGCGTATTCACCTGATCTGTTTCCAGCCGACTTCTTCCTCTATTCAAATTATATTATATTATATATATATATATATTATTTTTTTAACTAAGCCAGTACAACTGAGTGTGACTGATGTCCAGCCCTGGCTCTGTACCAGTCATACTCACTTTTACAATAAATCCTTATTTCTAAACAATTAATTATAACAATGCAGGTTCCTTATTAGTTCTGTTCACTGTCCATATCCACCTTTTTAACTTTGTCCAAGAATTGCCCGATCTTCTTGCTATATTTAACAAACATTTCAGCTATCTGAATTAAATACAAAAGTTGATAAATATTTTAAGCCTTGTATTTACATTTACACTAGCGTGTCATACATGTCATATCTGTCATCCGGCTTAATGACAAATCCAAATTAGTCCTTCACTCTTCTTCTAGAAGATCGAATTGTCTTATATTTGTTTAAGTTTTCTTTGAGTGCCACTTAAACTCTTTCATACGCGATGTTCTAGCCAACCCTTCATTTCATGTCGCTTGTAGCAACGTTTATCGATTCGTTTTGTCATTTAATTGTTTCTAGGGTAGCCACAGATAGCTGATTCCAGCTGGTTGGAGTTAAAGGTTCGTTCTATTTAAAATGTGAAAATAAAACTCTTTGCTACGCAAAAGTTTTTTTTAAAGAGCTATAAGAGGAAGCATTTTGTTTTCTTGCCATAAAGCTTAATTACTGTATTAGAAAATGAAAGGAATATCGAGGTTTATTTCAAAAAAATTGAAAGACGAGAAGGAAACAAGGAAACAGAATTATGAAATGCTAAATCCGACAGATAAAAAATCACCTTTTCATTCGACTACTGGCCAGAGAAAACTACAAAAAAAAAAAAAAAAAAAAAAAAGCCCAAGGCAAGAGTGGAATGCTTAAAGACACCACCTACCGGATTTGTTTTTTATCATACGGCATGAAACCCATATCGCTTTTTTGTTTCGCAGAGGAGTTTAACTCACTGCACTGATGTATTTATGCTTCCGACCATTATGGAACGCATCTTTGTTGAGGGAACAGTTGCTTAACAAGGGGAAGTTTTGACAGCACCTCAGGCTGCAAATCACGAGATGCAGTTTAAGGTGCACCCATATGCACACGGCACATATCAAAGAGGTTTAGTGCTCGCTAATTAGTTATCTTTTTGCAGCAAGGTCTTTGACATTTCTTGTGTATGAAGAATAATCATAAACAATTAGGAGACTCGCATGTTAACGCGACTAATAAATCAAAGTGGGTAGAGGGTCCCCAAAGGGCGTGCCGCACCGGTCCACCCTTCCTTTCGCGTGGAGACAGGCGCCCTCCACGTGTGCTGGGCCTGATCGGAAAGTAACGCGCTTCACCTCCGAGAAATTGTCCATTTAAAACTTACCGCATTTGTACTACATAAGGGTTCTTTCTAAGACCATAATAAAATATTAATCATCCGCAAAATTGTACCTATGGGCATGTAATAGTAATTACAATTTGTATACGCCATATGTAACCGTCGAGCAGTTTCCAAAGGATATGAATCTACATGTTTTCAAATGATTTGTAAAATGAACAAATACCTAAAACAATATTCATTTAAATTATTAAAACGAGCTTACACAAAGCTATAAATTTATTTATTCATCGGTATAACCGTTTACTATCACAAATAGCGAGTATAAGAGTAATGAAAGAAATGTATACATTAGTTTAAAAGTATTTTTGCATTTTGTCATTTGAAAAACAGGACAAGTAAATCATGAAAATTGTTTTTGAGGCAGGATTTAAAGCTTTAACAATAACTCTATTGAATTTTTGTTTTATGCACAAACCATAGCAAATGAACAACCCAGTAACACCATATAAAGATAAAGTAAAATTACAACCTGAGAGTACGCACTCAGCGAATGAGGGAAAACTGGTTTGTCTCACCTTAATTTAGGAGATGAATACCTAACTGCATTGACATCTACTCCCATAACAATAGCCAACCCTCTGTCCACAAGCAACCCTTTGCACATCAAACATGATTAAGGAATGCGATTTTTTTCCAGCAATTCGAGCAAAGTTATTGTGAATTTTCTGTTGAATAGTGAAGTTTGTGATATATGAAAAACTATCTTTATGTAAAACATCTTTTTATTCCATTGATGAAACATTTTATTCGCATAATGTTGTGCATTTTTAATTATAATGTCTTAATATTTGTACGTTTATAACCTCTCACTCGAGGTTTTAAGTCAATAAAATTGATTGATAGTTACTAAATGTAAGTACAGAAAATATTATTAAAGACAGAAGGAAAAGAATGAGAAAACAATAGTGAAAACCTGAAAAGTGTGCCCTAAAAATAAAACAGAAAAATGATAAAAAATAATTTATTAAATATGTATTTTCCTTATGTGGGTACCTATGAAAGGATTTATGTAAACATTAGCAACTCTCTGACGTAACAATGAAAGCAGAAGTCACCAGAATTTAACAGAAGATGTGAGAACTCAGCTCCCAAAATTTGTCGATGTAATTTTGGGACATTCTATATAACGCTACCATGTTTAACCCGCACTGCCCTTTGATATGTTAAAGTGATCCCACTTTCAGTGATGGATAATTGATGAAGTCATGCTCAATTAAATGTTGATATGTACTCTTTAAATATTTTTTCTCGAATACTTTAATGTCATATTTTCGGAAACTGCTACGCTCTGGTTTCTTCTGTGTAAAAAAATCTAAAAAGCACTTAACATTAATTATTAACACAGATATTTATTCACAGTATGCACTGCTAACCAGTAAAAACTTAGCTTTTGTGCAAGACTCCTAATTAACGTAATTTAAACGTTTTTGTCTTGTTTACAGAAATAGATTAACTACTAGTAAACATTGAAAAGTCTAAAACTGTAAATTCAATTAGTCGAAGTACACAATAGCTGCATTTTCATGGCAAATTGCTTTCAGTACTTCACTCGTGTTCACAAGTTGGAGTAATGTCCAGTCAGGTTTGATAATGTTGTACTTCAACCAATCACGCTCTCTATTCGCCCAAACGTTATCGAAATCCCTTTATCATGCCTTCCTTTAGTAATAAACCTTGCTCTCCTTTATACTTTCATTCAAACTTTTACCACAAATAGATGTAGCGAGACCCCTAAAACCCAAAAACATTTGTAGAAAAGAATTCGTATATTTACGTGTGACTTTAACTGGATAAGGATTATTTGTATTAATAAATAGAATAAGCTTTCGTGTAAAACTATGCAAACGAATGAGTAGCGAAGGTCGCGTAAATGCAAGAGTTCTTTATATTCTAAATATGCAGCTCAGAGCATTACATTCCATGTATGTAACTGAAATTCACCACTTGATACTGTTTATACAATAAGAAATAGTATTTTTACTGCACCGTCATACGTATTAAACACAAATAAAAAACAAAGTCGTTGCGATCCCTATAGACTTTATAATTGTGCATTCAATGATACTGATTTTAAAGAATGTTTGTTGCAATAAACAAAACCATAACCTATAAGGATGGTCATTGCATCCTTACAATGCTGCATGCCTACCTCTGGTTTCCGACGCCAGATGGCAGTAAATAACTTTAAGGTACACCAATCAAAAGAACGAAGTGTGAGCGCACGCTTGTGATTTCTTTTCAAATATACTATAGCTAGGGGGCAGATTTTGCCCTATTTGCCTATTTTATTCCTTTGTTCAGAAACGTAGGCTTTTAAGTTATAAGCATGTTTCCTACAATTATTAGCCAAATTTCTTAGTTTAATAGTGCCTATAAATGCCTATTTCATACATTAGTACCTATTCTGCTTATTAGTGCCTAAAAGTGCCTTTTTAGCCAATTTCTTCTTTTTGTACTTTGTGACAACAGCTTTTTCATTTGATGGTTTCAACGTGAAGTTTTCGCAGAAGAGAAACTTCTTACTGCTGCACATTGGATATAAAAAAGGGGTTTAGCCAGGTAGCTATCTGCCTTACAGACGTGTCAAAATACGCTAATGACGTCATGATAAAAAGTTAGAATTCGCTCAAGGACGAGTAGCAAAGACCAGCTAAGTGATATTTCAATGGATTGACAAATGAACACTCTTTAATAGTGGAATGGTGAACCCATTCTGTAAGCAGTGTTTCAAATGCACACATAGATCAGTTTCCTACACAAATACACCAAAAGAGAGAAGCAACAGAAGTGTACTTTTTAAACAGTAAATAAATGGTGACCCATCATTTAGTACAGATAGGAAAGTAATTTTTTGACAGCCTTGTGTGAAACAGGTGAGTTTAATCATTCATGTTTGTATTAATACTGTCGCGGCGCTGAGCATAAACGTTTCGGCACAAATAGATGATAGACGGCGTATAATGTTTCACGAGCTTGCATAAGCAGTTAACGATAACTCGGCGAGTGTTCACAAAGCCGGCAAACAATGTTACCTCAGATAAAGTACTCGCCAGCACAGATAGGATTTCATGTCTGGAAGTTTCTAGAGATATCTCGATTGACGGAGAATGATTGTTTTTCCTGTTTGCTCGAGAAGGTTCTTGAGTTATGAATGGAGATATAAAAGGGATTGTGACTCGCCAGCAGGACAGTTGTTGTTGTGTAACAAGAGTTGTATGTGAAACGAGATTCGGCTGTAAAGTGTTTGTTATTGTCCTCGACTGATGGTGTATGTAACGTAATGCTGTTATAATCTAACAGTGTATTTCGACGAAAATAGAGGAGATTTTTAATTTCTGTAACTCGGCCGTTTAATTCTACGAACCCACAAAGTTTACCGTTGTTTCAAAAACCTTGTAAAAATCAGCCCCTGTAGCAACGTTAAGCCGAACACAAATTAGTATGTTGAGGAGAGCCGAAAGAAGAGAAACTGAATGCTTTTAGTTTTCCAAAATAAAGCACAAATTTGCCTAATGTAAGAGCTTTCATCATATAATACGACTTTACATTGAGATTTAGCTTAAATCATGTCTGAATCGTTAAACAAGCCTGTCTAATATATTTCATATATATTAGAATATTATTTCTTTGAAACTTATGTGTATAGCTTTGCAAACTCGGTATACTGGATTTCACAATTTTGTTACGAGTATTGTATTTTGGCAGTTTCAATGCAGTAGCATGATATTTTTGTGTTGGTGTAAAGACTCATTCCTTAAGCTAATATAATACTTGAAGGAGGGCTTATGAATTAAATTATTGATGGTATCAAATGTTAACAATCATATCAGATCACAATCAGTACCGCTGGTAAGCAGGTATTTACTCCCGTAAGATTTCCTTTACTTGTGTGTGAATCTACGGACACGAGGCTGTTGTGTTGCCTAGGGAACCGCAAAATTGTATGTCTTTAGCAAATTTGTTGCAGCATATGTTGCGATGATTGTCATTTTGTTATAGTGCATTCATAGTGCAGTTTAGAAGCCTTTTACTAAAATTGTGTATTTCTAAGTGTTAACTTAGCAAATTTTTAGTGCCTATTTTAGTGCTTTTTCTGCCTGCCGATTTCACACATTTTTAGTGCCTATAAATCCGATCCCCATTTATAGCTGGATGTAAATATTTTATGATTTTGAGGTAAACTACTGGAGTTTATCTGTAAAATAGTTGAAGGAAATACTAATTTTGATTTCTAATCTTTGGAAGTATTTTTTACATTTTATTGACTTGTGAATTTACAGACGCGTTTCAAATCACTCGTGAATGACATTACAACAGATGCGGTATACCAATATTAGCTGTCACGTGCCTTAAAAACAACTTCAGTGATTTCAGTTAGATATTATATACGTGATTAACTGAGCAGATACATATTTTCAAATATAATTTCATCCTTTATAATACAATTTGGGACTGAATTACAAAAACTACATCTGTAAAGAAAATTGTAGAATCAACATAAAATTGAAATTTAAATTCCCAAAATGGGTCAGTGAAATGAATGTGGGGAATGTCAGCTCCTACATGCTACAATGTTTGAGCAGAGAATGTATATATAAATTACTGAAGTATACTCACTAACTAATCACGCTGAGATATCAAAACATAAGATTCAGTTTAACTTTTAAAATTACAATTTATACCCTTATTTCTTTTTACAGCAATTTAACTACGAAAAACTTTGTCAAAGGAAACGTTTAATATGAGGAAGAGAGCTCCTTCCTCTTAGCTTGAACCGAACACACTTTATTTTACAGGTCTACAATATATTCCTAGCATAACAAAAACAAGACTATCGATTTTCTAATCCCTCAAGGAGGACAAAAGACTGTAGTAAATAAAGACTAGAGTTGGCGTCGGCGTCTTCAATCTCTAACACCTACATTTATTTATTAGGACCTTTAATTAGATAAGGTACAGTTTTAGGGTACAAAATTTACAAGATGCGGTGTTTTATAACTTAAAATGTGTTACGTACCTTTGATTTTCTTTATCTGTTCTTAAACAAGCTACTATTTCCTAAACTTAATCTTCAGTCAGCTTCATGTAAAGGGACAAACACTTTTAGAAATGGTTTTATTAAACATTTTTCTCAGATAAAATAGATATTGGGTATATAATAGCTTAATGGGATAATCAGATATTTTAATATCAGTCGTTCTGTGATGAAATAGAAATTCCCTTCTTTTTGGGGACCACAAGAAAAAATATATTGGCGACTTTCATTTGAGAAAGATTTGTATTTGAAAATTTATGGTTATAAGAAAGGATTCTTGAAGCTGTTAAGCGCTACAAAACAGCTTAATTTCGCATTAATCCTCTGCTTTAACAAGATTAAATTTCTTGCTTAATAAGTAGTGCTCAGATTTATATGCAGTATAAAGTATGAATACATGCATGCATCTATGCATAGGAATGTGCTAAATATGCTCTAAAAACTTTATAGTGTGCATTGATAGAGTATACATGAAAAATTCAATGCCACGGCCGGGATTTGAACCACGGATCTACTGGATTCCGTCCAGTCGTTCTTACCTAATGAGCTACCATGGCCAATTTGTCGACTCTATCAATCCAATAACTTAGCCGTAAACGGCTAGTGTGAAGAAATGATTAATTTCCATCAATTAACTTAAAGTTATAATATGTATTTAAAATACATACTTTATTTCACCTTTCTCACGTTTATTAATCAACAGTTAATTCTTAAACACGTACACTAGTTAATATTAATCTCTCGGTCTGTTTTATTATTAGTGTGTTTATTGCAATGAACTATTAAATATTTGTCACCTTTTCTGGAGGAAAGAATTTTCTTGTATCACTTAAGATGTTTTTTCCCCACTCATGTTGTGGTAAGCATGGTATTATGTATATTTTATTTTTACGAATTATTAGAAATTACCTCTCAAGGGAAGTAAGTCAAATCACTTCCCTACTTACCTCCCTGATATGAAGGGCTGAGTTTGTTGTAGCAGCTGAAGTCATTTACAATACTTCTATGCAATTCAGAAAATACTATATTTATTGCTACCCAAAGAAAAATATCTAATAATAGAAACAAAATTAAATACGAATGAAACAAATGTAACTTGGAAAACAATAACAGATGTGAGAGGTTACTCCCTGAATTGCCTAAATAGCTAATTGAAATAGAGAACTAATAGAAACACATTATAATTATTACTGCGATTTTGCTTTGCATTTTATATCATACAAATCATTTAAAATTTATGGTAATATTGCAATTACTGCAGGAGGTTATATTTGACACAACTTTTTGACCGATTTCAGGAATTAACTGTATTATTAACTAATAAAAGATACATGATAAGCATGAGTGGAAAAAATCTTATATGCAATTCTGGAGGTAGGTACAATGAACCATCCTTGGACTCAATATTGCTAGCTCTCACTTCGGGCGCAAACGAGTCATCTGATTCAAATTATACCTACCTCCCTTATAGCATAAATAACTATTTGCAACTATTTGTAGATGTTGCTTAATCTATAATTTTTGTTGTTGCTGGTAACCTAATGGTATAAAGTAATATGGGTTTATTTTAGTTAAATAAAACCAAGAATCGCTAACTTGATCGCATTTAATTTTTAAAATAAACAGAAACACAAAAACAAAACCTGTTTTAATACACTTAAAAGTACTATATTTCCGTCTGTTATAGGAGGAGGATTTTCATCAATCCATAAATATATTTTCAAGAAACCAAATAAGCTTCACTGCTCTTCTTCTTGTAATAGTCCCTTTCCTATTGCTCACACTTCAGAAATTGCGATTAGCAGCACATTAGTACAAGTCTAAAAGTTCAGTGAAAATGACACTTTTTTAATTCCTGGAGACATCCCTGAGGCAGACGGCTTCGTTTGTAACAATAGTACAAACCATATCAAGCTTTATGTGCAACGGCCGCACCGAGTTACCGCATTATTGTTGGACGCTATTTAAAGTTTCTGAGTGGCTTATTTTTATATCAGGAAGCGCTCATTGTTGATAACTACGTTCTCTTTTTCGGCGACCTTTATGGATTTAGAAACATGATAACTAGGGCCCGGAAGTTGATGACCTAAAATTCTCTAAATATGAGCTATAAAATGCCCTTAAAATATAAAAACTGCACATAAAATGTAAAAAAAGTAATAATAATAAAATTAAAAAAAATTAAAAAATGACCTGACAAAATTAACAGTTTATTTCATAATAATAAATTAATAACTGTCACAGACAAATAATGAATATATGGTTCGAATAACCACATTTTAAAATTAACTTTCTTAGTAAATAGTAAAATTATTGCTACTAAATAATAAATAAATTCAAAATTCATCAGGCCATTTTCAATTTTATAGAATATGAAAAGATAAATTACTGCATCCATTATCCAAAACATACCATACTTAGCGTTGCAGTACACCACCATGGTCATCTTCTAGTTACCAAAAGTAAAGGAACGGCGATTGGCAGCTAAAACTGTTTTATACTTTGAGAAACTTCTCTCCACATCTATAGATTTTGTAGGTGCATATTTGAAAGACACTACGTCACTGCATGTTAAATCCTGTTCAAAAATATCAGTTCTGAAGTTTTCTCCTGAGAAGATATCGGCAATCTAACAAACTGTTTGGTAACCCTTATTTTTATCCAACACAAATTTTAGCTTCTGTCCAATTTTGTCCTCAATCTCACCTTTTACATTTTGTATCCTTCCTTTCGCTATCCTCTAACTCAATCAACTTATCCAATGTCATTTCACTTTCTTCAAAACAGGTCATGGTATCCGTCAAAAATGTAAAATTTGATTTAATGAAAGTTAATTTACCTTGGATGTCAGTATCAGAAAACAGATCCTGTGCGCTCTCAACTGCCTTAGAAAGTACCCTATCAAAGCTATTCACACTTCTATAACTATTTGTAAATTGTCACAGTGGTATATATACAGTTAACCATGTACCACAGCGTGTTAAAATTGGTGTTGGGGGCTATTTCTTTGAAATGCATTGTTCGGGTTGGCGCTTTCAAAAATATTTTCTTTACTGTGGAACTTTGTGTATCTACTTCTGGAAATGTTGATCTGACCTTTTCCGCAATTTGATGAAAAGCATGGGCCAAACACGTAACATACACCATCTGACTCTAAAAGGATTGGATTGATTTTACCGCCTTTACCATGTAAGGCGCCGCGTCTGTTAGGAAGAGGAGCACGTTGTCATGCTGTATTCCACTAGGCTGGATTTATCGAGTTAGCATATCTGACAGTGGTTAACAGATTCTATAAACTCTAAGGTCAGAAGAAACATTTGTCCGGCACTAGTAGCTTCTAGCGTGCTTATCACCACATTGTTTACATAAGGCTCCTCTGAATTGGTTGTCTCATCAATTGATACATAATTTTTTCCCGTTCACGTATTAGTTTTAACGTGTCTTCATAACATTTTTTGTAGGTAACACGCAAAGTTGTTTCATCTAGAATTGTATAACCAGTGTGACGTTCAAGAAAATCTCATAATTTGGAATTACTTAATTTTTCTTGCGAAGTATTTGCACTAACAAACATTTCACATAATTCTTTATAAAAGAAAAATGACTTGTTACTTGACATCGAGGCCGTTTCCTTTAACAGTAACTGAGACGCTTGTCTTTTCCACATTTTGAAGAGCTCGCAAATGTTTTTCCCGCCCAACGTGTTGTACGGTGAATCGTTTGTTTGAAGCGACTTTATTTTCGCACACTTTACAGAATATAGTTCCATCAGTAGAGAATATGTTTCCGCCAAACTCTGAAACATACTGTTTGGCTGTTTTTATTTCGGCATTTCAATTCCACACACAAAAGATTTACACACCTCACAAACTACTCTCCTTACTGCAACACTTCTAGCTCCTGAAGTCCTGACTGATGCAATCCACAAATACTGCATGATGTAATCGGCGATTCCTCGAATTGATGCGCCATAAATTCACCAGTATTGTTAGGACGCTGACCTGTGTTAATTACATGTTTACAACACTTGCAAAGTTACTATTTCATAAAAGATGATGTCCGCCTGGGTAGTGTAGTGGTAGCATGTCCGCCTCACGTTCAAGAGGTCCGAGTTCGAATTTCGGTCAGGGTGGGTTACCTGGATAAGGTTTCTTCCGGGGTTTTCCCTTATCCTGATAGACAAATGTCGGGTAACTCTGAGCTCCATGGACCCCGGACTCATATGAGCATAATTTCACCCGTGTCACTCATCGTCCGATATGACTTAACGTTGGAGGACGTAAATTGCAACAAACAACAACAGATAAAAATGCCCAAATAATTTCAATATATAACGTATTTGTTCCAGAATGCACATAGTTTCCAATAAGCATCGTCTGTGACTACTCAGAAAAAAGATGACTTTTCCTCATAATCCGGGCCCTAATGATAACTAAGCCTTACACAAACAGAGAAATAGAACAGAAATTTTATTGTATCCATCTCTTCTTCTTACAGTATCGGGATGAAATATATGTACCAACCATTGCTGAAAAAAGTATAACATATGCATATATATCACGATTAGTTAAATATGCTCTAATCCCTTAAGTATGCATTTATATGCAATATAAAACTTCCGTAATAAACTTACACTGTGGAATAGGTACATTTATTACTTACGTGTATATGTCTAACTATTAAGAAATAAAACATGCAAACATGCGGAAATACAAGCTCTAGTGATACAATCTTGCCTACCTCTTGCGGTTTACTAGTAATTATATAATTCATTTATCAATAATAACCAGGCATGGGATCCCATACACCTTTAAAGGGATATGAAATTTATGAGGCTCACAGTATATAACTGCTGAGGTAAGTCCCAGGGACAACATGTAACGCGTAGCTTTAGTTTCATTACAACTACTGCTCGCCACGCAGCTAGATCATCCTTCCAGGGAGGATGACATATTGCGTTAATTACTTTCAGAAAAAGTATTGGAAATCTCTATTTTATAAATCAAATGTTTTGGGTATTATCGAAAGCCATTAAACAATTTGAAGAATGTAATTTCGAGCTGTCTGAAAGCAGTCGAGGAGGTGTCTGCAACAATTAACAATATACAGAATGCACTACCTACCAAACCAGCATATATATATATATAAACTGTCCACTATTCTATACAAAAATACTGAATTTTCAATGTTGTGTAGTATAACAAATAAATTAAGTCTCGGACAAACACATGAAAATGATTTGTACTACACATATACACCATTGACGTCATGTGACGAACGAACTGTCTCGCAATATTTTTATATTGTTTCAGTGAGAGGCGCCGAAAATTCACATTCGACAATTTACGAATATACATGGTAGTTCACTGTAATTCCTTCATCGAATGCAATGAGGAGGATTGCATATTGTAACGTAGGTTACATTTTGTATCTGTACCGGAGTGTACACACACAGCGCATCGGTATACTTGTCGACACGGAGTTTTTTTTTCTTTACGTCCCCCAACGTACAGTCATACCGGACGATGAATGGAATGGGTCAAATAAGGCTCAAATGAGCCCAGGGTTCATGGAGCTTAGAGTTACCAACATTCATCTTTCAGGACGAGAGAAACCCCCGGAAAATCCTTATTCGGGTAACTCACCCTGACGGACATTCGAACTCGGGACCTCTTGAGCGTGAGGCAGACACGCTACCTCTACGCTATCGAGGCGGGTGAAAGCTTGTTGATGTCTCGCTTGTAGTATAGTACCTACCTATGTCCGTACATTGATTACTAAGGTGTATGCGATCCGATGTCTGATAATAACCAATAAATTGCTTTGCCATCTTGTAGTGTAGTGACACTGGCTTTAGTATAGGAACCGTCAAACGATGCTCAGATTTTCCTTGCAGTGTTTGTTGCTACGTAATTACAGTTGTGGTTTAAATAATAGTTAATAAAATTACCAGGGCGTCGCAAAACTCACCTGTACACTACAATTGTGAGATGGCACTTGATGATCGGAGGGAACTATAGTAAAATAGATCCATTTACATAAAGCAGGACAATTATTTGCTAACATTTAAACAAATATATCCACGTCTGTAAAGTAAATATACTTTCGTGCCCATTTGAATATTCACTGTGTACTGACGTATTAAATAATCAAATACTCCGCTCTTTGCGTTACACTTGCTGCTGCATAGGTATATTTGTTTTATTTTTTTATTTTCCCTACCACTTAATTATAGCAGATAGGCAAAGTACTATTGTTCTCTCGAACGTTTGATGTTGATATTCCATTGAACCCAAATGTACTCGTTTTTAAAACCGAATATCAGAGTTGTTTTAAAGTTTTTTATAAATATGAAAACAGAACACAATTATATCTTGGTTTAACAAATAAGCAGTAAATAGAAAAATAGTATTTAAAACTTCTTTCTTAGGATTATCTATGTATTAAATTCGTGTGAGTTTCTCTACTCATATTTCTAAAAAAAATTCTTTCAAAAGCTTTCATCCCCTTAAAATAAATTTTCATTACACATTTTACTCATGCCAGATTTTTAAAATGCGAGTCACGTCCGATGCTTTAGATATTTTTTTTATCATCCAGATTTATTGATCCCTATTTTACATAGTGGTATATTAGGGTTAGAGCTCATACATAAAAGTATACAATTTTAACAAAAATATTTTAAATACTAGAAGGAAGAAAATGTAATTTAATCTGATGCATATTAATTTGAACTATTTCAGACGTTTAAACACTGAGTTTATAAACAACATGAAGTACTTATACTGTTGTGGCTTCATTAGCAAAGATGTGAGCGGAGCAGAAAATTCAGTGTCTAGCATGAATATTAAAATTCTTGTCTTTCTCTCCAGAAAATGGGACAACAGAAAGGAGATGAACCACAGTTTGAAATTCTTCACTATACACATGCACTCGGGGTTGGATGTTAAGTGAAAGCGTGATAAGTATTCACCAAATTTACCATGTCCACTTAAAAATTATGTCAAAACAAAATTTGGTACAAGAATTTCACATTTTCCTCTGTCATATACACTAGGGAAAAATAATGTTTTTGTTAAACTTCCATTTGGAGTTGTTAGCCATTGTTGGTTCCATTCTTCAAGAATATGTTGATGTATTATTCTCCTTACAGTAGAAATAGGACATAAAGAGTATGTCACAGGAAGATTGGATTCTGCAGCCTTCTTAGCCAAGCAATCAGCTCTCTCGTTACCTAAAATTCCACTGTGTCCTTTAAGCCATCCCATGTAAATATGTCCTGGATGGTTTTGAAGCAAGGTTCTGATTTCATGTGCTAATGAAAATTAAGTTGTATTTATCATTAATAGCGAGTAGAGCTGATTGTGAATCACCAAGAATACGGGCACTGTTCCCATTAACAGTACACCATTTTATAGCTTCTTTAATTGCTAAAAACTCCGACTGGAATACAGAACATTCAGGTGACAATTTAAACATGGAGTGAGTTAGTTCTGTTTGGTTTTCATAAACAACAAAAGCACATCCTACTGCAGATATATTATCTTCAAATTGGTAACGCGAACCGTCTGTATATATGTAATAATCATGAGAATTACATATTTCCTTTAAACAGGTTACAAAACTTGATGGGTGTCCTGCTGTGGTAGGATGCTCCGGGATTTGTAGTTTTAAGTGAGACAGATAAGACGCACATTCACGTTCATGTCTTAAATTCGTAATAGTTGCTGTTGATAAACCAGTGAGAGCCAAAGGTATGCTTTAGATATTCAATGTTATTTGAAAGATTCCGAGAAAAAACAAAAGAAATAGTAACATTTCCACTTAGAAA
Organism: Mantis religiosa; assembly: GCA_030765055.1. Taxonomy (NCBI): domain Eukaryota; kingdom Metazoa; phylum Arthropoda; class Insecta; order Mantodea; family Mantidae; genus Mantis; species Mantis religiosa. Next base: position 153,754,348 of record CM060949.1, on the reverse strand, counting down.
TTATAATTATTTAAAAATTCAAAACAATGTACAACATGTATCTAAAGTTACTAACGACCTTAAAGTTCTTTGTCTACCACTTACGGTTTACCAACTACCTGATGTTATGCACTCTATTCATGGCTTAAACGATTTTAATTAATGATGAGCAAACATTTGCTACGTGAAGAAATGTGTATTTCACCACATACACCTTATTTAAATTACTTTTTTGATTTTTTAGATATTGGTTGCAAGTACTATGAATGTACTAAGTAGGTATTCAATTATTTCTTACGTTGATGCAGAATACGAATTTCAAAGCTTCAATTTCGTTTTCCCATAATAAAATAGCCCGCCTCGGTAGCGTGGTGGTAGCGTGCCTGCCTCACGTTCAAGAGGTCCCGAGTTCGAATCTCGGTCAGGGTGAGTTACCTGGATAAGACTTTTTCAGGGGTTTCCCTTATCTTTAAAAGACGAATGTCGGGTAACTCTAAGCTCTATGGACCCTGGGCTCATTGCAGCATCATTTCGCCCATTCCATTCATCGTCCGATATGACTTAACGTTGGAGGACGTAAATTTCAAAAAAAAAAAAAAAAAAAAAAAAAACAATAAAATATCCGATAAAACCGTTTGTCCAAACTTTTATTTCCATTAACCTGAAATAAGCATAAACTTAATTTTTTTTGTGTCACCAGTTGGACCAAAGGAGATTAAATAAACTATAATGGATAGGGCTAGGCAAGTGTCTGTGTGCACCATTCATTTACAAAAATGCACTTCATTTGCTAATACCTGAAAAACACGTTTATGTCAGTGAACCACATTACGGTTCATTTTTCTAGAAACCTTTTCCACTCAAGGTTCGTCTAAAATAAGAATTAAAAATAGGTATTTAAACCACCTCGGGTTACACCGTAGAAAATACAAGTTATACCTCCATACATGATCACATTTGCCCGCCTTTATAGCGTAGGTGGTAGCGTGTTGCCTTACGTACAAGTGGTCCCGTGTTCGAATCTCGACCAGGATGAGTTATGTAGATAAGATTCTTCTCGGGTTTTCCCTTATCCTGAAATATTAATGTCGGGTAACTCTAAGCTATATGTACCCTGAGTCAATTTTGGCATAATTTCATAAATTGTCCGATGTGACTTAAAGTTGGAGGAACTAAATTACAATTTTAAAAGGCAGATGATCACAAAATTCATTTTAGCGGGCATTGAAGTAAGCATTTTCCTAAAATTGTAATATACAACATTAATTTCTGTAGTTTAGATATCTATCAGGTAGATGAAATATGACCAACTAAATTATATAAGTCTTGGTACTTGAAATTAAATTCCTGTAAAAATCTGAAATAGGGTTATGTTAGATAACTTTTAAGGCAAATATAGATGATAAGGAATAAGTTATCTCTTAAGTTATCTCTTACGCAGTGAATATAAAACATAATGTTTTTTTTTTTTTTTTTTTTTTTTTTTAGAAATTCAACATTTAATTTCTGAAACACTTCTATAATATTCGCCAACATTAAGTTATATAGGTAGAGGCAAAAATATAAATTATTTGTGGGCTGCTCTAGATTTAAAACAGTCATGCTCCAAGCAAGGAAGGCCACTCAACTACTGCGCATTAAATAAGCAACTAACGAGATTGTGTGTACAAGGCATAAAGAGATATTGCTAAATAAAGCGATTAATTATTCCCTTGTTAGGGACAAAAAAAAACTAAGCTAGTTTTAGTTAATTCTCTTTCAGCCGATGAACCATTAAACGGAAAACTGTGTCTGTCGCACTACTACATGAATGAGAGTATAAAACAGAACGTGACGTGAGCTGATGTAATTGGTTATATCCGGCGGCGGGTACATGGTCGGCCACTAGGGGCGCTGATTATGTTGTCGCGACTGTGCCATTGGCTACAATATACAATCGATCGCTATTGTTACCACTAATAGGCTCGTCCACTACTTCCTCTCAAGCGTTTTGCTGTTTTCCACTGCTAATGTTGAGATTTGGTCTCGTAACTGTGTAGCATCTAGTTTTGCTATGAAAATATCGTCATAATCTATGCACAGTTCTGCTGATTTTAGGTTCGTTCACTGCTGCTCAAATACCTGCTGTGTATCTGCGCATGGAGTAGCTCACCATTACGTTTTGAAGAACATTTGTGAATTTATTTCATATCTGGTTAAAATCGATATCAAAGAGAGCAGTTTGTATGAGAACCCCATACTATAATATTTTTACTGCAAGCACTAACTACACCAAAACATAGAATCCAACAAATATCAATCTTGTTAAAGCCTTTGGGTTCGATACCAGCTTTTCTCGATAATGGATTACCGTTACCTACACGATACTTTCCACGATGCCCCAAAATTGAAAACCATCACATATTCCATCGCAAGATAGCTAGCGGCTTCTGAGTGTTCCTGCTTCGCGAAAGTTCTGGAACTTCCAATGGTTAAAGAAAGGAGTGCTCAATCGGATTTATTGAGTCTCGTGAAGTCTGACGCCAACGAGTAGGCAACTATTATTTTTTTTTTTTAATTTACGTCCGCCCCAACGTTAAGTTATATCGGACGGTGAATGAATTGGGTGAAATGATGCTCAAATGAGTCCAGGATCAATGAAGCTTAGAGTTACCCGATATTCGTCTTGAAGGATAAGGTAAAACCCCGGAAGAAAACTTATCTAGGTAAATCACCCTGACCGACATTCGAACTCGGGACCTCTTGAACGTGAGGCAGACATGCTACCATGTACACTACCGAGGCGGGCTACGCAACTATTATGTGTTTCAAATGGGAAGAGGTCTCGCCTGTAGCCAATCAGATGTGTCAGAGCCTTCACTGTTGCCACCTCGTCATCCCCACTCCTTTTATCTCTCTCTCTCTCTCTCTCTCTCTCTCTCTCTCTCTCTCTCTCTCTCTCTCACACACACACACACACACACACACACACACACACACACACACTTGCAAGTATTTCTGCCACCAGACGTAAGGGAAAGCAAAGTGAATTTTCCAAAGATTTATAATAATGCAGTTGTTTAAGTCACAATTACAACATAAATATTCGTATATTACGCAAATGTTTTAAATATTTAGTTTAAAGTTAATTATAGTTTATGAATTACTTATTTCCCTAAACCAACGAAAATACCAGCGGTGCATCCGTACAGCTGTGAATGTTACGTTAAGGGATAATTCTCATTGTCATTGTCTTCAACGTTTGAATACTGCAAATTTATGATGATAGGTTCCAAAATCTCGTTACGTGCTATTTCTTTCCAAAAGTCGTAGTCTTGTAGTTTACCTGATGTCTCACGCAGATTTCTCAGGCTTGTTGTGTTCCTTGTCAATTTCTTCATGAATAAGTCGTTCAACGTCAGTCAGTTTAAAAATACTATTTCTGTTTACAACATAATTTGAGCCCACATTAACTGTATTGCAGTTCTAGCAGTAGTACGGGGGACGGGAGGTGGATCACGTCTCATTGATTCAGCTGATACACATTTTCATGGAAGAGAAACTGAATAATGATTCTTTGAACTCTCTCTTCACAAACAAAGATATAATGTGACCAGACACGTTCTGCCACACTAGCAAGAAGTGTATCGTTTCCTCTCATTGAATTTAACAAACACTTTGGCTGGTTCAAATTAGATATTTCTTTTACCACGTCATGTCAAATGTTTTGCGTTTCAGTTCTGAGTAATTTCAAATATACGTTCACGCATACATGCCAAACAACAATGGTGTTCAATACAGTGTTTACGTCGCAATGCGTGTTATAATATAATGGTATTTATTTGTATTAGGAAAACTATTTGAGCTAAAAATATGAAGCTTTTACGGTTATGGTAAATACATTACTCTCATGGGTCAGTTTTTGTAAAATGTGAATTCTTGTCTTAGCACGAATAGTATTTATTAGAGATCGATTAGTTTGTCGCTCATCACACACCACTTAGGGGGAATGCAATACGACAACACCGCAGGACTCCGATTGGTTGCTCACCTAGTAGCGCTCAAGGACAAACATCTTCCCATTTGAAACACATTATAGGTGAGCTAGCAAGTGCGTTTTTGGTGCAACCAAAGAAGCTGTTCTCCAAGCGAAGTTGTGACGACAACGGCACTGTTAACTTCGGCGCGTGGAGGGAAGTGCGAAGACAAAATGCCAAGTATTTAATATGAGATCTATAAGAGGAACAATTAATTAGCAAAAATATATGGTTGCTGATTTCGCAACATCTTGCAATGGAAATTATTAGCTTCAACTCAAATGAAATGTTACTTTGAAGCAATATAGTTGATTAAATAATCTCATAGAGCTTAATATCCCTTATTGAGTCAAATTTAACGATATTTTCTAATTGTGAAAATTTTTGGAGCAAGTTCAATGCACATTCGTTATAAATCTATCTTCAGCGAACTTAAAACATAACAAAATGCCAGAAATAGAGCAATTATATACTTCCTTACCGTAAAAGAAGCTCGATGCTCACTTAGACTGAAGAAACACAATCGTATTACTTACTTAATGTCCGGGCCCAAATGACCTTGTTGTCGACGGGCCCTAAAACACCAAACACTCACTCACTCACTTACTTAATGTCTCAGGTTGTAGTCAATTTCTTCACCCACAAAGGTCGTTCCAATACAATACACTACCGTACCGAAGATTTTGGTAAACTAATCAAAATTACCCGCCAATTCGAATCATGCGCGTTTGCCTTAATATTAAAATTGTTAGACTTTTTGGCAAAATGAAAGCTTTTGATTTAAAATTCATTAGCGATGGCAGAAAGTTTTAAAATGATGGTGCCGTAGTCCTTTAATCGCATAAAACGATGACTGCCTTAAATTTTGGCAGCTTTAATTTTACAGCTCTTTAAAGAATTTGACTGCGCCACCTTTGTAAAAGTTACAAATTTCGGCATTGAATGTATACAAATTATACTAAATTTAACAGCTGCGCTTACAGTTTTAAGTGTTCTTCAGAAATCGAGAGACAGTTACTTTACGATCTTCCTTCCGGACCGCTGCAGAGGTTTGGCCAGTATAATGAACTCCACCCGAAGTTAATAATATGTTAACATTACAAGTTTTGGCGGGCAGGTGGATTCCATTCCTCACGTTATAAAGATGTTACAAGTCCGCAGCCAAACAACAATAACAAAGTAGTTCGACGGCTACAAACTTTGTGGCAAACGAAAGGAATTCATGCGTTGCCAAAACCTGATTTTCCGCTAAAGTCAATACATTTTACATCTCTGTTTCAGAAAAGGAGAATTGTATAAAGTTGTATTGTCTTCTTAGTTGCATATACTAAAGCAGGGCAAATGTGGGCATGAAACAACTCACGAAGTGGTTGAAGTATGTAACTGAAATGTTATAGTAACATTATGAATATTTCGGGTTTACTGGAAATTAATACGAGATTAAGCGTTATATATCGAACATATATAAACTTCATATTCTCTAGCCAAACTTAAGGTTATGGACAGTGACAGGAGTCGGTGGACTGTGATTAACGGCACCCATAAAAAGAATCTAAAATGTTTTCTCTGACGGCAAATGTATTGCTGAAAAAGAGATAGAGAAATGAATTGGAGCACTACCATTATACGTTTATTTTTTGTGGGGGAGAGTCAAAAGAGTTTCAAAGTAGTGGTCAAGTATATATAATTGTGCAGGGATGAAACCAATTCAATTTTTATGAGCAAACAGTGGGAAAATATAAAGTGACGTACAAATGTAGAAGAAAGTTTTTCCATATTTTTTCTTGAAAATTTCTTGAATAAACACAATTGTTTGTTAATATTTTAACGTCCACCAATGTAAGTCATTTCGGACAATGAATGAAATGGGTAAAATGATACTCAAATGAGTTCACGGTTCCATAGAGTTTAGGGTTACCAAACATTCATCTTTAAGGATAAGGGAAAACCTCCGACGTTAAGCTATATCACGTAATGACTGAAATTATGTTCAAATGAGTGCAGGGTCCATAGAGCTTAGAGTTACCATTCATCTTTCAGGTAAGGGAAAACCTCTAACGTTAAGTCATATCGATCAAATGATGTTCCAATGCGTCCAGGGTACATAGAGCTTAGAGTTACCTAAAATTCACCTTACAGGATAAGAGAAAATCTCCAAGGTTAAGTGGCCGCGCCGTGGCTCAGTGGTTAGACCGCTTGGCTCTCACCAAGGCGGCCCGAGGTGGATCCCAGGCGACCGCAAAGTGAGATTGGGGGTGGACAAAACGGCGCTGGAGTGGGTTTTCTCCGGGACCTACGGTTTCCCCCGCCATCTCATTCCACCGGTGCTCCATCTTCATCTCATGTATCATCAGTGTCACCACCTGCGGTGCCGTATGTAGTAAAAGCGGGCGTTAAACACTACACACATTTCCAGGGTTAATTCATATCGGTCGATGAATGAAATAATGCTCAAATGAGCCCAGGGTTCATAGAGCTTATAGTTACCCGACATTCATCTTCCAGGATAAGGGAAAATTCCAGTAAAAACCTTATCCAGATAACTCACTCTGACCGACATTCGAACTCGGGATCTCTTGAACGGGAGGCGGGCCCCAACCGTTTAGAAAATAAAATTGAATGAGGAAATTCGTGTTGTCTTTATGTTGTATTGGACTAGTGTGAAGACTGGTATTGATGCTGGTGATCTACTGTTTGAAGTGAAAGAGAAATAGATAACAGCGTTGGCCCACGAGAAGACTAGAATAAGCAGAGGAAGGAAGAGAACTAATACCTTGTAAACTCCTCCTCGTCTGTGTAGGAATGAAGTTTAGGTAAATGGATATATGTTCTGCAGTTGCCCATGGCTGCATGGTAGCGGCGAAACATGGCTCCAAGAAACTTGAGTTTATATATTTATCAGCTGGCTCATGCAATTACGAACTTTAACATTAAACCATAAACGAAGAACTGCGATATGCAACGTTTGCAATTGTTTAGTGATGTACCGACCCGTCACTTCTAGCCATACGGACCTGGTTATGGTGTGAAATAGTACACATAATTTGGTACCTTTTAATTGTTTTATGAAAAAGTCAAGACTTTTTGTTATTTTGTATAATCCATATAAATACTAAATAAAGGTTACTGAATTTTATACCATGAAAATAAGTTTAAAGTAATCTTTCACGCAAAGGACTTTTAGAAACATCGGCTTTTCTAGAGGACTATATATTTTTCGATATATCCAGTAAACGCAATCTAGGTTAAAATAAGCTGAAATTTCATTTATAGACGGTCCTTAATTACATCCCATTCTATTTGGCGTGAAAGATAGCTTCATTTTGCTCCGAGGTCTCGTTATCAGGCTCTTTTACCTTATTTAAATATAGAATCGGGAACATTGGCTTTACTTCTGCCTGAGCGAAGCTAAGAAGTTTCTCGCTCGAAAAAATCCATGTAATAGCCCCGGACTTGAACCTGTTACCGGTATAGCTCATAAGCAAGAATGTCTAGGTTTTTCTTTCTATGTGCTAGTAACCAGTAGAAAATTATTTTGCTTATTGCTTTCTATAGCACCTAATAGCAGCATTGGATTCCAGACAGTAATTCAATAACAAAGTCTCACCAGAAATGCATTATTTGAAAGTCGTAAATCAAAAAGGAAATTTTTTACAAAAAATACATTTGAGACTTTGTAGATGAGAAATATATACAGCTGTCATGTTACGCTTCAAATAAAGTTCTTTATAATCAAAGATTAAATTGTAAGTAGTTTAAAACTTTTCTTGGAAAAGTACGAAAATCTCTAATTATCTATAGGTAAATGAATCATTTTTAAAAAGGTTAAAACTCTCGATAAGGAATTTACTGGAAATAAAAAATAGCAGTTTTATCTACCTTAAACAATTTACGCTGACAATTTGAAACAGACTGAAGGAAAAGGGCATCTGAAGGAACTTTTTAAAGTGGCAAAAATATAAGAAAGTGTGTTTACCAGAAAACGAAGTTTTCAAACATCACTCAATATTTGCATACTCAGAAATAATAAATTAATAAATATAAATAACAGTGAAACTGTTCATAACTTGTTTTCTTCTCTGTTTTAATCCATCCCAAGAAGAATAGAGAATTAACGTACAGCACATTTTCAACATTCCTGCGCCGTGGTGTAGCGGACTAAGGCAGCATGCCTTGGTCCCTGGCCACCGAAAGCGGCCCGGTGCCCACTCAGCATCGTGAGGAAAGTGAGGAGCTTACGCTAGGTAAGCGGCCCTGGTTAGGAAAACCAACATTCCGGCTAGGGGATGCCGAGATGCTGACCACATCTCCTCGTATCGTTTGAATGATCATCCACCTCTGCCGTGCGTAAGTGAGAATGAGTGAGTGAGTGTGGAGTTTTAGAGCCCGTCGACAGCAAGGTCATTTGGGCCATAAGTATCTCGAAATGACACAAAGGTAGTCTAAAGTGTAAGCAAGTCTTACCTGAACATCTTTGCTGAAGAGGTTGTTGGTGTGGAGGTACATGGCAGAGAAGTTACGAACGTGGTCAAATTCGAAGACGATTTCTACAGGATGTCCTGCCATTCCCGCCGTGTCGTTCTTCCAGCCCACCCATTCGTATCCTGCAACAATGATGGTTCATGTATAGCAAGGTTACTTACAATTCAATGTCATCTAATTAAAGATCCACTTCTTACAAGTGCCAAGACATTTCTGTTTACTCTCAGCTCCAAGATCATTGGCCCATGCAATTAAAATGGGTGACTCAAATGGTTGGACGCTGACCTAATGATCTGCAGGTTATGAGCTCAAACGCGGGTCAGTAGCTCTTGAGTGTTGATAAAAGTGACAGTAGATTTGCTGGCGTGTAAACCAGCTCCTGCATGACGAAATTCCGGCATACCGGAGGCACTAACAGCGTCGTTGACAAACAAAATATTTATTTCTACTACTTTACAAGAGTTGAGGCATTTCCATCTACCCTCAGCTGCATGTATAAATCCCTTACAGGTATCAAGTTGATCTCTATACAGCAAAACCTCGATAATTCGAAATAGGGTAAAGCGAAAACTCGGTGTCAACTGAATAACATTGAGAGGCCTGTCGGTTAAACTGAATTTCGGATAATTCGTACTACGAATTAAAATTTGCTCCTCGTATTAAAGTACTCTTGCTTTAATCGTCAGTATGTTATCCTGTGCACTTATATATTTTACCTTTTAGATATAATTTTCTGGATACATATGCACGTTACTGTAATTCCTCAGCAATGACCCGATGGCTTACTTGTTGCCTCCACAACGTAAGACACGTCCAAGGGATCCGAGTTTACCTCTCAACCAGGTTGAGTTGTTGAGTTGTAAGAATACAGCGAGCTTAGTATTTCTATCTGTGACTCCTTTTCGTTCCATCACTTGGAATTTGTTACCGAAAGAATAACTTATAATATTTTTACTTATTGATCAGTGAAACAAAACACCCAGATTCATTGGTACTCATAACAGGAGACAAATTGCCGTGTCAAGTAATAAGAGACTATATAAAGGTATAAATATTTAAATAATCTTGTTTAATAACCTATTCTGTAATATTTTGATAACCTCGCAGTCGCTGGTAAAACCTCCAGCAGAGTACTTCGACCTCACTACTAACACTGAAGATCTCTGCCACAGTCACGGACGAAACGTCTGGGAAGAAGGAGCTAAGTAGACCACGGCCTTCAGGCCTGGATTATATTGAAATTAAAACTGGCTACCTTTTGTCCCTTGAAATTCGGTTAAACGAGGTTCTATTGCATAATCTCATCTTCATTTTGTCGTAAGAGCACTTGAGCCAAGATTGAAGGCTTTCTTTGCTCCCAACTTCATGTGTAGCATTTCCTTTGAACAACTGAAGGCGATATCTACTTCCTTACTTAATGTATAACAAGGTCTGCAAAAGGTCAAGGTAAGCTGTATTGCCAAATCAATACAGAGCAAGACATACTGCTTGAAAGAGTATCTAAACAATTGAAGGTTATCTCTTACCGAACCTCACTTCCATATGCCGCAATGCCTTTGTAAGAGACAAGATCCTCTCTGTATTTGTGTTCCATCAGTACCAAGATCCTTAGCAACGTCCTCTATACCAAAATGTCCCGTTTTCATCAACGCTGCTCTAAAGTAGATTTGTTGCTGCTTCATAGATAATGTTTTCCATAGATAACGCGTTTGCTGAGTACATTAGCGTGGTTGTATATTTTCAATCAGTAATGTGCTTTTTCTTGCAAATACCAGTTAATACACTAATACTGAAGCAGAACAGTACTTATACAAAAAATCATTAGTATTGTAGGATTAGTATTATAGCATTACCTACTAATATTATTATAATTAAAGCAAAGAAAAAAGCATTACTATAAAGTCTGCCGAATACAAAAAAAAAAAAAAAAAAAAAAAAAAAAAAAATGACGTGCTGCACTCACATGACTTTGTCGACTCTTTAACAACTAATTCTTACAAAAGATTATTTCTCTATCCATTTCATGGTAATTTTCTTGTGGGCGCAAGGGAAATATGGAATAACAATAGACTTTAAACGATACCTCAAATATGTAAAGGGCTGTGCGATTGCTTTGAAATTCCCTGCTCTTTGCATGACCCAGAGATCAATAAGTGAATAACGATTTTCCATTTGAGAAAAACATAAGCTTTGGAAAATTCAGGCAAATAACAAGGAATATCACTGAAATTGTTCATTCCACACAAACGGTATTTTACATAAATTGTGCATCTTAACAAGCTCTATTTTTTACGTATTAAGATTTTGTATATCTCTTACTTATTGAAAAGTCATTTAGAAATAGGAGGACTTCTGATGACACTCCAGAAAATTGAAGATAGAATTTTATTTGAATGAAACCATCTTAAACTTATGATATTTTAATCAAACCCTTTACTGCTACTTCTCATAAAATAAAATATTTGATAAGTCTTCCATAGAAAAGATAGTGTAAGGTGTCGTACTATATTTTATTACCAAACTGTGAAAATGAAACGAATTTAAAGACATAATTGATTGGAGGTATTTCAGAATTCATTACGCGATTTCTATTTTCATGATAAACACAAACATAATAAGTTACCTATGACAACAGAAAAGAAAACAAAGTGCTGATGATGTGGAAACGTTTTCGCGAAACTACTCTCTGAACGCTGTGAGTTCATAAATTTTCTTAAAAAGATAAGTGACATTTCTGACAAATAATTATATTTGATTGTAATACTCGTTACTTGGCTGTTGTTATCTTCTGTTTCCCTTTTTCTACGTATTACACGTTGATATATTTCAATGATAGTGAAAACGATACTTAGAAATTCAAATAAGTTAATAGTTTTTTCCTCGCTGATATCGCTAAAGTCGCGAAAATAAAAGATCTTCAATAACAGAGGTCGTTTAATTTCGCGCGTGATGTCATCATTTAAAGGATATTTTGTCAGCTGTGCCTGACTTGGAAAGAGTGCTGGAGTATTTCAAGACTTTTTATTTAAAAAAAAAAAGACTTACGCTTTCTCTATTTATTGCAAAGACTGGTGCCGAATAGAATGTCTGGAGAACTTGGTTCATTGTTCGCAGGAATTTTTAAAAGGTGTAAAATTCTAAATTGTATAAGAACAAAGTGATATTACGATTCTGCAGCTATATTTATGACAGAAAACATGACTGAAATATGAAATATATTTTTCCTGTGTCTACTTGGAGTAAAATATCTACTTGTTGTGGGACAGAGAAAATGCAGGAAAATGCTTCATAGGCGATACAGCGCTGTTTGCACAAAACTGGGTTTTGACATTGTGAAATAGGAAGGCGGCCTGCGCAGTACATTATCTTATTTAGACAGGTTTCTTGAGCTGTAATTAAAGCGGAGGCCTCATGCATCACGTGGAAATGAGCAAACACTTCACTAGCAGATGAATTACACACACAGAACACATTATCAGCAGGCTTAAATAGCGAGTGTAAATCTTTCAGCAGAAACACCGAAATGAAAAGGAACTGCTGTAATGAAAGGCGAAAATATTTCGCGTTACTAAATCAAAGCGATGTGGGAAAAGACTAAAACATACGCTACTACTGCCTCCGCCAAAGGAAACCATATTACCAGGCTCGCCACTTAATTGCAACCCAGTGGGCCAACCTAACCAACCAAAAAGCCCTAGCTTGATTTATAGTCCCAGCTCCAGCTTGCAGTTACCGATATTTCAGTTAGGCACGTTCCGTTTGTACATTTGGGGTGCGCAATGTCAATACTTCCCTTCATATGTGCACTTATTTAGTATTTCACACCATGCGATCACGAAAATAAGTTTAAAACGCTTGAAATGTTGGGACCTATTCCGGAATATATGTCCCCCATGGCACCGAATCTACCGTCTACCTGCTGTTAATGTTCAGTTCCCTTGGCTGAATAACAATCCAAACAAAATAATGTTTGCCGTCCTTCTGTTCTGGAAGATTCATTTGTACCATATCCAGTAATATCTTCTTTCAAAATGTTTGCATTGTGCATATGTCGTTTTGTGTTTAATAATGGGTAATCAGTTAACAGAATGTCCACGGCGGCGTGGTATAATGTTTAGGGATTCAACAGCAAATGCCAAAATATACATGATGGTACAATATGCTGTTGAAAATGTATGATTTAAAATGCGCTATATTACGCTTCAATAGTTGTCGTTTCCTTAACACGGAAATCGCTAATGAGTCCAATTCTCTGACAACAAACAGCTACAAAATTCAATAGTGCATAAGTGAGTGAGGCCTAAACAGTGACTCGAGTCAAGAAGGGAAAATTATTAATATTTGCAAGGAAAACAAGCGAAAGGTTTATGAACGAATTCAAGAAAATGAAATATGGCGGAACAAACAAAATAAACAATTATATGAATTGCTTATACAAATGTACTTATAAGTATAACAGAGTTAAGTTTAGATGGACAAAGTGAGCAGTTCATTTCCAGTATCTGATCTTACAGAAAACTGTAAATGGAGCATTTGTTAAAAAAACCAAAAGGCAGAATAAAAGGACTATGAGATGACGCAAGAAGAGACGCCTTTATAGATGCTAGGAGTCGAAGTCTGGATACTAGACCAGAAGACAGAACAGAGTGGAAGCAAAGAGAGTGGGAGGCTAAAGGCCAAAAGAGCCGTAAATAAGTGTCATATTGACTTCACTCCCATCAAGTGACTCCCATCATGACAATCTTACGTTATATTCCTATACTCTTACTTAAACAAGCAGAAAAACTATAATAGTACCCAAAACTTCTACTCCCAGATTACACCGGAAAATACACTTTTTAAGGCGCCCAGAATAGAAAAAAGACATTTATAGAAAACGGCACGTTTGCATATACATATATGTGTATGTGTCTCTGAAGACAGAACTCAAAAAACAACTTTTGAAACTGGACTGGAATATGCTACATAGGGAATTCGGCAAGGAAGTCTAATGGGGTACCCCTGGAAGGAAGGATGAGGAGAGAGGAGATAGAAGGCGGCCGTCCCAAGGAGCGACGACAGCGCAGTGGGCAGGGCCCCTACAGTTTATCATTTGCAAACTCCCCGGCAGACCAGTACTATCGGTGTCCCACCCAACGGCCCCATCAGACCGGGTTCGGAGATCGGAGACCGTCCTACCAGAGGAGGGAGTATTTACCAGTAGTATATCATCCTACCATGCACCGCCGAGACTCCCGCCGACACTTCTACCCTGAAAGAGACCCCCAGATGCCAGATGAGAGATGATGTATCTGCCATGTCACAAGTGCAAACGAGTCAAATTTCCCCCCTCCCAGGATTTTTTTTTTCAAATTTCCCCCCTCCCATTTTTTTGGATGGCAGTTAAACTTCTGCCTATTATGGAGTTCCACATTAGCACCTCCGTCATTATCGTCATTATATGCTGCCGCACCCTGTGCGGGAGCGTGTAGGGGTTGGTTGGATGTAATTAACCTACCCAGCATTAACCTGGCGACCAGGGAAAATCCCTGAGAAACCCATGGATCAAGCAGGTCGAACCCGGACCTCTCGAATGCGGGCTACAGAGCTATTCTACTTGGTCAGAAATAGTCTCAAATTAAGCAATAAGTGTTCGGTTACGAAGAACAGTGCGTATTAAGTAATTTTTCTTACTAGTGGACCCATGTGGAAAAGAAAAGATTCGCGCAAGCTGTTTCTACGTATAAATGAACTGACGTTTGTTAGTTTCACAAAAACTCGAGAACGATTGAATTGATTTGCCTGATTTTGGTTTCGAAATAATTGTGTAAATCCAAAGATTTAAAAGGTGAAAAAAAAAAACCTGAAGTGTTAATCGACCGGGTTATTAACTAAATATAAAAGTACACATGCAAACTTTCACGGAACACATACACCTTTTATTTTCGACAAACAAAAGCATTACAAAGTAGAAAGATATTCCAATCCTTGCCCAAAAGTAGGTCTTCAAAGATATTTCACTCACCATATTTTATTACTTAACGTCTATTGTTACTCATTAACATTTTTGAGTAGCATAAATACAGCTTTCGAAAATTAGACTCAAAATTCATTTCTGAAAGCACTAAAACACTATAAATATTTGACCACAGACAACTGTTGTCAAATATTGGTGAATGCTTGGATACCTTTTTCATAATTTGTGTTTGTGAACTCTAAATGTGAATTTGACACAAATTTAATTGAATTCCTTTGTGATTCAGATGATTCCAATATATTTACCTTTTGCTTTTAAGCGTCTACAATTTCCTGTGCGTTTGACCTTTGTGATGACCATAAATAAATTCCAAGGACAGTTATTGGAGGTTTGCAGAATAAACTTGGAGCCTCCCTGTTTCTCTCATGGACAATTATACGTCGCGTGTTCAAGCGTAGGGAAACCATTATCTTTATAAACTTACGCACCATAAAAAAGACAAAATATATTGTTTATCAGAAACTTATACATTTATTAACTTAACTGCAACTGTGTTGTATTTAAACTTCACCCCCATTGAAGATTAAGAATTTGTTTTATTTACGAGGTCTGTTCAATAAAGAATGATCATAAATTTTTTACAACGCACCTTTACTCATCCTCATAATTTTGATGTTCCTTCTCAAAATGGTCTCCCCTGAATGCGATGCACTTGTCCCAGCGTTTCTGCCAGTCTTCAAAGACATGCTGGAAACCATTTTTGAAGGATCCTTCAAAATCGTCTACGCAGCCTTCACCACTGCTTCTGATGATGGATAATGCCTCCCACGAAGATATTTCTTCAAGTAAGGGAATAGAAAAAAGTCACATGGGTGTAACTGAAATGTTTATGGGTGTACACAAGTTCCACGTTGGGACGCCAATTTGATGCAAAAATGATGATGGTGGCGATCACAGAAGTCGGCGAGCAATGAGGTTTCTCTCAGGGTATGCGTGGATGTGTGTGAGAAGGAAATTTACAACACTGGAATGCCCGTTTCCAAATTATTTATTCACTGCTTCTTATTTCAAACCTCGAAATGGAAGCTGCCGACCGAGGGTTACCAATCACGGTTCATAGTGACTGAATGCTAATTATATTTCTCGATAAATTTTGATGACCTGACGAATATTCCAGACCGAACAAGTTGACCGCTCTCCTAGACTTCACGTCTGACTCTTCCTGATATCGGCTACACGCCGGATAAATGTTTATGATGTCTTTCTAGCCGCGCACCCGCCTTCATCGGCGGCAAGCCGAAGAGTGCTGACCCCACAACTGCGTGTGTCTTTATATATCACTTTCACTCTCCAAATTCCTTTTCCAAACCAAACAAAGTCCTTTTGTGGCTGTTTTGGTCGCCATTGTAAACGATCCGAAGAATACCCTATTCATGTATGTCAAGTGACAATTCCTTTAGAAACCTTCTAAGGTCACTGTTCCTTTCATTCATGGCATTGTTATAAACAGTTTCCCCAACTAAACTGGCCTTGGCTTTGGCCGTCACAAAGAATCACATTCCTTTTACGTCTATCATTATTCTTTGCTTCTGGAACACCCTAATTTCGGTATCAAATGCCCCCATAGATATTATTTTATTATCCCATAATGAAATAATATATATGTCTTGCCCGAATATAACGCAAAATATTAAACCTTTGTCAGCAACTTCCAATTTGTTTTACAATTTCTTTTCACAACATTAAGTTTTCCATGACATTTCCTGAAAATTATTCACATGGTTATAGAACAACATTTCATTTAAAATTTACCAACATTCTGTTCTGCAATTTTCAACTTTTAAATATTACTCGGAAAAGAATTCAATTTACCTCATCTCTCTTTTTCTCCATCAGACCTACTTAAAATTAATTCATAATGTTGTTACACTTGAAACAATTCCTAAATATACACTCCCATGTTTAAATCAATGGTACATTAATAATATTATATTTGTATACAACATTTCTGAGTTCTTCTTCTTGATTCTATATAAATATTCTTTTCAAAAGTCTTTCATTGTTCTGATATTTTTTTTATTAACTGGTTATTTTTTCATACATATCCGAATACTTCTTTATGATTCTATATAAATATTATTTTCAAGAGTCTTTAAGTGTTCTAATTTTCATTACTATATTTTTCTTTTCACTTGTTTAGTTTTAAGTTTCACTGCACTGTCACAACACTGTTTATACTTAACCTATACATTTTACAAGTTTGTTTCTTCTCCTTTTACAATTTGTTATGGCAATTTTAAACACTTTAGCCTAAGTTCCTACCATTTACAAGAAAATTCATCATCCCACAACGTACTTCGAAAATACAAAAGAATTTTGCGGACTTTTCCATGTATAAAGGACTTATTTATTATACATCCCCATGATTTTTCCACATTTAGCTTAGATATCGGACATCGATCTTTTTTCCTGTCTTTTTTAGGCATATTCTGATGGAACTGTGCCCCTTGCCCGAAATATTTTAATATTTCTGTTTCGTTTATCCCTGGATTTTGCATGTTTTTCAATGTTTCATTTGTCACCGTGATCTCTATTGCTACCTCATTCATTTGATTTTTGTTTTCCTCCAAATACCTCGTCGGTTTTCTGTTTTCCCATTCTGATCCTTCTAGTCTACTCCTAGTTTCTTCTAACTCTTTTCTAGCTATTTGTCTTTCTTTATCTACTTTCTGTACGATTTCCTCCCTCAGTTTTCTGTTTTCGCTATCTGTCCTTTCATTAACTAGATTCAAAATTTCAGTTTCCTTTGTCACCGTGATCTCCATTGCTAACTCGTTCATTTCATTTGTGATTTTCTCCAAATTCCTCGTCTGTATTCTATTTTCCCTCTCTGATACTTCTAGTCTACTCCTAGATTCTCCTAACTCTTCTCTAGCCATTCCTATTTCTTCGTCTAATTTCTGTACTATTTCCTCCCCAAGTTTTCTGTTTTCACTATCTAACCTTTCATTAGTTAGATTCATAACTTCATTTTCAACATTCTCCGTCTCCTCACTAACATCTTTTCCTACATTGTCTGTTACCTGATCAGCTTCTTCTCTTACGTTCTCTACTTCCTGACTAACTTTCCCGAAATTTTCTAACGACTGTTGTTGATTGTCTAGCTTCTTTCCTAGTTCTATTTGTCCTACCTCCAACTTCTGAAAACCGCTTTCTATCTTTCCCTCTATCCTTTTTAAACTTTGATTATTATCCTTCATCTCTTTTATTAAACTTTGATTATTATCCTTCATCTCTGTTATTAAACTTTGATTATTATCCTTCATCTCTGTTATTAAACTTTGAGTATCATCATCTATCTTTTTACTTAAATTTTGATGCATATCATCTAACTTTTTACTCAAACTTTCATTTAAACTTTGATTGTTATCCTTCATCTCTTTTCTTAAGCTTTCGAACATTTTTCTCATTTCCTCTAACATAATTCTTTCCCTTTCTACATTATTTAGGGCCGTTCTACTACACTCTGGTACTTCGACTTCCTGCCTACTGCTACTATAAACCTCCTGAACTTCCATTTTCTTTCTTTCTTTTTTTTTTTTTTTTTTTTTTTTTTTACATATTTTTACTCAACACATTTGTTTTCCTCCTCAAATATATTCACAATAATCTATTAGATAATGTAACACTCTGTACCTTTAATTGTTTTTACTGGCTCCTGATGATGTCACTGATGACGATGCCGGCCTCCTTTCTTCTTTACAGTCGTACTGTTGACGAGTTTCTTGATGGGTCGACCGTCCTCCTTTCGAACCACCTTCACCTGTTGAACCTCGTTGTCGGGGTGAAACTCCTTCTAGGTTGAACCTCCTTCTCGGGTTGAACCTCGTCGTCGGGTTGAAACTCCTTCTCGTATCGGGCTGAACCTCCTCCTCGTATCCGGCTCCACTTGTTGTCGAACGTCCTTCTCCTATCGTGCCGAACCTCCTTCTCTTATCGAGCTCCACGTTGGCGCGCCAGTTTGAAGCAATTTTATATGTCGAACAACGAGCTCTACGTTGCGGCGCCACGTTGAAACAAACTTGTGGGTGGCGAACAAGGGTTACCACAATTGATCACTGTTCACGAAGAGACTGGCGGCAGAATGTTTATTGTTCGATAAACTTTATTTATTGCTCAAGTATATATGAACCGACAATTATGAAACACCGAACAAGTTGACCACCCTAATAGGCTGCACGTTTGACTCTTCCTGATATCGGCTACACGCCGGATAAATGTTTATGATGTCTTTCTAGCCGCACACCCGCCTTCATCGGCGACAAGCCGAAGAGTCTCTGACCACCACAACTGCGCGTGTCTTTATATATCACTTTCACTCTCCAAATTCCTTTTCCAAACCAAACAAAGTCCTTTTGTGGCTGTTTTGGTCGCCATTGTAAACGATCCGAAGAATACCCTATTCATGTATGTCAAGTGACAATTCCTTTAGAAACCTTCTAAGGTCACTGTTCCTTTCATTCATGGCATTGTTATAAACAGTTTCCCCAACTAAACTGGCCTTGGCTTTGGCCGTCACAAAGAATCACATTCCTTTTACGTCTATCATTATTCTTTGCTTCTGGAACACCCTAATTTCGGTATCATGGGGCTAAATCCGGACTATAGGGAGGGTGAGGGATGCACTTCACGTTAATTTTTGCAAGATATTCAGCAACAACATTGGCAATATGCGGCCGCGCATTATTGTGATGCGGCATCCAGCCTGCTTCACGGAAATGTGGCCTTTGGCACCTGATATGGACTTGAAATGTTTTCAGGATATCCCTGTAGTATTGTCCAGTTACTGATGTGTGTGCAGGTACAACATTCTGATAAACCAATTCATGAAAATCAAAGAATGACATGACTATAACTTTCCCAACAGAAGCAACCACTTTTGCTTTTTGGGGGGTTGGTGATGAAGGAGATTTACACATTGAGCTTTGCTGTTCTCTCTCAGGATCAAAAGATGTAGCCAAGTTTCATCAGCAGTAAATACGTTTGAAAGAAACTCCCGATCTTACTCAAACATCAACTTTTAACTACATGCACAGCTGCATGCGAATGTCCTTTTGTTCGGCAGTCAACAGTCTTGGAACCCATCACGTACAAACATGTCTCATGTGTAATGTTTCTGTCACCAACGTGTGGGTGGCACCCAATGAAGGTTCAGTATTTCAGAAAGTAATCTTAAGGTAATTCGTCGATCCTCTCTCACAATGGCAGCAGCAGTGTTGATGTTTTCTTCCGTAAGAGCAGTAGCTGGAGCACCGGGTCCACCTTCCTTTGAAATTGATTGTCTCCCCTCTTTAAACATTGTAAACCACCTTCGAGCTGTGCTGTAGGGAAGAACAGACTCTCCATAGACCTCCTGTAACATTGTATAGGCCTCAACTGAAGATTTGTTGAGACGAAAGCAGGATTTCAAAGCCGCCTATTGTTCCTCGCGTGTTACCTCCATTGCAGTGGTAGGCGATACTGAACATGTCTGAACTTGCCTGGTTCTCACAGGCGGGAACCAGGAGTACCAACAATGAAACTACTACGGTGTGTTTTTTCACATTAAGCTAACAGAATATAATAAGATTGAATTTTAGTGCGAAAAATTATGACGGTAATAAATTATGATCATTCTTTATTGAACAGCCCTCGTATATAGATAAGTTCAAACAACTTTCATTGGCGATACGAAGTTCACCGGTCAGCTAGTACTACATACAAGTCAAGTAGGGGGAACATAAAATGCGCCAATTGATGTTTAGAAAACGTCTACAGGAAAATTGCACTTTTCAGTTAATTGTACATTTTCGTGCAATAAAACTTTATACATTTCTTACGGTTCATTGGTGATATAAATTTAAAAAACGGGCATCCTTAATGAAGGAGAATTCAAGTAATTTAATCAAAATTGTTGCAGCCGTTTGTGAGAAGGTATGATACATTAAGGGTACCTCAAAATGTGAATATCTGATGAAATATCGATATTTATGGAATTCAATGCTTCGTACACCCACTTAAGTTAATCAGTAAATTACGTAAATTAAAGAATGGGCAAGTTAACCCGAAACACAATATTTATAAAACTAGAGTGAAGGCCAGAGACAATGAAGGGAAAGAAAATAGTGCAGTGAAAGAGGAAGGACACAAAGGAACAAGCAAGAGAAGTGTGGAGGACAGTGATGAACGATCTTACATTTCTGTGGTTTCCAGCTGTTGAATTATAAAACGTCTCTCAAATGAATTTGGGTCACGAGTAATATCCGCTGTATTTAATTACGAAACGCCGGCCAAGTCAAAGTTCCCTTATCTCTCTGAATTAGGTTCAGCATGTACTGTTACTTATGGCCATCGTCAGGAGACCATCATAAATAAGGAGCCCAAAACAACACCCAAATGTTGAAAAATCCGGTACTGAAATAGTCACAGCACCAATAACAACCAACATCTCGAAAGTAACTCATTGTTTGTGTGTTAAATTGTGCTTATCTCTTCCGGTTTAAAAGTTATATATGAGTTATATGAAATCATCGAAAATATTTGAGGTTTTTAAAAAATCGCTAAGGACCATTTTTGATTAAATTTCTTTGTAAGATGCTGTACTTACACCTAAGTTTTTGGGACGATTCATTCTTGAATTATATGTTTACATACACGTAAACATAAGTATGTTTCTTCTGAATTTAACGGACTTTTTTGTTTTTCTTCTTTTGTTTTTTAATTTACGTTCTCCAACGTTAAGTCTCCAACGATGAATGAAACGGGTGACATGATACTCAAATGAGCCGAGGGTACAGAGAGCTTAAAGTTACCAGACATTCATCTTTCAGGGTAACGGAAACTGCCATCAGTCATATCTGACGATTAATGAAATGATACTCAAATGAGTCTAGGATCCATAGAGCTTAGAGTTATCTGACATTTATCTTTCACGATAAGGGAAAACCTCCAACGTTAAGTGATATCGGACGATGAATGAAATTATGTTCAAAGATTCCAGGGTACATGGAGCTTAGATTTGCCAGATGTTTATCTTTGAGGATAAGGCAAAACCTCCAACGTTAGGTCATAACGGATGATGAATGAAATGATGTTCAAATAAGTCCAGGACACATAGAGCTTTGAGCTATTCGACATTCATCTTTCAGGATAAGGGAAAACTCCGGAGGAAACCTTATCAAGATATCTCACCCTGGCGGATGATAGATCTTGGGACATCTTGAACGTGTAGAGACACCCTACGACCTAAGGTACAGAAGCGGATATTCAAAATATGTAGGGTAAACAATTTTGATAGTAAATTCTTGAGTGGAATTCAATGCTTCTCTATCTACCTCAAGTAGGTAAACAGGAATTTGTTACATTGTTTTACCTAGTCGGTTTGAAAGGAACTGGATTTCAACCAGAAATAGTAGAACGTGGCAGGATACTTACAGTAAACCTGAGGCATATGCTTTATTCATCAGGTCAGTAATTCAAATATATGGTAAGTTGCAGTTGCATTGCAGTTGTTTTAAAATAGAAATATCCAAGCATTAGTAATTAAAGTATTTTTATTGGATGAAACAATGTAATGAAGTAGTTCTTATTTCAAAACAAACGCAGTAAGACTCTATCAACTCGTTTTTCTTTCATTCACAGCACAAGTGGATGTATGCAATAAATTCTAGCTATACTTAACCATAGATAGTAAATTAACTGAAAAAGGAACAATATTGCTGTACAGAATCCAATAAAGGTCGAAATATCATCCTGACGATTATTGCACCTTTACTAGTTCATAAAGGCACAAGAGAGCTGCGAAGTCCGCCTCTGTAGCGTACGTGGTAGCCTGCTTGCTTCACGTGCAAGAGACGTGAGTTCGAATCTCAGTCATGGTGAGTTATCTGGATAAATTTTTTTCAGTGTTTCCCCTTATTCTGAAACATGAATTTCTGGTAACTCTATGCTTTATGGATCCTGGGCTCATGGCTCATTTGAGCATCATTTCACCCATTTCCTTCAACGTCAGTTGTCCAGATCCTCCCTCCATGTCTTCCTTTTTTGTATAGTTAACCGTTTCCAAGATATTTTTGTGCTTGGTCTGCAGTTTTCAATATTATATGTTTTACGGGTGGCGAAACATTATTGTCTCTTGCAAATAGAATTATATTTCGAAGCCATAATGCTTA
Source organism: Mantis religiosa (assembly GCA_030765055.1). Taxonomy (NCBI): domain Eukaryota; kingdom Metazoa; phylum Arthropoda; class Insecta; order Mantodea; family Mantidae; genus Mantis; species Mantis religiosa. Next base: position 153,731,705 of record CM060949.1, on the reverse strand, counting down.
TGATTTTCAATTGTGTAAAACTATATTATATTCCTTAAAAATAAATCAGGGCGTTAAAGAATAGGCTGATTATTTTACACTTAGCGAAAGCTTTACTTGTACTTACGTACTGATTTAGTTCAGATTTAAAGTAGTGACTGAAATGTACTTTAAATAATTATAAAAATTTTGGACATATCTATATGAATCGAAGATATATTACTAGGATCTGAAGTCTTACCTAAACTACAGTCGTTTCAAACGGTTTGGTACACATGGTACAGTGTTTTGTCTCTTTTTGTTGCACTACTAGTTTTGTGTGAGTTTAATGGATCCATTAAAACAGCGAGCTATGCATGTTCGTGCTACAAAACAACATGTTGAACAGAAAATGAGCAGAAGTTAATTAATTCAATTTTATAGTGGAAACGGAGAGATATTTTTCGATAATAAACGCTCAGCTGTTTTGGTTCTCGTATCCACAAGCATTATCATAAAATCACAACATACGCAAACTTAACGTATTTCGGAAAATATGAACGAAATTTAAATGATATTTAAATGCGGATTAAATTTCTGGAACACGTTTATAACCTTGCCCGGGGCATGTAATGTACTACAGCTGCGTTATTAAATTGTTTTCAAAGCGACCCATATATAGGCAAGTTTCTGTTTAATGTCTTAAAGTAATATATACTGCAGAGTATTACAGTAATGGTTTTGACATGAATAAATATTCTATCTGCAGGATTATTTCAATGTCAATTTTTAATTTTGTAAATTCATTATTCCAAGAATGCTCTAAACGAATGTATATCAAACATATTCACATATTCATGCAGTAAATTAGTTTTCAAACGGATCTATTACATCATTCTACCTATATTAACTGATTCACTGGCGCCCACCTCGGTAGCGTGGTGGTAGTGTCTGCCTCACGTTCAAGAGGTCTCGAGTTTGAATCTCAGTCAGGGTGAGTTACCTGGATAGGGATTTTCCGGGATTTTCCCTTATCCTGAGTCGGGTAACTCTAAGCTCGATGGACCCTGGGCTCATTTGAACATCATTTCGCCCATTCCATTCATCGTTCGATATGACTTAACGTTGGAGGACGTAAAATTACAAAAAAAGGTTCACTGGTTGACAAAAGTGAACTTTCTTTCTTTAACAAGAAAGAAAATAACAGATTCTAGAAGTATGTTTCATATGATAAATTATATTTATGAAACTTTTTATACCATTTTAGCTTTTCCTCATCGGGCAGGAGTTTTTTGTTATGCTCATTGGAATTTTATTTTAATATCTAGTAAAATCAATAACTAGCTATCTAACTCTTCTGCCCACCACAACAAGGCAAACGCGGAATGAAGGGGAGAGGAGTTTGAATTGTTTATCTGTTCTGGTAGTGGATCTGTTTACTACGAAATGAGTGTATGAGAGTGCCTATCAGCTCCCCCCCCCATGCTGCCAGATGTTATACTCGTTTCAGTAACTGTAGTGATAGGTTTTATCCATGGGTGTTGTGTGACAACACTGTGTATTTTACATGAACCTAGCCTCTTTATCATATCCGGAAGGCGAACATAAAGAAGGCAAAAGTGATTACGTAATACATTTCTCTCTCTGCCTTGCCTTCCCGTGGTGGGCAGGCAGTACTTAGGAAGTAGATATCGATTTTCGGGCATATTTTGCACCTTCGACAATAGCTGGAACTGTACTTGCCTTAGTACATCTTTTCCATATTAGAAATTTCATGATGAAAACGCACTGAGTGCTTATCGCTGACAGCCCCAAGAAATAAGAGTTCAAGAAGTGAATTATCAAAAACATGCTACATCCCATAGCTTTATAGGAATGCAGAAGATCAGGCACTACGTAAAGACAGTTTTCTGCTTTATGGTTTGCAACTTGAACTTTTGAAAGACTGTTCCTCAGTCAAAATGTTCCTCAGTTTAGCATCACTGACTTTAGGTGGTTTCGATTTCAAGTACAAGAATCCATCAGATTGTTTACCATACATTTTATGAATATTTTCTAACTCAGTTTTGATATGCAATGAACCAAAATAAAATTTTCTCAGGATTCATTAAAGGACATGCGACATTTTTCTATTATGTGTTTCAAATGGAAGGAGTTCTCGCCTGTAGCCAATCAGATGCGTTAGAGCCTTCACCGCTGCCACCTCGTTATCCCCATTCTGTTTATACTTCCCTCCCTCCCTTCCTCCCTCCCTCCCTCCCACCCTCCCTCTCTCTCTCGTACACTTGCGAGTGTTCGTGGCGCTAACGCAAACTGAATTTTCCAAAGTTTTATAATAATGCAGTTGTTGATATCACAGTTGCAACATGAATATTCGTATACTACGCAAATGTTTTAAATATACAGTTTAAAGTTAATTATAGTTTATGAATTACTGATTTTTCTAATCTAACGAAAATATCAGCGGTGCTACCATATAAATATGAATGTTACTTACGTTAAGAGATAATTCGTCATTGTCATTGTCTTCAACGTCTGAGTACTGTAAATTTAAGATGATAGGTTCCAAAATCTCGTTACGTGCTATTTCTTTCCAAAAGTCGTCTTCTTGTAGTTTATCTGATGCTTTACGCAGTTTTCCCAGTCTTGTGGTGTTCTTTGTCAATATGTTCGTGAATAATTCGTTCAATGTCAGTCAGTTTAAAAATGTTATTTCCGTTTGCAAGGTAATTTGAGCCCACATTAACTCAATTGCATTGCTCTGGCAGTAGTAAGCGGGAAGGTGAATCGTATCTCATTGATCCAGCTGATACACTTTTTCATAGTTTTTTAAAGCGGAAGAGTAACTGAATTCTCTAAAGTAAATAGAGATTACAAAGCATTCATAAACAAAGATATGTGACCAGACACGTTCTGCCAGACTAGTAAGAAGTGTATCCTTTCCTCTCGTCGAATTTAACAAACACCTTGGCTTATTCAAACTACATATTTCTTTTACTACGTCATGTCAAATGTTTACGTTTCAGTTCTGAGTAATTTCAAATATACGTTCACGCATACATGACAACCAATAATTATATTCATTACAGTGCTTATGTCGCAATACATTGTTATTATATAATGGTATCTACTGTATTTATTTGTATTAGGAAAACTATTTGAGCTAAAATTATGGGGTTTTTACGATTATGTTAAATACATTACTCTCTCCTTCCTCATGGATAAGTTTATGCAAAATCTGAATTTTATCTTAGCGCGAATAGCATTTATTAGACATTGATTAGTTTGCCGCTCGTCACACGTCACATAGGGGGAATGCAAAACGACAACACCGCAGTACTCCGATTGGTGGCTCACCTAGTAGCGCACAAGGACAAACACCTTCCCATTTGAAACACATAATAGTCATGTTTATAAGGGATTCACGTTTAGTCCACCACTTTCCAACGTAGTGAGAATTCTTATCTCTGTTGTCCCTTTCGCACAAAGTACAGCAACATTTGGTGAACAAAGGTTGCAAACCAAGCAATAAAGCAGTCACCACAGATATTCCACTTATATATTTCATATTGTATTTTCTCCAAAACTAGCTTCATATTTTCATATGTTTTCTTTCCTATCAGCGGCATACGCTACAGGTTTTGAAGTAGTTCATTGCCAATATCTAGCTTCGCAGCCTTCAAACTGACTTTAGACGAATCTATTTACAATCCCCACGTATCTGAACCTGCACAGTGTTATATGCTTGTGCTTAATTATGCTGTTACATATGTTGTTAAATATAGCTTGAACAAAATTGCTACATACAAGGTCAAACAGAACGATGTAAAGCAGATGTAAAACAACTGGTCTGATGGAAAAATTCTGACTACCTATATATCTGAATTCAGTATAATAAAATTTATTAATCAGATTCCTTGTGCAGAAAATCTTGTCGACTTCCAACAGATCTATCACATCATTCTACCTGTATTAACTGTTTATCATTGTAGAAACATCATTACCTTTACCGCTCTCCAAATTTCTTGATTTTTAATGTCATCCCATTAAAATGAAATAGACATAACAGTAAGCATTTTGAAGAATAACTGTACAAGAGTGAGTAGAACAATTCATGTGACTTCACACACAACATAATTTTATTGTTGCCCATGCAAAGCGAAAAATTTCTAGATTATTACATAAGGAGCAGCTTTTAAAGATCTGGATATCGTTTGAAGACTACTGTTTTATTATATTCTCTTATACCTTCAAGAAAATTAACAATAGTATAATTACTGCAATTAATCTTGATTAACGTGAAACAGAGAAATAAGAGTTTATCAGAACAGAGGTAATCATCTGAGTGTACCGTATTCGATTTTTATATTACGTAGGCATAATAATAATAATAATAATAATAATAATAATAATAATAATAATAATAATAATAATAATAATAATAATAATAATAATAATAATAATAATAATAATAATAATAATAATAATAATAATAATAATAATAATAATAATAATAATAATAATAATAATAATAATAATAATAATAATAATAATAATAATAATAATAATAATAATAATAATAATAATAATAATAATAATAATAATAATAATAATAATAATAATAATAATAATAATAATAATTGTTATTATTATAATAATAATAACTGTACAAGAGTGAGTAGAACAATTCATGTGACTTCACACACAACATAATTTTATTGTTGCCCATGCAAAGCGAAAAATTTCTAGATTATTACATAAGGAGCAGCTTTTAAAGATCTGGATATCGTTTGAAGACTACTGTTTTATTATATTCTCTTATACCTTCAAGAAAATTAACAATAGTATAATTACTGCAATTAATCTTGATTAACGTGAAACAGAGAAATAAGAGTTTATCAGAACAGAGGTAATCATCTGAGTGTACCGTATTCGATTTTTATATTACGTAGGCATAATAATAATAATAATAATAATAATAATAATAATAATAATAATAATAATAATAATAATAATAATAATAATAATAATAATAATAATAATAATAATAATAATAATAATAATAATAATAATAATAATAATAATAATAATAATAATAATAATAATAATAATAATAATAATAATAATAATAATAATAATAATAATAATAATAATAATAATAATAATAATAATAATAATAATAATAATAATAATAATAATAATAATAATAATAATAATAATAATAATAATAATAATAATAATAATAATAATAATAATAATAATAATAATAATAATAATAATAATAATAATAATAATAATAATAATAATAATAATAATAATAATAATAATAATAATAATAATAATAATAATTGTTATTATTATAATAATAACAATAATAACAATAATAATAATGATGATGTTGATGATAATGATGATGAGTATTATTATGGTATTTAAATGATTTACGAATCATAACTACTGATACTGTCAAATATATATTGTTTCATTGTATGGGTGAAGAATATAATTTTATTTTGTAAATGACTTTCCTAGAGTCGGTTATTATTATTATTATTATTATTATTATTATTATTATTATTATTATTATTATTATTATTATTATTATTATTATTATTATTATTATTATTATTATTATTATTATTATTATTATTATTATTATTATTATTATTATTATTATTATTATTATTATTATTATTATTATTATTATTATTATTATTATTACTATTATTATTTATTATTATTATTTATTATTTTGTAATTTACGTCCTCCAACGTTAAATCATATCGGGCGATGAATGAAATGGGTGAAATGATGCTCAAATGAGTCCAAGGTCCATAGAGCTTAGAGTTACCCGTTATTCGTCTTTCAGAATAGGGGAAAACCCCGGAAAAAACCGTATACAGGTAACTCACCCTAACCGAGATTCGAACTCTGGGCCTCTTGAACGTGAGGCAGACGCGCTACCATCTACGCTACCGAGGTGGGCTCAGAGTCGTTGGTTACCCATAATAGAGCATATTTGTTAGCTACAGTGACATCAGAAGAGCACAAGCATGACTTTTAAATAGAAATAATGAAATATGTGTGTAAGAATATCCAACATTAATACTAATTTAAAGAACCCAAATGCTGATAGACATATCACGGGTTTTATTTTTATGATCAGGCACAGGAATTCTTAAGCAGTTGGCTTCAAGTTAACTGCACTCAAGCATTTTCAGTGCATATAACGTACACAACAGTGTCCACGAGTCACAACAAAATGCAGTAAGAGCTGCTTCCCTTCCATCGTGGGTTTAATACGAAATTCCTATCCGTTGTTAACATTTTAGTGTATATACAAGTATTGGTGAATAAAAATATTTTCTGTTATGAATAATCTATTGTTCTGGTTACTTAGATCAGCGCACTAAAGTTAACTTTTAATTTCACTAATGTAAAAAGACTATTCTTTTATAATACCTAATTTTTTTATTTATTAAACAACATACTTAAGGAATACGTTTACAACATTTTCTGAATGTTGCATTCCCACGAAGTCCTCTGCAACCTAATTGTACCTTTTCTTTTTGTTGTTAATAAAAATATATTTGCATTGCACATATTGTAATGGAACAACTGAAGAGGGATGTCTGACGCGACAAACGGGATTAATGTTTATTATATTGTAATGTTTTTGGTCGTTCTCATCGTCTACCAGTTCCACATATATTCCTTCCGAATAAAGAGAACTTCAAGGAATTCTCAGTAAAGTTAAGATGTATAGCACAGTACACAAAAACACACTTTTGGTTTTCTGTTGCGTTTATTGTTGATAGAAATTTATCATTTATGTTCCCTTCAGTCATGGATCAGCTGATTCAGTTGCATTCAAGACCGACGCACGCAATTTCCTGTGGAAGAATGTCAGACCTAGGCGAGCGGTAAAAGGGAGGGAGTCCGGAAACGTTTCACGAAAGTTACTGGAAAGTATGCTTTGAAACATTGTTCTACGTGCCCGCCTCGGTAGCGTAGATGGTAGCATGCCTGCCTCACGTTCAAGGGATCCCGAGTTCGAATCTCGGTCAGGGTGAGTTACCTGGGTTTTCCCTTATACTGATAGACGAATGTCAGATAACTCTAAGCTCCATGGACCCTGGACATATTTGAGCATCATTTCACCCATTTCATTCACCGTCCGATATGACTTAACGTTGGAGGACGTAAAGTTACAAAAAAAAAAAAAAAAAAAAAAAAAAAAAAAAAAAGTGATCTACACTAGATTCTAGTTGAATTCTTGCGACTCAGGAACGAAGAAAAGTGAAGTGTGAGGCAAACATTAAGTGGAATGCCAAGTCCAGGTAAGAGGTGGAGGCTGGAGGTGGGAAAGATGGTCAGTATTTCCTTATCAACATAAATCATCGCACATTATATCGACACAGTCCCATTCATTCGACTTAAATTTGATTTCCCAGGCAAATATCCCAGGTATTTTAATGAAAATTGTTAGTGCCATTATTGAAACTCCTGGTGTCGCATCTTTAGAGCCAGTTTGATTTACTCTCAGGAAGATTAACATTTTTCCTTAGATGCTTTTTTTTCTTGGGGATTTCCGAATCGTGCATATGAAACATGTGCACCGAATTCTTCAGTACAATACAAAACATTTTATACTCGTTTACCACATTGTCACTCCAGTAAATAAAAGTAGAGGTCACTGGAAGCGTTTCTTTGTTCTGAACTAAACAGATTTTCTTGATATGAGGGTACCGAAAGTTTTACAGATTTAACCTCGACCTGAATCGATCCTGCGACCTTTGGATACTTATCGCTTCAGTTCAACGTTCCCATACATCTGCCACAGTAGAAAGAAGGAAATTGCTTAACTCCTGGCAGAGACTTGAACGAAAGAAGGAAAATTACTGTACGTGAGCGGTTCAAGAGCTCTTCTGCAAGTCCTAAAAGCTCTGCAGCCTTTATGTCGATTTGTGGCGACGAGTGAATGAATGCATCTGAATTTCGCAAATGGTAAGTGTCACTTCTCTACAGCGCCATTCATATTTCTGAAACCAGCTGGCGTTATTCATTTTTCCCAATAGTCTAATCCGTGACAATCTTCTGTTTTACATTCCGTCCTTTTTTATTTTAACCACTTAACCTATGGGAGGTAAAGAAAGATCTCTTCATGTAAAAAAACGTTTTGAGATCCACCGAAATTAAAACCTAAATTCTACAAAAATCTGTGCCAGTGTGATTTGTGCATCTGACAATAGCATATTTTCAAAAATTTATCGCGTTACATTTACATGACTTTCTCACATTTTCCAGCAAAATATTACTACAAAAGCTTAATCTTCAGTCTATTTTAGCTAATCCACATAAATACTAACATCGTATAAGTTGCTTTATTATAATCTTGAGGGTAAATGGATACAGGGAGTACAGTAGACTTAGATATAGTCGAATCTTTAAAGAGCTGATTGCTATGTTATAGCTTTAAAAGCCTATATAATCATTATCCTTTTTAGTAAAATGAATTTTAAAATTCAAACCTATAACAAGGAATATCTCAGAAATAGTTAACTCAAAGGAAAATCATTTGATATAAAGGGTATATTTTAATGAAATGTACATGTTTTACCGTAATATTTTGGCTATATGTTACGATTCAACAGTTCTGCCAAAGTAATTGAGAATAAAGACCACTTAAGAGACATTTTTTTAAAAATTCAAGATGCATATATCATTTATCATGAACATATCTTACATGTACGGATTTTATTTAAAACCTTTAGGTTTTTTTTGACCAAATCAAAGTTCAATAAACATTTTCCAAGTAAAGGGTAGTTTGTGGTAGGGGATTTTCTTATAAACACCTATTTATCCATTATGCCCTTAAAGAGTTACGTTATTCTCTCCCCCCCCCCCCCTCTCTCTCTGTCTCAGCTATACAAGTACACATTTTCTCCTTCAAAAATGATCCCGTTATTTACTGAAGAAGCCCGTAAACGATCTTTTTTTGTGAAATTTTGCAACCTTTTGAAATTTTGTGAGGAAATTGATGTTTCTTCTGTTCACTAAATAATAAATAAGGTGAACATGATTTACAGCCACACCCTAACCATCTAAAGAACACCAGAAGAACCAACAATAAAACGTGTACTATACAAAATGACTATCGACCTAAGTTGGTTTAATTCATTTGAATTATTAGTCATGAAACAACAGATTTTAGTATTTTGACATTTCTCCAGCCCCCAGAAATATTATCACTTGTTAATGTCAGCATCAAATGAAAATTGTTGATGCTGATCAACCAGATAAAACCGCATAATTGTGTATGCTACGTCAACTCAATTATATTTTATTATGTAAACTCATGTAAATAAATGCATATGATGCACAGGGTAACTATGGTACCACAAACCTCCTGGGAGAAAACTTTGTCATGTAATCCAGTAATGAACCAGGTACAGCAAGGCTTTTCACATACATTTGTGCATCCATATATCAATATGGAAAAAAATATTTTGCGTTCTCTATCACTATTTTTTATTTTTATGCAGCTTTGTCAAGCAATACTGAAGAGGACTTATTTTTATTTGTTTCAACTTAATTGAAATACAGTTATAGAGGGAAAAACATTTAGAGTTTCCAAATTAGCTGTTATATACAGGTCTTATAATTCTGTCCATGTATTGAATAATCAATACCAGTAGTAACGATTTGTTGGAATAAAGTATATTTTAAAGAGATATGCAGTTTTTCGGAGGTAAAGTTTTTTGTCTATAGCCATATATCTTATGATTTATGCGTTATACAAAATTTCTTCCAAGTGAAGTGGCCATCACAGACTATTTTACAGAAAACACAAGTTGTAAATCTTAATTATCATATACATATCTTAAATGATTTAAAAAAAGTGCTTGCCAAGATTATTAAATAAAAATTTTTGATATATTTTGCCTGCAACGTGCAACTAGGAGTTATGGGATTTTAAGTCTTTGGAAAAGATGAACTTTTTCTAATTTTTTATGGGGGGGGGGGGAGAAAGTTCGAGATTTCAGAACAAATGTTTTGGGTGAAAAAATGTAATATATTGCTTCACACGAGGAATAAATCACAACTGTTCGATAATCCTACAGCATTTATCCCCCTTTTCTTACTCACAAACTCATATGGAGAGTAGAAACAGTCACACAAGGCACGTTATACTAACTGTGTGACAGTTCGACCTCTGAAAACGTAAAGATGTAACAAGAAAAAGTTAAAAGTGTTTTGCATACTTCAGGTAGATGTGTGCCTCTTGAATGGTGAATTTGAAGGCAAAAATATGGCCTACATAGAAAACAGGAAATTTAAGTTCACAGTTTCGATCCTTCCTCTTGCATAATTCCAGTTATTTAATTGAGAAATTGCTTATTTCATCCCTAAAAGTACAGGGGTGTAATAGTCAATCTAGTGAACTTATAATCTTGCTGAGGAGCGTAAATTAAAAGTAACTGCGACGGTGACGACTATAACAGCGGTAATAACTTCAGACTTCGCTTTCATATCTTCTTCAGAAGAAACATGAATAGAATTACTACAAGCAAATCATTTACCAATTACCCCTTATTCTACAAGTTCGGGTCTGTAATCATCTTACGTTGGAGTATCCATATCTATTTATTTACACGAAAATCAGAATAGAATTCTTATGCAAAGTCAATTGTGAGCATTTTTTGCCTTCACACACTTCATTGTCTTGGCTTGCTTTTTCTTTGTCACCCTCAAGACAGTGGAAGAAATTTGTTTATTAGATCACTATGGAGAGTTTTTGCCACAGCGTGTTTTCTGATACGGTATCGGCTATTGTCATGTGGCTTGAATACGGTATATATTGTAGCGTATGTTGCTGAGTCAGAGTTTTTGCACAAGTTATTGGGTACGGTACGTTAATGAGAACAGAAAATGGAGCAATTAATTGATATCACAGCGTTCGGTGGCACTGATGAGTTATTGGAAGTTATGATAATTCATACTCTTAACAGACAAATAAATATCCCCCAAGGAGGCGTGACAATTCGGAGACTACATTTAAATCAGTTTACAGATGAAGAATGCCGACTGTATTTTCGTTTTGATAAAATTGCTCTGCGACAGCTAGTAGAGGCTTTAAATATACCGCCCAGAATTGTAACAAACACGATATTCTGCTAGAATTAAGTTCGAATAAACAATTTACATCATTCGTATGGACATATATTAGTTTATGTTGTACTGACAGTACATTTACTATTTTAGGAGTGGTAGGTTTGTGCATATATATTCGGCACCTAGCATATCCCAACAGGCTGTCTGATTTGGAAGCAGTTTTTGGCGTATCTTCTTCATATTTATCATCAATAGACAAATGTAACGATGAATATAATATATAGAAATAAAGGTCACTTATTAACAAATCTGGCTAATCTAACATGGCTTGACATAAATTACAATATTATAAACATGCTGTGTCATTATAGGGAGCACCTATAAGAAATTGTTGGGCCTTTTAGGTAGACGGTACAGCTTGTGAAGGTGATCCATGTGTTCCTTTATTGTACCGAAGGAAACATTTTTCCAGTTGCAGCTACCATATTTGCAACTATTTCATTCCATACATTTGAATCTTCATATGGGTTGGTTGAAGTTACCTCCCGCATCAATATTAGACCATCATTAATGGTAAAGCGTAATCTTTCTTAGGGTCATTTTGTAAGAGAAGTGCTAACCGTGAGGCCTCACGTTAAATGGTGAACTATAACGTGTCCGGTTATCGGTTATTTGTTTACAGTAAACGTGCGCATGCGCAGAATATCGCTCACGTGACACTAACGTTTACGGAAACTGCCAAGAATATGGGCAAGAACTCCCTATTTTTGCGATTTAGGAAAACACCACGTATGTATTAAGTAGCGTGGACAGTGCATTCAAATTAAAAAAAAATAATACCAAGATTTTATTGTAAATTATAGATTTTTGACATCCTTAATCTAAAAAAGTAATTTTTAGAAAAAGGTCCGGTATGTGTGTGTGTGTGTGTGTGTGTGTGTGTGTGTGTGTGTGTGTGTGAGAGAGAGAGAGAGAGAGAGAGAGAGAGAGAGAGAGAGAGAGAGAGAGAGAGAGAGAGAGAGAGAGAGAGAGAGATAGAGAAGCAGAACTCAAAAACGAAAAGGTGAAATACGAAACTTAGTACCTGAGTTGAATATTTACCAAGGATGAGTCACAATTTTCAAAATAATTTCGTACCCCCAAACTACTTTTTAGTAGAATATTTTTAAAAATTTTGACCTTTTTAAGAAGAGGCTAAGGATTTTAATTAAGATACCATATGTTTAAGATATTCTTATGACTAATCAAATGCATGACTTAAATTTTCTGGGAATGTCCTGAGAAACTTCTTCATTCTGGGTGACTTCTATATAACTGGTAAAAATGTCAGAGACAAAACATTACTACACAGAAAATATGGAGCACGTTTCTATAAAAAATATCCTATTTTGGGGGGGGGGGGGCTGAACCACTTCAATATTTCTTGTTATTTGTGTATGTGTTTTCCAATAATTCTACTTCCCACAAATAATGATCTCTTTTTCCACTAGTCATGTAAAGGTACTATGAGAGCCTCTGTAGTGTAGGTGATAGCGTTTCTGCCTCACGTTCAAGAGCTCCCGAGTTTGAATCTCTGCCAGGCTAAGTTATCCGGATAAGTTTTTTCACGAGATTTTCCCTTATGCTGTAAGATGAATGTCGGTTAACTCTAAGCTCTATGTACCGTGGGCTCCTTTCAGCATCATTTCATTCATAGTCCAATGCCTTAACGTTGGAGGTTTTCCCTTATTCTGAAAGATGAATGTCTGGTAACTCTAAGCTCTAGGGACCCTGGACTCATTTGAACACCTTTCATCGTGCGATAAGATTTAATGTTGGAGGACGTAAACTAAAAAAAAATCTACTGTTTTTTCATATTACCATTGTATCTACAGAAAAGTTAGCAATCATTTTTGCAAATGTTTGGATTAACAGGCAGTAAATAGAGCAGTAAAAAGCTCATATCAATGAAAAATACTTCACATGGCACGCACAGTAAACGCGAATGTATCTTTTATTTAAGTGCATTATGTCAAATTTCACAGGCACGTCACGTGATATTTACTGCCGATCCGCTCTGAAGGGAGTTAGGAAGGGTGATTTTTTCGAGACCCGCCCTGACAAATTGTGTGACCCTTTCTAACATCTGGTTCCATGTGGTGCTTTTAATTTCTGAATGGATGTATTTTGTGAGGTGAGCACGTCGAAATAAATGTCAGATAGCCTTGACGTCAGCCATCCCCAGCTGAGCCCTATTGTTGTACGACTGAGCTAACAAATAATACGTTTTTACGGTGGCATTGGGGCAAACACACATCCTCCCCTAAGTCATTCAGCTGTCCCTCCTGGCTTTACCTGTCTACCTGATCCTATTTCGTTTTCTTGCCAAGTTCAATATCAAAAGTTATTCTTCCCCGGGTCGGGCTTAACCCTGCCGCGAGTGAAAAATAAATCCTATTTTGTCATCCTGCTGGACACATACAGTGACACAATACAGATCCTGTCACAGGCGCCCCCTCCCCAAATTAAATTAAAGGCACGATTACTGCCTGCGCATGGATAAAGATTAATTTTCTTACAAACAGCAGAAAGTGCGTATATCCTGCCTTTTATGTGTTACCGTTTGTTATACTTGAACTGAACATCTTCAATGCTGGTGCACGAAATACGAAATGTGCGCGTTGCGTACATTAAACCAATCTAAATATAAAATTTTGATAACACGTGAAAGTATTAAACACTATTATAATGGTGTGCTACAAATGTATACATAGATTTTAAATTCAATTGAAGTTCATTGTTGTTTCACACTAGCCGTGTGTAGGACGAAGTATGGTGAGGTAGAGCCAGCCTGAAAAAATTCAGTAATTGTCACTTATCGCAATTATGGGAACGATGATAAAAAACTCATATATTAGAAACTAGGAGTTTGTCTATCCAATTGGGGAAGGTAGAAAGTTCAGTTGGGCATGAGAACGAGACTCGAACACGCGACTATCGAAATGCAGCATACGAAAGTTACCATTTTTCTCAGTTTGAGAATCATTAATTCAGAAATATACGGTGTTCATTCTTATCTCTAATTTTACCGTGCAAAATTTGACGTCATCAATAGCATCGCTGATGGAGCGAGAGTATTGTGATTCCCCTAGCGGCTTATACTATTTGAGAGGTGGGCCTGCCCGCGTAATATCGCCTGGTGCGTAGATACGATAGCTGTTTCTAAGAAAGAAGAAAAAAAACCAAAGCTAATTATGCAGTCATAAAAATACACCATGAGAATATACGAAATGATCAGTCAATGAACACTTATTTCACAATGAACATCTGTTTTTCTGTTACAGTAAACATATATGCATATTGCAAACCTATCACATAAAATAGAAATATTTCAATTTGATCTCAATTCTTTTCTATCACCCACAGTTTCTTCACAATGTAACTTCGTTAAAAACCAGGAATTTAGCAGAATATGTTCTACAAATGAAAAATGAATTAGTGTTACAGTATGTACTAAGCTTTTATCCAAGTCTAAACAAGAAAATATCTCTAGTACATAGTTTTATGTGTCCATTTTCTTATATTTCCTGTCTCTCCCTTAAACACTGTCTGTATTGCGAGAAGGTATGCCTGAGGCATTTCTGTCATAACATTATTTATTGCTTCTAGATTGGGATCAGTGTCGCTCTATTTGCGAGTAATTGATCCTGTATCTTGGAAATGTTTGATGTACCCATTGGTTTTAAAATACACAAGGATGCTAACATTATAAGACATTTTAATTAAGCGTGAGACTGAAACAAAATGATCGTATACTGATGATATGTAAGACGTTTATGTTGCAAACAAAAGTATGTCAATTTGACGGTATCTGGACACTTTTGAGAACATTACGCTCCGAGGGACTTGTCTGAATTCTGGGTAGCGTTGCATAAACTCTTCTATGCAGCGGTTAAAGTTATATTTATATGTCGCACACGTTTTAATGGCGTTACGGAAGTAGCATTCAACCAAGAAGTCGAGTGCTCTGTGTTCATATCCAGGGGAAGCTGGTTGTATTAGTTACCAGTGCAATAACACCCAGAGCGCTGTAATTTGCTTACTGTTCTGCAAACATTACTGCTTCTTCTCCGTAGAGGGCACTATGATTTCAAGATAGACTCACCTGTCAGCTATGACGTCATTCTTGCTCAATCTGAGGGCAGGAAATGACAAATAAAAAAGAACACCGTGTGTAAAATGGGATCATTGTATGAGCTGTACACACGTAATGAGTTTTAGAAGTTTTGTCTTCAACTTGCCTTTCGAAAACGAAACTAAAATAAAGTATACGTTACTGGCACTCATTCAAAGAAGAAATAGCCTTGCTCTTTAGTTTCCAGTGTTATTTCCTATGTTTTCATGCTGGATGAGAATGTTTATTTTAAACTTACTAAAATGTTATGTTAAACAGCAAACTTTAATATATAGAACAATTACATGCCGGGAAGGCAGAGGACGTAACATGCAGAAATGTATCGAAATATAAATATTTCTCCTACACTTCAGTTCAGCCAGGTCTATGAAGCAGAACGCATACCAAAGACATTCGCCATCGAAAACAAATGTTCATGCACATAAGTTGAATGTTTTTCTGCAAGGCTATGCTGAAATTTATCGATTAGAAATTCACTTGAAACAGGCACATGCCATGCTCAAGCACCGAATTATTAACATATCTGGAGTTGGTTAAATTAATCTTCTCTATATGGCTCCTAATGAATTAAATCCTTACACAGAATGCACTCTGTGTATCAGTTTAGGGTATAGATAACAGAAAATATAGATAATATTAACCAGTCACTTCGTATATCGCGTCCATCTCTAATTCAATAATTAGTGGCAACATTTGAATTAACAACAAATAAAACATTTTTGGAGCAGTCGCATTATTGCAGTGCTTAGAAGTAACCACCTCCAAAATGAAGAAATCGCCTCCACACATCAGGGTGCAGATGGATAACATCCACAGCGTATTGTTCTAGTATTCGAAGAGACTGCTCTGCTGCTGCTATCATTGCCTGTCTGGTTCTAAAGCGAACTCCTCTAAGTGATCATTTCATTTTTCCTTGCTAGTGCAATACCAGTCCGAAATACGATATTCTTCCAGCAGTGCTCTAACAGCATTCACATGCACATCATCACTTGCTGATTGCAGTCTGCCAGCTGCACGTTTTTGATGAACGTCTTCCCTTCTTCTACGAAATGCATTCGCCCACCTAATCATAGTACGATATGGTAAAGTCTGTCTACCACAAGCTTCCAGTAATTCTGTACGGCGTTGTCGAGCATTGATACCTATTGCAACTTGAATTTTAATGAAGCATTTTTGTTCGTATTTACTAAACATATTTAGATCACTTAAACTTACTAAACATGTGTTATTAAATAAAATGCTGTCTTCAAACTCACAGCTAACAAACATTAGATGCTCTCAATTTTCATTGTTATCACCTTACATGGTTTACTGCTAATAGTGTCAAATGCAGACAGTGTTACCACAAATTTTTAATGGTCCATGTAGACTGCATAGTTTTGAACAAATTTATAGTGTGTAATAGATTTGTCAATCTAATAACGATAATCTAATTTCTGAAATGGTTCAAAACGTTACTATACTACAATTTTAGTTTTTAAACCTTGGAAACATATTCCAGTAGCATTGAAATGCATCACTGAATTTCCTCTGATGTATCTTGGATGTCATGCCATGCCTCATGATGTGACTGCATACGAGGCATGTCCGTAAAATAAGGTCTCCAATTTTATTTAATATAGAAAACATGTTTATTGTCAATAAATGTTACATTGATGGAAAGGCGGTACTTACAGCTATTTTTCAACGTAATCACCATTGCGTTCGATGCACTTTTGCATGCGCTGTGGCAGTTTTTGTCACAGCACTCTCCCGCCAAGTTGCGTAGCTAGCGCTCATCCTCGTTTTTCAAATCATCGTCCGTCTGGAAATGTGTTCCATCAAGGTGTGATTTCAACTCAGGAAACAGACGATAATAACTAGGTACTAAGTTTGGACTGTAGGGGGGATGGGTGAAGATGTCCCATCCGAATTGGTCCAGGAGATCAGCCTTGCGATAATGCAATTGTTCGGTCAAAATCATGTCAATCGTAGTCTTACTGACTTCAGGGATAAGCTCGCACAGCTCGCTGTCACACGCTGATCTTTAAGCATTTCTTGCTCCACTTTTTTAATTGTCTCGCCTGAAACCGAAGACCGACCAGAACGCTGTTCGTCATGGACGTCTGTACGTCCGTCTTTGAACTCTCTGACCCACTTTCGCACGTTTTTGACGTCCATACACTGTGGACTATAGACTTCGCTAAACTGACGGTAGTCAGTTGGTAGTGGGGTAGTGACCTTGGCGCTCAAAAAACGGATCACTGCATGCAACTCGCACTGGGCGGCGGAAGTTATAGGAAGCTCCAACGCAAACGGCTGCCCAGCCAAGACTAATGGTTGCAACGGGTTCGTGGTGGTGGGGTTTGAAGGGATGAAACCAAGCTACACGCCAGTGTTGCCGGATACGTGTAACAGCGTTTCTCACGGCTCCAGGGCCTTGGAGACCATATTTTACGGACACGTCTCGTATTAGAAGAGTTATGCATCTGCTAAATTAGTGCATAACATGTTTTATATGCAGTTGTTAACCAGAGTTAATTTGTTTCTAGTGCTTCATAGTCTTTTTTAAATCCAAGTAAACTTTATTGTATATTAAATACATTCCGTAGGGGAGGGGATCCGTCCCCTTCAGCTGCGGTGGTGCGGGCGCTGCGGACCCTTAGCACTCGTGGTACCTCTGACGTTACTAGAGGAACCTCGGGCCGAACATCTGAGCCCCTCCTTCGGGAGTTGTTCGGATTGGGATGGTCTCGAGGGGGCAGTGGTTCCCGATATTCGTGGGAATCGGTTACGTCTAAGGACGGGGTTGAGGGAAGCAATTAATTCTCCCGGGTACTAGCCTGCAAAGCTAGTAGAAGGTGTGCTAGATCGCCAGGCGACCCCACCGAGGTCATATCGGTAGCCTTCACCTTTGGTGTTGGCGCGCGTAAGTGGCGTATCCACTTCCATCCCGTCTTGTGTCCTAGGACCAAATGGGGGGGGGGGGCTTGTTTGTTACCCAGGTCTTGCCCTATGGAAAGCCCCACGGAGGACGCCGAGCGCCCTTAGGGACAGCTCGGATAACTTCCTGGTTAAAAGAGGCCGGGGTCTTGTTCCTACGGGTTCAAGACTAATGGGAGTAGAACCTCTGGAGTCAAACTGTATATTAAATATATTGTTCCTTCTAAAATACAAGGTATAGTAACAGTAATTTGAAACATGTGCTCAGGAGTTCATCCATTGATGGTCGTGAAGCTCCGTTGGAAATAATTACGTTCAAAGTCTTAAGTGGGTGCGTCTTCCTCTTTTCAGTCTCCTCAATGCCGGATTGGGAGGGTAATTAGCTGGAATTTGTTGTATTAGATGATTCGGACGTTTGTTGAAGATGCTCTGTAGTCTACTATAGCTCTTGCGAAGGACTTCATTGAGCTCCTGAATTCTTATGTCATCATGCAGCACATACCAAGTTGTACCAGGCATCAGCCAGAAGCTTAATTATTGTGATCATGCGATGTTTGAAGATGCTATGAAGATGCACCACGTTGTGGCACCATCTTGAAGCAGGATTATTTGGAATGAAGGTGGATGCAGATTAATTTCTCACCTTTAGCGACGATTTTGAAGAAACCTAGAAGTTTTCCTGCATCTCTGGATAATTAGGCGCATCTGTAATTGTTGAGCGATTAGATCTTTTTCATTCCCAGGATCCCCCGTAGGGGAAGGGATCCGTCCC
Source organism: Mantis religiosa (assembly GCA_030765055.1). Lineage (NCBI taxonomy): Eukaryota > Metazoa > Arthropoda > Insecta > Mantodea > Mantidae > Mantis > Mantis religiosa. The sequence goes on along the minus strand of CM060949.1, from coordinate 153,712,763 downwards.
TTTTAGCTGCCAAAGTGCGGGTGCTACGGAACCCTAGCACTCGTGGTACCTCTGACGTTACTAGAGGAACCTCGGGCCGAACATGACGAGCCCCTCCCGAATGGGAGCTGTTCGGATTGGGTTGGACTCGAGGGGGCAGTGTGTTCCCGTCACCCACGGGCAATTGGGTACCTCTGGCCAGGCTAACATTGGCCGCCCGCAGGGGGTAGAGGGTTGCCTCATAAGTCCCGGAGACTAGCCTGTAGAGCTAGTAGCTGGTGAGCTAGACACTGGCGGCCCTACCAAGGTTATTTGGTAGCTGGTTCTTCAAGGACCAGCGCGTAAGTGGCGTATCCACTTCCGTCCCGTCTGCCGTGTGCAGGCGGGGGGGGGGGCAGCTTATAAAATAGGTGCTGTCCTATGGTAAATAACAGAAGGGGCCCGGGTTCAGGTCCTACGGGGCCGGGACTAATGGGAGTAGATCCTCGGAGTATTCCCAGGATCGCGGAAACGGGGCTGATAAAGATAGTATTACTATCTTTAAAGAATGAATAATACTTTTCTTGTTCAAAGATGGAAATTTAATTCCTCATAAACAATTTTAAATTCGTTGAAACAAATATTATTAATGTAATCTTTTTACAACCAGCGGTAGATTCCACGGTGAACTATTTCTTTTCTTGTGCACACGCTACTTATGCATCTTTGATGTATACACAAAATGGTTTGTGCACACACTTGGATAGACAAATATACGTCTTACCCCTAAGACTTTCATAGGCAGCAGAACAAAATTTTTAAAACATTTAACAACTTAACATATTACGTTGTCATGGTTACACCATTACCTACTTTACATTTCTTCTTTATTTTATTATAAATACTAATTTCTTTGACTATTCTTAACAAAACATGAAATATAAAAATAAGTGCTACAAGCCTGAGATATCCGTTTTCGGTAACCTATATTTTTCTTATTTGAAAATATGCAGCAGTACTGCCATATAGGTCTAATAATTGACGTATAGATCATTCTCTTATATTGCTCTTGGTAACTTCAGATAGATGTCACGTTAATTCCGAATCCAAAGTTAAGCCAGGATGTCTAGCTGAATGGTTTACAGGAATTGCAACTTCATCAATTGTTATTGATTGCAAAACTGCATATCTCTACTACCAGTTTTGATTTCAAAGGGTTCCTCAGGCTCTCCATTTCCTGCACCAATGATAAATTTCATCATAGAAGTTCACTAGTAGATCAGCTGCTTCTTCGATGTTACTCTTGGTGAGTACTGCTATGTCATCGGTAGACTGAGCTATTGTGAGCTGTTCTTGCACTGGGAAGTCGGCGGTATATGCTATGTAGATTAGTGGTCCTAATACACCTCCTTGTGGTGCCCTAACAGCTTTACTGAAAGTTTTCGACACAGTTTCTTCATATTTTACAGTGCGATGACATACGTATAATTTAGTGGTTCTGTAATATGTGTCTGAAAGACGATCTTTAATTTTATACAGCAGACCATCGTTACACACTTTATCAAAAGCTCTCTCTGTGTCGAGAAATAAACCAACAGAAACTGCTTTTTCTTCATAAGTATCGAGTATTACATCGACTATGTGATGAAGCTGTTGAGCACTTCAATGTAATGATCTAAAACTGAACCGTGAACGGGGAGCATTCTTCAGCATCTTGAAGTTCACTTTAAGAAATGGATAAAAGGAAGTTCGCTTTATCTCAGAAAACATCCCAAATTGAGATCATCTGGTGTCGACATCTGGATATAGATGAGCTCACGTTACCTTTAGACACTCCAGAGTTGCTTACCCCCGGTACAACTATGTATAAAAATTGTTACACTGTATGTAGTCAAAGATTTGTTTAAGAGTTCACCTGAGAGTTGCAAATATGAATTGCACAAGTATTTGCGCTTTGTCTTTAACACGTCACTTTAAATTGAGTGCATTTTCTCATGCACTGTAATGCTAATTCTGCAATCAAACATTTAAAATGAAGGAACGTGTCGATAAATAGAGCAGGTCAATGAAAACGTTATTTCACAATCTTCTGGTATTTTTATGGACACTAACGATTTCTCTGGTGCAAATTTCTGAAATAAAAGCTAGGCATTTTCATTGCAATATATATATAATTATAGCGATAAAAGCTATATATTTCTTATCCATCACTCAATTCTACATAAAATTATTTCTCTATATGAACAAAATATTGTAGTGAAATAAGTACACCATGGCAATTATTGACTTCATTTTTGAAACATTTTAAAAAGTGAATGTGAAGTGAGTATTGCGTCGCATTTATGTCGGTTTGTTTTGACTTGTCTGCGCACTGCTCACCATGACAACTTTTGGTATAGTTGCAATTAACTTGTTTCCTCGCGTCCAAGTTTACCTGCCTGGGATCATCTTCAATTTACCTTGCTTAGGAATTCATTTGTTTAGATTCATGGCCATTTAATTTTGATAGCATATTTAGCTCCCACGACACAATATTACGTCTCAAAGTTACTTATGAAACTAGAGGAGCCACGTTACTCCCAGTGAACGATCTCTGCATGAACTAGTTCAGTAGCTTCGGAGTAAACTATGAACACACAACCTGTCACAAATATGTTGTCGGAAAGAGGGAACATCCATCGTCCTTATCCCGCAGAACCCTGCCAAAATACAACTACTGTTCCGAATCTAACCCTCTGACAATTGCGAAAGTGACACATTAAATAGCGCACCACATCAACCAACAATATTTTTGGACAGTCAGTGTACACAAATGAAATCTTTTTCACCGTGATTGCATCGTTCATTGCACAGTGCCTCAGCTGTGCAATATTCACAGAATAATCTTACTGTTTCGCTAACACTTCCTGTATTTCAGTCTCGAATCTGAAACATACGTTTAAAGATGGAAAAAAAGAGAAGAAAAAGAAATTTCAATCAGAAGGATGCACTTTGCATGTTCCAAACAACATAAAAAGTACAACATTAAGAGTATAAGAAAGGGAAATAAAGAAAAAAGGGGGAAAGCGCAACAGACATGCAGCGGGTATCATTCAGAAGTGGATAATAGAAAATTTATAATAAAGAAGAGAAGGAAAAGAGAACCTTCAAGTGAAGCTGAACTGGTGGAGGGAGTTACTGCATCTTTAATGTCTTCTGAACCTGCAACAATGACAGTCACATACAACCTTGAATCCATACTTGTGTAGTGAGTACAGGAAATTAATTTTAGTAAGCAAACTTCAATTATTCTAATTCCATATGACAAAGTCTGAAACGTTCTCTACACGTTACAGTTTCACATACTATAAACTATTCATATAATATCCTTATGATAAGCTGAAAATACTAAATAAAAATTGTTCAGATTATCAAGATAAGAGTTTTTTAGGTATGAATTTCGATAACACTTGGTCACTGACATAAATGTGCGTATAGTGTTCAACGGTAGTTTAAAGAGAATAAATATTGCGTAGTAAAGTTTGGGAAGACACTTCTAAATACTCTTTTTAAAGTGCACAACAAAGGATATTTAGTTAATATTGTAGACCGTTGTGTGATTAAGCCTTTTATCACACTGATCCTTTTAACTAATTTATTTACAGCTTTCTAGCCGTGTGAAAATTCATAAGAACGCAAAGAGTTTAACAGCTATTTATTTATTTATTTATTTATTTAATTTCATTAATTAATTAATTTATTCTTATGAACATAACAGGCTTGTAGCCGAATTATAATGTTCATCATACATAGGTTTTACATATAATAATATACATTCTCAAACAAAACACAAGAAAAACATAAATGCACACAAAGTAATACACAATGGCAATTATAATCATAGGAAAAATGAATAAAAAGAAAAAAGAGAAAAAAAAGAGTGTGAAGGTGGCATGGTAAGTAATTATTTTACTATTCCTAATTACAGTAACGATACTACTATTGCCAATTTTTGTAATTTACTGATCTTCCAAAAAGTAGTTGGTAGTTATAGAATTTTTTAATTGAGTTTTGGACATGTTGAAAATATCTACATCGAAACGATGAAGTTTATTATATAAATACATAATTTGGTGTAATGGTGAATTTTTATGGATTTCTGTATTTTCTTTCGAGGTGAAAAAAAGCCTCCTGAATCTGCTTACTTTGTTGGGTACATAAAATCATATATTTGTTGTAATAGTAATATCATCAATAATTGAATGTAATATTTTGTACAGATATATTAACCCTGCAATGTCACATCTAAAATTCAAAGTTTTAAATTTAAATATTTCCAAAAGAGTTTCATAATTTGTGTAAGTAGGGTAACTTTTAAATAGCATGTAATTAAAAATTTTGATTGTACTTTTTCTATTGCGTTGACATGCATTATCATCTTAGAATTCCAAATAATAGGCGCAAATTCGAGATTTTGTCTCACAAATGAGTTATAAAGTTGAGTTAGAAGGTTTTTTCTTTAAACGAATAGGAATTTCGAATAATAAAACCAAGGCATTTTAGCGATTTTGATACGATTAAGTCAATGTGTCTATTGAATCTAATATTTGCTGTAAAGTGTACTCCTAGATCTTTATTTTCAACTGCTTCAACGAGAGGTGTCACATTGATATTATAAACATATTTAACATGAATTTTGCATCTAGTGAACGACATTTTTACACACTTACTAATATTAAATGGAAGTTTGTTTGTTTTGCTTCATTCATAGAAAGAATCAAGGTATTGTTGAAGTTCCATGCAGTCTATAACAATAATGATACTTTTATATCATTTGACATCATCAGCAAACATTATCATCATTTACTAGGTAAATCATTTATATAACATAAAAATAACAAAGGTCCTAAATTAGAACCTCGAGGAATCCTTGAATTAACATTAAATTGGTATGAAATACAATGCTTATAATATACTACCTGCAATCTATCTTTTAAATATGATGGAAATAATTTCATTAATACAATATCTCATTAACACTATATTTAATTTCACAATATCTCCAAATTTACACTTATTTATTATATTATACAGCATATTTTATTTAAAATATTTAGGTAATTTATTAACAAATAAATAATACAATAAATATTAACAAATAAATGTGGAACCCCATTTTTTGAAAAATAGTTCCTTTTTTATTTATTGTAAATTTAATTTCACTGCTCCTAACTTAACCAATATGCGTACTCTATTTATTTTAATCCACATATGAGATCAACTACATTAAATCCACTAACACCTGACTGCAAACATAGAAAAAATTATAGAGTAGATTTAACTCTTGGCAGGATCTTTGCTACCTTTTATTTTAATAGTAACTTGCGATTTAATTTTGCACAACCTAAGTATGAACTAAAAGTTATCTTTTAAAGTCAATTATTTTAATGACAGTATTATAGAAATTCTTCTCACCACTCTTGTATTGCAACTGACTATTATTAAGGTAAAAAAAATGCAAAATCAAACTCGATTCGTATCGGTGCTTTTTCCGCACTACATGTTTATAAACATATGTAAGGAAATATTTAATGCTGAAATATCTATATTTACACAGAGTAGGTCAAATAGACAAAATGCAATATAATATTTAAGCAGTGGTATGGTATACACAAACATATATAGTTTATATAAACTAACAAATACATGTCATTAAAGTAAATAATGCGTCACTCTGGAACATGCGTAATTTATGTCCCAAAATGAACTCCAAACTGCAATATATTTTAAGATTTTCCAAAAATAAGAACGAAAAAGAATGGAAAATGTTCCCAACATACTCTTTACGTGGAAAATTTCTAAAATTTTGATTTTCACAAATGATTTCATTTAAAATGTCATATGCTTAACATATTTTCGTAATGAATTTAAATTTCAATTACATTTGTGTAACTTTTTTCCAGGTAAAGAGTGAGAGGTAGAGGAACTTCTAGTTCACAAAAAATGTAGATTTTGACACACAATTTATGTTGAATATCTATTTGGGGACGACATTTTTTCAAGAAGAGTTTGTACAGGTGTAGGTAGGTAAAGGTCATATGAGTGCAACGCTCATTGTTACTTCTCCACTCACATATTGCTCACGAACATTCACTACTAAATCAGCACAAATCTTCCAGCCTTTTTAATAAACGAAGTAGCCTTAACGCTTAAAGTAACATTAGTCTCAACCGGCACTAGAGAAACTCAAACTGAGCTAGATGCAATTCAGGTTATTTATAGCCAATTGCATATAACCTGTTGCATTTCTTTTGATAACTGTCCTTTGCAAACTTTAATTCTTTCCCGACATCAGTCGCACAAAGCGGTATAAAGTTCGTGGTAACAAATGCCAGTCGAGACAGGTGTGGCTACCTTATATACAGAAAGATTACACAATCAAGTGAGGTTTTCTATCAAATATGGTTTACTTTTATATGGCATTTACAAACCATTCATAAGAAAGCTTATTTTTATTCACTTCACAGTAATCGAGATAAATATTTATAAAAACAGTTTTTATTCCACATTTTGTTGGAGGAAGAATTCAAATAGAAGGGAAGGTGAAAGTTCTTAGTCTTTCTTTATTGCGGGAGACAAGTGAATAGTGCCAGCGTGGAAGCATTCACATCAAAGATACCTCGGAAATGGCTAATTTCACAAAAGAAGCAAAAGATGTTTTAATACAAACTCGAAATCATAATATGATCGAATTCCTTATGTGCCATTGAGATGTCATTAAACAAAATACAAAATTTGTCTCGGAAAAAGATGAAGTTGCGAGGATGTTGTCAACATTTAGTTTGGGATGTAAATAACCACAAAAAATTAATGGAATTTTAATAAAATTTGTGAAAACGTTTTCAAGAAATTACAATTTCTGAACAATTTTCCACTAAAAGCATTATTTCGGTTGAATGTATTTCTTAAAAGTTTGCCCTCGGAACTTTGACACATACTGAATTTAAATACATTGCTTAGTATTCATTCAAACATTAATTATCGTTGCTTTTGTGTTTTTGAGTTATACCTCTCTATATGTCTTTGGTTCTATCTCTTACACACATAATCTCATCATTTTGTACTACGTATTTTTCGGTGAAGATCTCAGTGTAAAATTATGAGTTGAACATAATAGATCATCCTGCTTACTACAGAGAAATGGTAAAGAAAAAACCAAGGTATTTTATTTTACTTTTTTTTTTCTTTCTAAATTTAGAATGTCATACTAAACAAGATCTTTTGTTCATAGCTGTACACTGTGAAAGGCAAAAACAGATTAGTTCGAAGGGACTTTCAGAAATAAATTAGGGATGGCCCACCTTGTTAAGGCGACGTCGGAATCAAATAAATAAACAAAGAACACAGCGTGAATTCCAAGTATATTACAACCATTTACGCTTAGAAGAGAATAGCAAAATTAAGGAAATGTAAAATAAACCGCAAGATTTAAAAGAAAAATACTCAAAAAGTACACTTAATACTACTTAAAACTCTTGTGCATAGTATCAAAAACGTGAAATACGAGACAAGGAAAACAAAAAACAAAAGACAGGCGTTCTAACGCCACGCCGCAGCGCCTTGCCGGATATGAAGCTTAAGAAACATGGAGAAAGTTTATCTTTAAGCGCTGCCAACTTCTTAAAGCTAACAATCTGTAGCAAGCAAAAGGGGGTGAGACTCTTCACTGCCGAAACTTCTGTGCAGACTAAAGTACATAGATAGAGAGAACACAAGCGAGAAAAAAATGTCCCTGAAGACCCTAGGGAGAGCGTCGATTTAATATACTAGGGCTAGGGCATGTTTTAAAGCGATGTCAGCCTGCAAATTGTGTTACATGAATATATAACAACTTTATTGTTTTCATTCATACACAGCTCGATAGGAAAAGAAACTTTCATGATATGTTTTTACCTCGGACTGAAGATTTTTACGCTGAGTTTGTTCCGCGCTGCATTCACAGAAGATCAAGAGGAACCGAAGCCCAGATTCTACAGAATTATCAGGAAAATGCTAGGTAGACGTTAATACGTCGATACGTTAAAAAGAAAACAAAGGCAAATACTGCTGTCATCTAAGTATGTCACTAAGAAGGTACAGCCCGCCTCGGTGGCGTAGATGATAGCGTGTCTGCCTCACGTTCAAGAGGTCCCGAGTTCGAATCTCGGTCAGGGTGAGTTACCTGGATAAGGATTTTTCCAGGATTTTCCCTTATTCTGAAAGACGAATGTTGGTTAACTCTAAACTCCATGGACCCCGGACTCATTTGAGCACCACTTCACCCATTTCATTCATCGTCCGATATTACTAAACGTTGGAGAACGTAAATTACAACAAAGTACAGAAATATCTGATGTAACCACATGAATTTCCTGTTCATTCTTTTGAAAACCATTCTTTTAAAGAATCACACTGAAAAAGTACAACATTATTTCCCAGGATTTGTTCCACAGAACTTCCGGTCTAGACCCAATTGCTCTGAGCTACCATGGCAACATAACAGAACGATTTTGAATTGCCGAATTATGGCACTTTTTCGGGCAAACTAAAAGGAGGTGATCTACCTTAATGGCAGCTTACAAAGCTTTCACTAGTTTAAATCCTGGACTTCATAGTTAAACCACCTATAATGGCCAACAAATGGAAATTATTGCCCGCCTCTGCAATGTGGTGATAGCGTGGCTGCTTTGTGTTAAAGGGGTGCTGGAATGAAATCTCGGTCGGGGCGAGTTATTTCGATAAGGTTTTTCTTTCTTTTTTTTTTCTTTTTTTTCCATGGATTTCCCCTATCTTTAACTATGGATGTCGAGTAGCTCAAAGCTCTAAGAACCCTGTACTCATTTGAACATCATTTCATTCATCGTCCGAAATCACTTAAGTTTGGAGGTTTTCCCTTATTCTGAAATATGAATGTATGGTAACTCTAAGCTCCATCAACCCTGAACTCATCTGAACATCATTTCATTCATCGTCCGATATGACAACGTTGCAGGTTTTCCCTTATCATGAAAGATGAATGCCTGGTAACTCTAAGCTTTATGTACCCTGGACTCATTTGAACACCATTTCATTCATCGCTCAACATGATTTAACGTTGGAGGTTTTCCCTTATCCTGAAAGATGAATGTCGGGTAATTCTAAGCCCTATGAACCCTGCGCTTTTTTGAGCATTATTTTATTTATCGTCCAGTATGACCTAACGTTGGAGAGCTTTAATTAAATAAAAAAACTGTTCGTTGTATATAAGACTAGGTTTAAACTGCTAGAATCAGACTGAATAATTCAATAGCAGAGATTTGAACCTTGAATCTTACGGATTCCTAAATAGGATCCACTAGGCTGAAACAATCTCAGAGTTTTGAAAAGGGAGTCTTTTTGACATCCATGTTCTACCATGACGACGAGGAGATCAACAAAGAATAACGACTTAACACTTAAACAAGGCGTAAGCATTTGAACATTTAAGCGAATTATAAAATGCCACGGAAATGGTTAACTTCATAAACTTTTATTTTACATAACTGTATACTTAAATGAAATCTATACCTTTTGTGTAGTAATATTTCGTCAGTCTCTTATAATTTACTATGTATACCAATGACTTAGAAAGGAAAAAAGCTTCCTAAACGATATACATATTTCATTTGCCATGGAATATCTTAAACACAAATATTTTAATAGAAAGTATTAATCATTGTGTTTTTTTTTTCTTAAGAGAAACAAGAAATAAAAATTTTTCTTCGCGTAAAATGTATTTAGAGGACAAAGTAAAATCAATGTGGCAGTTGATCTGGGAGAAATTACAAATATAATAACTAATGTCCTGAAAATACCTAATAGAACACACCTATGGTCACACACTACATGATTTT
>CM060949.1:152372915-152392915 GCA_030765055.1 Mantis religiosa | reverse complement strand
CAATGCACATAAACTATTCTACTCCTGCTCAAAAGTATTCGAAATAATTTTAGTTTTTCTACCAGTTACCACTTTATGTACGATTAGATACACCGACATACCGGTTTAGGTAAGTAATAAAAAAAGTGCAATAAAGTTGATCACGAAAACAGTTTTGTGTCTTCAATTTGTGCCTGATGGTTTATTATTCCTTGAAATCCTTCTGCGGTTCTTTCTTCCTCATTTGTCTGAAAACAAAACGTCCCGCAGGTGCGCTACCAATACGGGAGTTGCCTCGAGGAAGGATTATTAGTTTAAAAGTACGTTTCATCCCCGTAGAAGGAAAATTTAGGTTTTTCTTGTACGTCTTCTACTGAGAGATGTCTTGCAATATCCGCCCGTTGTTATGGAGATAGAATTAATTTCGGTTCGGATAAAAAATAAGGAAAGAAAAAGGAGAAGGACTTCTCCGCTTCCGCGGTTACTTTTATGGTTTTCTGTTCCGATAATGAATAGAGAATACGTTCGATATTAGACACTCAAGCACAACTCTGTTTAGATCTGCTGTGTTGTTGTATAGGGTGTCATTAAAAAGGGGTAGCATTTTGTTAATCAGATATTTAATCAACCTTTTAATGTAAATATTACTTAAATTCATCCCTAGATAATGCTAAAATTAAATATAAAGTCCGTAGGTATTCATCGTACTTCTAGTTTTTGAACTATGCTCTTGTTTTTAGAACGCCAAGAACCTCTGAACATGTATTTTTATCGAACTCTCAGTGTCGAAATTTTGATGGAATACAACATACCGGGCGTTCACTGAAACACCGGACCGCTTCGCGGCGGCCTAGGGCTGGGTAACGAGTGGTGCGCCTGCCGCCAAAGAATAACACTCTACTACTGCCTGTCAGTCGAGTTGGATCTGTGGTGAGGGAAACAGTTCTGTGTGCGTATTCGGAGTGACATTGTGTTGTATGCTGGTGATAATTTGTCCATTACTAATGGTGTGCCCTAAGTGCGCATAGAATCATCGGTCCCATATTTTTGGACACAACTGTTAATTCACACTTTTATATAAATTGCATTTTAAATATTTTTTTCCGCAACTCTAGCAAGAGATGAACAATTGTGTGGGTGGTTTCAGCAGGGCTCAACTACAGCGCACACTGCTGCGAATTCTATGCATGAATTGCGAAGTGTGTATGATGACAGAATAATTAGTCGAGGATTGTGGCCATCTCGTTCCCCTGATCAATCTGCATGTGATTTTTATTTATGGGAACGCTTAAGAACAAAGTTTACGCCTTCAACTCGCAAACGTTACAAGAACTGAAGGATAACATCATGAGAGAAATACAAACAATCAGGCAAGATGAACTTCGAGTGAACCAGAACAGTTTTCGGAGAAATAAGGAATGTATTCGTGTTGAAGGTCATCATTTTTAATATCTGTTGTGATTTCAGGTAAGCCTAATGTAAATTAGTACAGTAGTTAGGGTTCCGTACACGGTTCCTGGTGGTCCTTTAGGCGTAATTCTGGCGGAGAGCGCGCCGGCTCGCACTCATTACGGTGCCACCGCCGGGGCTGTCCGGTCACTCAGGGAACGCACGGTACTTCCACTACTTTCTCCAGCTATATTACAGAAATCAATCTCTCCGAATTAAATAATTTATCGAGTGTTTTCTTTTCTTTCTTTTTTCCTCCAACGTAAATATATCGGAGGATGAATGAAATAGGTGAAATGATTTTAAATCAGTCCAGGGTTCATTGATTACTCTAGATTCGCCTTCAAGCATAAGAGATAAAACACCGGAATATACCTTATCTAAATAACTCACACTGACCTAGAAACGAACTCGGGTCCACTTTCAGCATTTTTATCGAGTTATAGAAAATTCCGTAAAAATATTTGAGCATCCTTAATTAGTTTCTGAGTAAGATATTAATTTGGGTATTTATACAGGATTTCGTTTTGAGTTATATTGTTCCAAGACTTTCACAAAACATTTTAGGAGTACTCGATTTTTAGAATTGAGGAGACGTTGAATCAAGATTTTCTGTACAATCTTTAAAATGTAATATAATAGTTTCTTTGTTTTATACTATGAAGTGCAGATTTAAGCCAGAGCTGTTGGCAGATAAAAACAAACAAAATAAGCCGCGCGTTCATACAGAAGAAACTTAAGCGCTCTCGCCTTAGAAATAAATTATTTGAGTGTTTCGGTCTCGAACATGTTCGAACGCTGTGAAAACCTGTCGATATAATAATCCAGCACTCCTGCATGTACGTTAGTGAAGAAGTGAAGAGAAGTGAAAACAAAACGAAGTGACAGGGAAAGGGCAACTACTTCACTTTAGTGAAGTAAGGGTTTAAAAATTGAAGGGATTTATGTTTAAATGGAGTATGACTACTGTTTGAAGTAATAGTGAATACTTGACTAATACTTGATTATAACACATGTTTTAGCCATAATTTTTCGTCTTGAAGTTTTTACTAATAAGAATTAAAATATAACTAAGAAAACTTTTTAAAGGAAAAAAAACAGTAAGAGTTATTCAATCATTTTTCCAGTATTATAAAATGCATTCAATTGAAACTGTTTAAATCACGAAATAGAATAAGAAAGAATATTTTTGATTATTCTTGTATGAAAAGGGCTGATTTTTTTTGTAAACGATCTAGTAAATCCTTGAAATTTTCCGCAGTCCTTAGATTATATGGCAATGTAAATAGAAGCCCGTATTCGTGTGCGACATCATTGGATGTTTAGCCTTGTAACTCTCTGCGGATGAAAGATATATCTCGCATATCTTTTTTAGGGAATTTTAATCTAAGGCAAAATGTATAAACAAGATTATATTATTACAAATACAACAGTCAAATAGTAATTAATTAGTATTTTATTAGATAAATGTAAGTGTAATTTATTTGTAATAATCAGAGTGCACGCTGCGCTTGCACAGTTTAAAGGAAGTGAGAAGGAGTCCATTTCAAAACATAGCTGCTTTCGTGCAATATGCAAAACATTTCAGAGTGAAACCTTTAAACAGTGACGAGAAACAAATTATATTGAACGTGTTTTCCAAATTGTGTAAAAAATACCCAATTTTAGCAATTGAGGAAGTTGTTAATTTGTCAGCAGGATTAACCGTGTTTCAAAGTCAAATATCAGAACCGCTCTAAGAGAAGTTGTGAAAACTGGCAGGTTTTCCACTACAGGAAATCATTCAATAATAAAGAAGTCAGTTGTGGAAGGTTAATATACTGAATTTGGTAAAAGTGTTATATTGTTGCAAGGTTCATTGCTCCTTTGAAAGAAAGGAGCCACCGCAATTACAAGAGTACTTCAAGCAGTAAACAACGATTCCGATTAGCGAGCTTTAAAAAACTAGATTCCACGTCATTCTTAGTGATGTAAGTTTTGAGTTTGTGAACAGAAACAGAAAAAGTGTAGTTGGGCTGAAGATAAGTTGCTGGGGCGAACGAATAATTAAAGAAAAGTTAGGAAGTGGAAATCGTTTAAGGAATTCGTCCATTGTCAGACTCCATTTAGTTACGTATATTTGTATATATCTAATTTTTTTAGCTACATGTCAGTATAACTTGCTAGTCATTGCCATGGTGGCTACACGTAGTTATTTAGTACTATTATTCCGCAGAAAGACCTGTGGATTTGTTTTTAATTCATAAATGAGTTGAGGTTATGTGATAAAGTCGAATATTTGAGCAATTGTAATTATTCAGTCGCTTTTAGCGTACAAAAAGATACATACATTACACAGTAGACACACCTCTTTGCATTTAACCTTAATGTAAAAGTGCTACCACATAAGCTACTAAAACATCGAGAACTGCAAAGCAAAACTTTTCAATTTCGTTGACAGTGCACATGCTTGACACGTAGTTGATAAAATGGCGTGACTATTCCCTCCAATCACAGTCGCTGGGGAGTAATACATTTCCCCGCTTAGTTTACATCACCATATTAAGTAAGGACGGCTTCGATGTAAGTATTATCTATAGTGTTTCTCCCAAAATACATTTCTCAGTTATGTACAGTCGTATGCCCGTGATATTCGTTTCACAGGCGTCATTTTTGCATTCTTTGCAACATATATAGAACTATTGCTTTCCACCCAAAAGTTCAAACAACATCTTGCGGGAAATACAATTATCGGCAGATATCTCCATGGTAACAAACATTTTCAGAACTGGGGAAAATATGTGTGGTTCCAACATTCGGATGAAATCCAATTGATCTTAAAAGAGTAACAATTACAACTGCTGATCAAATATGCATTAGGCGTTTAGGACCCTCACTTAGAGCGTAGATTTTTCATATATTTTCCTGGCTGATAATATGAATGTAGGAGTGATTTCTGTTTTACTATTAATTTACTGTCAATTCGCTTGATCTTTCCCTTTTCTGACTGGCCTAGTACCTGTATATAGTCTGATAGCGCGGTTGCTTCCTCATTAGGAAATGCTTCTTGGTTGTGCCAGATGTCAGTCACCTCTGAACTACCTAACGGGGGTCAAATACTCCTCTCTCCATCAGAGGTAAGCCTTCTCTGAGTAACCGTCGCGCAGGTATAGTCAGGCCCTCAAGCTTGTATTCCAGGACGCCTAGACTTTCCATGTTTCATGTTTCAGGATGCCCAAATAAAATCAAGAATTTATAGAAAGAAATCTGCGAGCGCGTGGCTGTGCGAATGTCTGTATGTGTTTCTTTTCTTGTATTTTTTTTTTTTTAATTTACCTCCTCAAACCCTAAGTCATATCGGACGATGGATGAAATGGGTGAAATGATGCTCAAATGAGTCCGGGGTCCATGGAGCTTAGAGTTATCTGACATACGTCTTTCAGGATAAGGGAAACCCCTGGAAGAAAACCTTGTCCATGTAGCTCACCCTGACCGAGATTCGAACTTAGGACCTCAGGAACGTGAGGTAGATAAGATACTATCTACGCTACCGAAGTGTGTGTGTGTGTGTGTGTGTGTGTGTGTGTGTGTGTGTGTGTGTGTGTGTGTGTGTGTGTGTGTGTGTGTGTGTGTGTGTGTGTGTGTACATGTATGTTATGAGCACAAGTCAAAGTTGGTTATATACAGTGATTAATATAGTGCTGAAAATGCTGCTGGATAAAAAATTGTAACTTTTTTACTTAACTATCATGTTTACTACTTTGTACTTCTTAACCTTATTGTTTTCTCTGGTTTAGGCCATTTAAATAGGTTCATCTTTGTTGGCTTTTAAGGTAGCAAATGGTAATATTTCCAAGATTTTCAAATGCTTAACCTCATATTTCTCTCATTTGAATAGTTCACCATTTCCTTTGTTACGAAATATAACGAAAAAGATATTCATTTTTCAGTTCTAACAAAAATTGCTAGAAATACCTTCAAATGTGTACTTCAAAAAGTTAGGTGATAGTGTTATATTAATGTTTGGAAGAACGTGACATTCTATTTTGCAAATTGGCATTTATCAGAAATTAAAATTATTTTGTAAAATGTAAATTCATGTTTTAACCGAACCTTATGAAGTTGCTCTTTCTGAATAGAAAGAGTTTAACCTCAATGTTCCAAAGTTTGTTGAATGGAGCTTTTTAAAAATGTATAAGTATATCACAGTAAGTAATTATTTTCTTGGAAACAAACAGCTCTAGCAATTTTAAAAGTAGTGTAGGTTAGTTAAACTGAAAGGTTATACAAAAATGTTTTTAAAAAGAATTGAAAAGCATGCTTAAGATATTTGTATGGCAAAATGTATATTTTGAATTTTCTGTGATTAACATAGGCATACAGTCCTGTTTATTCTGAATAATTTGTGTCATTGGTAAGTGGTAAGAGACAGAATCTTATTATACAATAAATGGGGACGTAGTTTTACTCATATGTAAAAAAAAAAGTAGTGTTAAATTATTTGGACATATTACTTATTCTTGGTTTGGTTTTTCTAATACTTACACCTTTTTCAAGATGGTACTCAAGCAAAGATCATAATCTTTCAGAGCCATCACATTGTGTCCTGGTTTTGAAAATGCCACGATTGCTTTAGCCAAAAGTGGAATTTTATTACTTATCTCCATAGATAATAAATAGAAGAAAAAACTTCAGTGAGAACAGTTTTATAGAGTGAGTAGAGAAAATGATAAAATGTAACATAGTTTTAATATTGTAAGTTACTCTGTTATATTCCAAATCAGTATTTCACATTATCTCGTTCGAACGAGACGTTCACGCATGGCGATGAGCTTAATTTTTTCACCGCAAGATGGCAGGGGATGTTTATTCCGCAGTCGCTGAACCGCTCGATAACACGAGGGGTAGTTCTTGTAACTGGCGCCACTTTCTGATTTTGTTTGCGGCGGGTAATGCAGTAAGTCTTTGGCACCGTCGGGTGGCGCCGGTCTACGCTTCGACGCCCATACAGGGTAGCACTTCCAACTTGTTACTTATCATTCTACTCCTTTTTTGTTTTTGTGCCAGCATTGCCTAGATAAAGTTCCGAATGGGAACCCTTCAATAATGTATTGGTAACCCTTAATGAATGATTTTTTTTTCATATATTACAATAAAATGTTATTGATAGTTTTCATGCCTATAGAAGAATATTAAGTATGAAACTGCTCGGAGGTTCTATATTCACCGATTTTCTCTTCACTCTCTTCTAAATTTATTTTTACAAAAACACAAACTTTCTTCCACATCTACACATCATTATTATTTCCTAAAAATTCACTTTATTCGTTTTATTTGGAGAGTATCAAAACGTTTATTTCTAAGAAGAACTTTGTACCCAATTTTTGAATAATATTTGTTTTTACTTATCTCGGTAACTTATGTAATAGAAACAGTTTAAGTAATTGCGTTCTTACTTTCATTACTAAGTGATAAAAACGTAAAACGTAATACTATGCAACATTTTAAATTGCGGAATTGATTTTGTGAGGAATTTGAATTTATATTCCTCTCAGAGCAACAGCTTAATATTTTACAACTCAACATTCAAAACTTTTTTATATAATATAGAACATCTAAAGATTGTTACACCATATTATATCTTCAAAATGAACGAACCATTGCCTGGCATGATTGTTTTAAAATGCATCTATCTATGTTTTTAAGTTTCTGGTGTTGATATGCCTTTTGATATTTCACTTTAATTGAGTTCACAAACAACCCTTTCACTAGAATACACTATCATTTTCATTAATTCCATGAAAAATATTTTTCTCTAAATGTTTATTATAATCATGTTTACTTTATTAATCATGCTTAAAATAATTTAAAATAAATACTGTATTGGCCCAAATATATGAGAAATTTCAGCATAATTAGATGATTTGAAGCCTCTGTAACCATAAAATGCATTTTTTAATGTTGCGTGTATGTGTATATGTACACGTATGCGTGTTTATGAACACCATAACCAAAAAGTGATAAATTGATTGAAAACATGAATTTCTGACTTTTATAGTATCTGACAGGTAGATTTTAAAGAAAACCTAAACCAAACTACGATTGATACAGGGTATTTTATTTTTTTTTTTCAGAAATTTCTCAAGCATATTTAGTTAGAACACCATCGTTTCAGGCATTTTTATGTCAAATAAAAGGTATGTCTTGATATTTATGTCTGCCCCCTTCTGTAGCATAGATAATCGAATTTGGTTAGGGAGTTACCTCGATAAGTATTTATCCGGCGTTTTTCCTTAACGTGAAAGGCGAACGTCGGGTAACTTAAGATCTATGGATCCTGCACTCATTTGAGTATCACTTCACCCCATTTCTTTCACCGTCCAATGTGACGGTACGTTGGAGGGCGTAAATTAGAAAGTATGTTGATATTTCTGTAACCCGTGAGGCTCTCTTTATTCTGAATTATTTTTCTATAACACAGTGAACCAATACGGTAAGTAAAATCTTATTAAAAAGATATACAAATCTCGTTGACGCACACTACTAGTTTAAAGTAATAATTTTGGAAGCATTAAGCATTCCCTAAATATTAGTTGTTATTAGATTGAATTTTAAATGTTTTATGCTTGTGAAATGCTATTGATATTCCCTTTTTACTGTCTTATTTCTTTATTCTGCTCATACAAAATAAATGAAATCTCAAAGCCAATAAATGCTAATGCACTTCGAAAATATTTATATATTGCTATGCTTAACTTCGTGATTCCCATGCAGTAGAAACACAGACAGGAATACATGCATAGCTCAGAATGTTTTGCTATCCACTTTAATGAAATACATCTATTGCATAATCGTGGTAATTTTAGTATAAGTAAATGCTAATTTTCGCGAATGCTTACCGAAAAGAGGTTATTCGTGGGATATTTACAAATATTATGAATTGTTGGTATTAAAGTGTATTAAATATATTCTAAATTTGGTAAATGTAATATTAAGTATTACTGATGATGCCTTAGCTATTTGGTAACGAACATACATATCGTACTTTTTATAGGGCATATTAGATATTTAACCTGCAATGACTATTGATATGGTAACCAGTTTTACTTACTGGGTATTATTAATTTTTCACTCGAAAAACGTTATGGGCACTAGTGATTAATAGGACTCTAATCGTATGTTTCGGGTTTACAACCCATCTATTCACAAAAATAAAGGCTTTTTGTGTTCAAATATTTACTCTATTGGTTCCTGCACTATCAAAATTACTACGCCCGTCTCCGTAGCGTGGACGGTAGCATTGATGCCTCACGTTAAACAGGTCTCGAGTTGGAATCTCGGTCAGGGACCTGGATAGGGTTTTCTCAAGGGTTTTCCCATATCTTAAAAGACGAATGTCAGGTAACTCTAAGCTCTATGGACCCTGGACTCATTTGAGCATCATTTCATCCATTCCATTCGTCGTCCGATATGACTTATCGTTGGAGGACGTAAATTACAAAAAGCTCTCACAACCATTATGATTAAAATAAACTAAATTAATGATTGCGTAGAAAATGAATAAATTAAATTGATGGTACACGAAGGCGATAACGCAACTAATACATTCTATCTGTCATTTACGAGCATTTGTGTCAACACTCTTAGCTTTGTGATTCAAAAACCCCACATTCTGACAAAATCAGTAACTCGTATTGTAAAGTGATAGTGCACTAAGGCCATCTAGTGGCACACATTGAGTCACACAACGAAAAAGGAAATTATAGGCAAGAAAAGAGAAACCGTGCTGTAAAGAAATGCCTGCATATAACTATAAAAATTAATTTTATATCATAGTTATACGAGGATTAATTAAAGTTTTTGAATATTTTATTACTAAATATTGAAAATCTTAATACCAAGTATCCTTATTGTTACACCTCCATGAAAATTGTATGTAGTATTATAAGTTGAATCTCTCCATTCAATTAAATATATATCATGGAAAGTAGTCAAAAATCTGATTATTTAAACATATTTTTGAAAATATATTTGTCATTTTATATACTCACAACAAAATTTCAACGGAAAAAGATTACAATGGCTATCATTTTGGAGTACAGTGCATATGTTTAGGGGCAACATTACTCCATAAATTGATACTACTCTTAAGTAGTGCACTCATATCCCGAATTTTTGCTCTTTACATATGTGTGATTTTGTTTTCCACATGCTTTTGTTTGAATAGCTATTTCTGTGAATGACATTCCTGAACTATTAAAATGCCTAAATTGCATTTTAGGAATACAAAGACAGTTCCTAATTTATTTTGTGCATCTGCTTTGTTAATAACAAAATGGTGTTTATTAAAAATTCTGCTGAACTTTGATAAATCATTGCCTACATAATTGAAAGAATGCATTTCTAATGTATATTAGAATATAATATAAATTAATGACTGTACATAATTTCATATGGCAGGCTCTAAATCTCTTTTGAATTTTCCTCGTCATAACTTGTAAGACAATTACTTCTCATTTAAATTGTACGCCTAAGGAGATTTAAAATAGTCCTTTATATGAAGCATAGCTTTGAAATTAGGGATTTAAAAATTTAGCTTACGAATGAGTGTAGAATATTAAAATCGCCACAAAAACTTTAAGATTTTCATTTTGAATGTAAAGTGTGTTTCATAGAGAACACCATGTGATACATAAATGTTTACATTATTGGATTTCATTACAGGAAAATTAATAACTTGGGTAGTAGTGTACACAGAAATTTTGTGATGAAGGTTACAAATATATTTTTTGAAAATTTTGGAAATTAGACATTTCAATACGGAGTACAAAAACATATTATTTTTTTCAATATAAAATTTAACAGAACTCAATAGTTTGTGAGAAAATGTTTACACACAAAATATTCTATTAAAAGTAAAATGTGTGCAAAGCAAAAACAGGGTAAAACTTTGCATATATCTAAATATATATATATATATATATATATATATATATATATATGCCTTGAGCACAAAGACAAATTTATAGTGTAAAATGGCTGATACATGAATTGTGTTCTTCTTTAAATTTTACATAAAGTTTACACAATTCATTAGTCCCCATAGTAGTTGTTTCTTTTTTTGTTTCTTCCGCTTACATTTAACATTCCTTCCCGTATATAATTATTGAGCATATTACTTCTTATGCTTATTTTTACATGTCTTTACTCACTTTCTGGAATTGCTACGTTTTTCTTCATATTCATTTCAACCATTTTAACTTTGTTTTTTCCCCCTAAATATTTCCCTGTATTATCTATGTAAAATCTTAAGTTTTGCTCTTTCTAACTTTTATTTCTATTGGAATATGTCTCCATTTTCTAGTATTAAGTTCCCTCTCCGATTATCAGTATAATTAACTACAGAATGTAATGCCAATTTATTACATTTAGTGCTTTTCTTCTCTTCTACAGTGTCTTCCAAAGGCTTTGAAAGACAAAATTAACTGTACAGGATCATTTTTTGTAATCCTATAATGTGTGTACATTGAACTTTCTGGGAAAGTTCATCCGAAATTCCTGTTCATGTAAAAGGACTTTTACCTGTTCTTGCATAACCTGTGAAAGTTAAGTGATGGATGACTATCTTCAATTTAAATACTCTACATCTCTTTAAAACTCGCAATTTATTTAAATTAAATTCTTTTGGAATGTATTATTTCAGAGTTATTTCGTTATTAATGGTTCAAAATTGTCATTAGTCTTAATTCCGCTAGGTATTCGGTTGTTTTCACGATTGCATGTAAACTATATTTATTTTTACTGCCAGTCTATAGCGTGAAGCTTTTCTACTATTTACATTAAAATGAATTAAATGAGAAAATAAACTTTCACAAGAATTCTTTGTGTACACGCTAATAAATAATTAAATGTAGAAAAAGTTGCATGAATATCGTATATACCTAGAATTAGAAAGTATATATCAAATTATTTAGGAAATTTCTATTAACAGAACTGCACAAGAGTTCACAAATGAAATTTTTGGGCAATTTTCGCCGTTTAATGAACGTCTAAGCGTTCTCAACGTTTGTGAAGATACGTTTGTGCAGTGGCATTATTTCCATTGAAGCAGGAGGTGCTTGTGACGTAAATAAACGATAAAGGTTGTAAAGTTAGGTAAAATACTTCACGTTCCGGAATGCTTGCGGGTCCTTTTAGCCTAAGTGCGATATAAAAACAATTAGCAGTATGTTACTATGGTAACGGCAGAGTTTAGCAGTAAAGGAACTTTATGCAGGGTGCGCATAAACACGCAGTTACACGCTGTTGATAAGGAAGGGGTTGTTATTACCGACGTTAAGCTGATACGGCATGCGGTTCGTTCGGGAACGGATGTGAGCCGTTTTTGGCTAACGCTTCCTGCACGTGCGGCATGATAAGGCCAGGGAAGAGGTTAACTTTTTGCTAACTGCGTTCAACTTAAAAGTTTAGTGTACATGGTGATAGAACAGACAAGGGAAAGAAGGGGAGACAATAAAGAAGTGACGAAAACTGGTAAAGAGGAAGAAAGACTGGCAATATGAAAGGAAAATTTGGAAAAAGGGAAATGGCTTGGGTTGACAGATGGTTTCGTCTGTGGCCCGTATTCGGGAGTTCCCGGTTCGATACTCGTGGATGGTCTATCTAACCCATGGGTTTCGTCGGGGGTTCTTCCAGGTTACCAGGCGAATGCCGGGTAGGTTAATTACATCCCCCGAATTCACGCTCTCTCCATTTCTTCTCTATTATCTTCTCACATCATCTCTGATCTGGTGGTCTCTTTCAGGGTAGTAGTGTCGGCGGGAGTCTCGGCGCTGCATGACAGGAAGATATGCTACTGGAAAGCACTTTCTCCTTTGGTAGGATTGCCTCCGGCCTCCGGGCCAGTCCATGGTAAGTGGGATGCTGGGGAGTTTCCATCTGGTCCATTATAGGAACTCTGCCCTCCATACTGTCCTGATCCTTCTGTCTCATCTCGCCTCATGCTTCCTCCCGGGGATGTCCCACTTGGGACATAGGTACAAGAGACCAAGACTGGAACTCCGCACCGTAGCATAATCCGAATCAATCCAATTTTTACTCAGTTTAAAGAAACTGCGGGAGCGGTCTAAAACCAGGAATAATCCCCTTCTCAACTTTGCAAATTTAAACAGCAGTATGGATTATTTTGGTTATGGACATAAGGTTAATTTTACTTGTTAATATGCACATGTTATTCATTTGTTCTAATCTTGTTAGTCGCTTTAACAAGTCTTTCCATCTACTACTACCACTATTATTATTATTATTATTATTATTATTATTATTATTATTATTATTATTATTATTATTATTATTATTATTATTATTATTATTATTATTATTATTATTATTATTATTTGTAACTTACGTTCTTTGACTTTTCAAAACATATCGGACGATGATTGAAATGGGTGAAATGATGCTCAAATGGGCCCAGGGTCCATGGAACTTAGAGCTACCCGACATTCGTCTTTCAGGATAGGGGAAAACCCTGGAAAGAAACCTTATCCAGGTAACCCACCCTGGTCGAGATTCGAACTCGGGACCTGTTGAACGTGAGGCAGACATGCTACCATCTACGCTACCGAGGCGGGCTACTATTATTTGTTTTAATATAACTTCTAGAATACAAGTGTTCCTATAAAAGCTTCTTAATTTCTCTACGCGTACAAATTATTCAAAATTGTCACTAAAATACATGTTTTGAGGTCTCATGAATAGAAAACAGTAAGATTCATACAAAAGCGACCACGTGAGAGCGAGAGAGAGAGAGAGAGAGAGAGAGAGAGAGAGAGAGAGAGAGAGAGAGAGAGAGAGAGAGAGAGAGAGAGAGAGAGAATAGCATAGGTCAAATACGAAAATTAACTTTAATACCAAACTTGCAACTTCCATTTTTCAACAAAATGCCTCCTCACATGCCCTTTTAATTTTATGCTTATCGAAAATTTTGATACTTTCAAAATGGCTCTAAAATATCACACGTTAAGATATTTTCATGGAAAGTGAAACATACATTTGGAAATTTTCTGGGAAACTCTAACCCTGGACTGAATTAGGCTACGGAGGGGAATTGGCACGGAGGTTCAACCTTGGTCTTTTCTACCTAGCCCGAATTGGGGGCATCCCTGGGAGGAAAGATCAGGCGAGAGGAGACAGTGCGACCGTTGCAAGAGGTCACGACAGTGCAGAGGGCAAGGTCAATAAAATTTTACCGGCTGAAAACTCACCGGCAGGAAGACGCAATGGGTAGCTCACCCGACTTCCGGAAATGATTGCACCTGACCGGGCTTGGAGAACGGAGACCATCCTACCGGAATAGGAAGTTTTACTCAGGGCATATCGTACTGCCATGCAGCGCCGAGACTCCCGCTAGCACTGCTACCCTGAATAAGACCACCAGGTGAGAGATGATGTGAAATGTTAATGGAGGTTACATGGAGCGACAGGAAATTCGGTGGATGTAATTAACCTATCCAGCATTTGACTGGCGACCCGGAAAACCCCCCGAAAAAGCCCATGGTTCAGGTATGTAGGCCACGGGAATGGAACCCGGGTCTGCCGAATGCGGGCCATAGCCGAAACCGCCTGGGCCCTCCCATTCAGTTCGACGAGGTCTTCTATAAAATATTAGATCTCGTTGAAATGCACTATAATTTTTATAGGGTAAGCCATTTCCGATATACTCCCCTTTATTTGTTTGAATTTTCAAGTATTTACACTTTTCTCGAATACAAATACGTTATTCGTTTCGTTTATCTGTTGGTTATACAAAAAGAATGGAATTTAAAACGCATCACAGAGCAACCAGCTATTTAAACATTTGACTATCGGTTTATTCTACTGCACTCCCATTTTTTCGTTCCACTTGCAAGAAAATTACAATAATTCTAGCAAATGTTTGCCTTATTAACATGAATTAGATAAGGCGATAATCATTTGTAAGAGTAAGTTCTATAGTAGTAGAGTGAAAATCATGTGAGTTCAAGACATCAGATTTGTCTTTAGATATTTTGTGTGTGTGTTTCATTCAGGGAGTCCCTAAAGGTAAACTTGTTTTTAAATAAAGAGGTTAAATTAATTAATGTTGCCTTACAACAATGGTCTTACAACCACAATTGCTTAGATGGTAAAATATTTTGTATACAGTTGGTCTGTACAACTAGCATTATAGGAACCATTAGGTTACGGTACACTATAAACATGTAAGTTCACATAAGTTATATTCATTAAGAACTGCAAAATCGGTCACTGTGGTATGCAATATATTGTTTATTAATTATAGCTCTCAGTACAAGGATACACCTAGACCAGGTAATCCTGAATAGATTTTCACGTTGATGAAGTTAATTTAGAGTCCTGTAGAAATACGACTAAATATAACGATTGTAAACCATTTGGTTCACATAGCAGAGAGACCTCTAGGAATTTTATGAAGAGACATAATGATATAATAGCGGGTACATTTGTTTATAACAATATCATTTACTGACAAGGGTTGGTCATGGTTCATAAGCATGTCTCTGGAAAATAGGTAATCATGTGTAAGCTAAATTTATATTGAGGAATTCATCCATTCAGAAGTAATTCTTTTAAATGCAAATTCTGTATATTCATTTTTAATTAATTGGAATCAACTGAAAATGTCAATGCCCTTGCCGGGATTTGAATCACGGATTTCCGTCCAGTTGCTCTAACCCATTGAGCTACCATGGCCAACTTGCCGATGCGACTGAACGGAAACCAGGAGATCCGTGGTTCAAATCCCGGTCGTGGCATTGAAATTTTCAGTTGTCTCTAATTAATTAATCATGTGTAAGCTTTGTATGTTCAGTTCTAAGTCTAGAGAATAATATTTGTTGTTTACGACTTCAATGTTTATAAAAACAGTGGACATGAGGTGTGTTTAGTTTTATTCGCCGGAATCTACTTAGCACATTGGTTTCTAGCCAATGATGTTTCTACTATTGAATTATTTTATTTTTGATATGACTTACAGCATCGTCAAGTAGAACAGGTATTGGAGGTTATATACCAGTAGTTGTTTTGTTGCTTATTTAACAGCTTCATCAAACTTTTCATTTCCTTCTAATCCTTTGTGGGATGGTAACCATGTCAAAGCCATTTCTATTGTCTTGTAGAATTATTTTACTGCCCAAATTTTAGATATCTTTAATTACACTGGGCAACAAAGAAAATGTTTCGGGTTAAAAATAGTGAATTTACATTTATTTTCATCTGCTAAATTCAAAAATCACCATAAAAATAATAGATTAGCTCTTGTTTTGAAGATAAAGTGACATTTCATTTTTTAGAGTGAAGAATTTAAATTTGGTGGAATATTTTTTGGACGGGGGAGTTGGCACACCTGTCAAAATACAGTAGATGACAACTACAAGCATTTTGTGACAGTGCTCCTCCAAAACTACCGTAACCTTGGATGCAACATGTCCCTTAAGATCCATTTTATCTACTCCCACCTAGACTTTTTCCCTCCTAGTTGTGGAGCTGTTAGTGATGAACATGGGGAGAGATTCCATCAGGACATTTCTGTTCTGGAAGAATGATATCAGGGCCGTTGGAATGAAGTAATGATTGCGGATTACTGTTGATCTTTGTATAGGGATTCTGCGGAACTCCATCACAAGAGGCAAGCTAAAAGACGACGAAGTCAATAGGACACCACATCCTCTTCAGACACGACTATCTGCGAAGTTTGTTCCAGCAATTTAGAACTCTTAGCATGTAATTACCCGTTAAAAAAGTCAAATGCACTTTCATTGTTGTTAACATGTATGTAATAAAAATGTATCCTTTTTTCTAAATCCGTTAGTACGTAATACTTCCACCTTGTGTATATCATAGAAACTAGAGCTAATAAATTTTTTTCATTGTCATATTTATTTTTGTCAACCCAAAATTAGTCGGAATTGCCTGATGATGTGCTCGAAACATTCAAAAATTATTTTTTGTTGCCCAGTGTTATCAACTTATTGGATGATAAAGTAGTGGAGAGAAAATAAAGCACTGGAGGAATCTGAGTAAATAACTTAAAGGTATCTTAATGTTCAATTCTTGAGGCAAAGCACTTGGATGAAATAAAGTGGTTTTTCTACTGGTTACTGCGTAAGTTGATAAATAAAAAATTACTGTGTTTTTTAAACTTAATCTACTATTAGATACCTGCTTTCCTCTCGTATGTAAAAAGCCTACATACGATCCTGCTGAATGCTGTGCACTTCTTCAGGTTGTCCAATATTTATGTTTGAAATGCTGTCTAATATTTATTCGCCAGCGCTAAATTTAGTGTCGGTATGAACGAGCGAGAGTTTCACATGGGATATGAAGCCTGTTCTGATTAATTTTCTGTTTTTGTTTCCCCCTCGTGCGGCGAATTGTTGATTTTGAATGTGCAGTGGGATCAGATGCAATTAAACTCTGTAGTGTAAATTAATGGCAGGTATCCCCGAGCTTCAAGGCTCTCGTACGACTGGGAAATATTAACTTATATTTATTGCAAAATTATTTATTTCCAGACAAACCTTTTGGGACTTGTACTGTAGTATATTGCTGACCGTTTCGTGTACTGTAAACAGAAATATGCTACAGTAATAAAAATCTGATGTGTTACATTTACGCCACTTTCCCTTCCCTGTGTGGCCACTCTACAAATTAATTATTCATTAAAAAGTTTTCCATCCTACCTCGTATTAAGCACCATAAATGATGGCAGAAATGGTTGCAATTCCCAGTTTTTACAGAACAACAAGGGCACACTGAACTATTGTAAATGCTTAAAAAATCTTACTTCTTAAAATAATCGAGTTAACCTTCATAACGAACTATTACAGTTATTCAAATTTATGTCTTTGAGCTATGTTAAGGACGGACAAAAACTGACTCAAAAGAAAAAGAAAGAGAGAACCTCAAAACTTTCATTTTAATTGCAGTTTTCCTATAGACTTTTGTAGGTAATGCAACAGAATACAACTACAAATCCTTATATGTATACGTATGTTTCAAAATGCTTGTAATTAAAAATGCAATAAAATCTGTATAATATTTAGAAGTAAGACGTATAAAGAAAGATACGTTGTATGTATTTGTGTATGTACGAGGCGTGTCCGTAAAATAAGGTCTCCAATGCGCTGGAGCCATGAGGAACGCTACTACGTGAGATCCGGCAACACTATCGTGTAGCTTAGTATCACACCTTAAAATACCCACCACAAGAAACTCATTGCAACCATTAGTCTTAGCTGGGCAGCCGTTTGCGATGGAGGCTTCCTATCACTTCCGCCGCCAAGTGCGAGTTGCGTGCAGTAATCCGTTTTTAAGTGCCAAGGGCACTACCCCCACTGAAATTCATCGTCAGTTATGCGAAGTCTATGGACCACAGCATACGGACGTCGAAAACGTGCGAAAGAGTCAGAGAGTTCAAAGACGAATGTACAGACGTCCATGTAGAGCAGTGTTCTGGTCGGCCTTCAGTTTTAGCCGAAACAATTGCAAAAGGGGAGCAAAAAATGCTTCAAGATCGACGTGTGACAGTTCGCGAGCTGTGCAAACTTATCCCTGAAGTCAGTAAGACTACGATTTACAAGATTTTGACCGAACATTTGCATTATCCCCAAAATGCTCACCAAAGACCATAAACGGCAACGTGTTGAAGCGGCCCACCTATTCCTGGAGCGCTATGCAGAACAGGGCGAGGAATTGTTGGATTCAATTGTCACTGGCGATGCATCCTGGGAGCACTATACATCACCAGAAACTAAAGAACGTTCTCATCAGTGGTGGCATTCGAATTCGTCGAAGCCGGGAAAGTTCAAACAGACATTTTCTGCCAGCAAAGTGATGGGCCAATGTGTTCAGGGACAGAAAAGGTGTATTGTTGAGCGAGTTTATTTCTACCGGCACAACAATAAACGCCGCTATCTACTGTGAGACTTTAAAAAAATTGCTACGTGCCATTCAAAATCGAAGGAGGGGAATGCTGACAAAGAGAGTGATTTTTCATCACTACAACGCTCATCCCCATACTGCACATGCAACGGCTGATCTCTTGGCCCAGTTCGGATGGGACAAAGAAGAAGGCACCTGGTCCAGATGGTATTATAAATGAAGTCTTGTATAATCTACGAGAAGAAATTGTCTTGTTTTTGTGTTTCTTGTTTAATGATTGTTTGGCAAGAGGGAGATTTCCAAACTTGTGGAAGGAGGCAAAGGTTGTAATTTTGTGCAAAGGAGCAGATAAGGACAGAACGCAACCAAAATCTTTCAGACCAGTATGTTTATTAAATGCTATTGGCAAGATCTTTGAACAGTTAATATATAAAAGAATAATGGAAAATAAGTTGATGCTGGGTATGAATAATAAACAATTTGGTTTCAGAAAGGGATATTCAACTGAGGATGCAATATTAAAAATTCAAGAAACAGTGTCAAAAAGCCAAAAGAATTATGTAATTGGATTATTTGTTGACATATCGGGCGCTTTTGATAATTTATGGTGGCCGTATTTTTTCGGCATTTTAAAAGACAAGAAATATTCAAGTACTATTTATAATTTATTAAAGGATTATTGTTCCAATAGAGAAGTATTCATTGGTGGATCAAATTTTGAAACTAGGAAGAAGATAACCAAGGGTTGCCCTCAGGGTTCTATCTTGGGGCCCCTTTTTTGGGATATTTTATCAGAAGATTTATTAGAATTACTGGAAAGAGATCATCAGGTTTTGGACGTAATAGCGTATGCTGATGACATAGTCATAATGATGGATGGACAGAGCAGACTAGAGCTAGAAAATAAAGCAAGAGAAGTTACAAATACATTATCAAATTGGTGTTTCAGAACAAAACTAAAAATTGCACCAAACAAGTCAAATTATGTGCTTTTTAAGGGAAATTTAAAGTGGGATCCTACAGTGAAGATAAATAATCAGAACATTAAACGGGAAAAAGAGATGAGATATTTGGGTATCATGATAGATGAAAAATTTCATTTCAGAAAACACACGGAGTATATTAGGCAGAAAACAGAGAAAATAATGCTAAAGCTAGCAAGAATAACCAATTTAAATTTTGTACTTCCATTGCGTAACATACAGATATATCATAACACCATTTTTGCTTCAATTATGACGTATGCGGCAGCAGTTTGGGCAGAAAGGATGGATGATGTGCAAATAAGAAGATTGTTGAGAAGAACGCAAAGAAAAGTATTATTACGTCTGACAGGAGCTGTAAAAACAACACCAACTATGGCATTGCTAGTAACAACGGCCATTTGGCCGATTGATTTATTAATAAGATTGAAGGGCGCAAAATTTTGGGCGAAAAAAGGAAATTTAGAAAAAGTTTATAATATAACTGGAGTCAGAACAAACAAATCTTGGGTGATTAAAAATAGTTTAAAAGATAAATGGCAAAATGAATGGACAGAAAGTCTAGAAGGTAAAAGAGTGTTTGAAATTTTTCAGAACGTCAAAGAGAGATTAAAATTGAATTTTATTCAACCAACAAAGGGATTTATACATTATATAACAGGACACGGA